>JALCCH010000033.1:0-186840 GCA_023212835.1 Pseudozyma thailandica
CTCCATACTAGGCCTACAACTCCCATTAGTACAGATCTGAGGTTTTCGAAGGGGTTCAAACAGAGACCCTTGTAACCCTAACCCTAACCCTAAAATTTTGACGCGTCAGACCTTGGTTTGTTGTTGGCACTAGACCAGTGTCCAAAAATGGTTTGTCGTTGACCAAGTCCATCAACCCACCCAGAAATTTGGCTGGTGAAATGGTTTGTTGCAGTAGGAGACGACAAATGTGGCCTAGAGCTAGGAGAACATCAAGGGCATCAACACCTACGCTGCAGCGGCAATTGAGGAGGAGAAGCAACCATTGTTTGCCAACTCAGGCATGTAGAAGGACTTTGTGGACAAGCGCAGGCAGTATCAATTTGGACAGACCTTGCAATATGGGGTTAGTGGTGCTGCCAGCAATGGCAATTGCAAGGAGCAATTGTGTGCATGCTGCAAGAGCAGTGCATGCTTCTACTTGCCCTTGCCCAAGGTGGTCAAGCAGATTGAGTTCTGTGCCAAACCCAGCTTGTGCACCACCAACAATCCAAGATGCATCCCCTGCCAGGCATCTAATTGTCTATGCAACATGGTCAAGGTCCATCCAGCCTCTTGGATGCCAACAGCAGCTGTGGTTCCCAAGTTGCACAGACTCAAGTCCAAGAACCTCTACCTTGATGAACTGTCAGAGCTCAACCTGCTGCCTTCCAACTGTTGTACAAGCCCCAGCACTGGTAGCAGCAGCGACAGTAGCGACAGCAACAGTAGTAGTGGCAATCTGACTCAACTTGCAGGCAAGACCACCACCACCGCCACCATTGCCGAGGGACAACCAATCAAGCGTTATTTTCAAGCCCAGACCCATCTTGTGGACAACAGCGCAGTGTTGGCCAATTCTCTACATTGTGTGGACAACATGGCCAAGGCATTGCTTTGCATGGACACTGTGGCGGTGGAGCACAAATTGATGAGGATGGATGTGATCCAGGATCTGGAGCTCTTCCTGCACCAAGCGCACTTTTGCATCACACAGCCACACCTGTACAAGCACAAGATATTGACTCTTCATCACCCCAAGCTGTGCCAGTTTGCCTATACAGTCATGTCAAGCCCAGCTGCACCACTCACCATCCAGCGTGTGCTTGTCCTCTGGTCCATCTATCTCAACACTGATGCACTCCATGCTGTCCAAGTGTCTACTCAGAACAAGAGCCTTCTCTGAAATCAACTCACCTTGATCCATTCCCAGCTTGCCAACTCCTACATCCTCAACCATGGCTCTTGTGTCAAGTTTCACCACGCTCAACCTATTTCCAGCTATATCCAGCACAACAACAGCTCCAGCAGCAGTAGCGACAACCACCACCACAACCACAACAATAACCAAGACAACAACAACAGCACTGACACCAACCCAAATGGACAATAGATTCCCAATTCCACCATGTTCACCTTTGACAGAACAAATGCAGATGAACAGCATCAACCTTCTAGAATTCCATGTGGGACCAGATTGCAAAGCATTCCAATCCAACCAGATAGAGGGATGTATGGATAGTTGATCAAATTGGATTTGGACCATGTGCAATGGGATAGTGTACACATGCAATGATTGGAATGGTCACATCCAGCGCCTCACTAACCCTAAGGACCAAGAGGTGCTGAGTCAAGGAGGTTGTTGCTGTCCAAAGCCTGATCAGCAGCACCAACATCACAACCATCTTGATCTTGGTCTTGCTGCTTGTCATGAAATTATTGGGCAGTATTGTTGGTGTTGGAATTGCACAGATCCAAGAGCCAAGAGGAGCAGAGTGGGAGGAGCAGATTGCCCTTGAGCCACTCTCTGAACTTGGTCCACATGACTATCTTGCCAATTGCAATCAATTTGAGCTTTGCATTGGCAGTCAAGGTCTTGATTGGGATCCAAGAATCATTGACAGGCATTTGATACTTGGCAACAATGTAGTTGCAGAAGTTGGCAAGTTCTTGCTGAGGGCATTGTTCTGCTGGGAAGAACTTGCGCACATCAGATTTGGCATCTTGGCTGTAGCAATTGTACATACCAAGTCCATGACTCTGCCTACAGATAGCATTGTGCGCCTTACTTCATTATACAAATGAAGTGACCAATATGTCTTGGTTATGGTCCAGTGCAAGCTCTGATTGCTCACAGAATTGTTCTTCATGGCTCAGGTAATGTCAATCTCCTTCTTGCTTGTTTCCTGGAAAAACAAACACTGGATGATCACAGAGACATCCTTTGCAGCAATCACAGGTCTTTTCTTCACTTTCACAATAAGCAACACAACAAAATTCTTCTCATTCATACATTGATCAACTGTGTTTGGTGTGTGTACACTTTTGCATGTGGAAGATCCACCTTGAAACCATCCCTCAGAGCCACCTGGGGTGGTTTCCAGGGGGTGGCTTTGAGTAGGAATTTTGCTTTTCCAGGATATGACTGCGCAGAACTTTATTTGGGCTATCTGAACTGTTGTTGTTTCTGATCTGTTCTTGTGCACAAACATAATGTCACAAATGTACTACTTGTGAAAATGTAGATGTGAAATCCAGGATGCCTCCAAATGGTGGCCAAGCAGTGTTTTGGCACAATGTCATGGTCACTTTGGTGTGCTCTCCCTCCTTGGTAACAACATTTACCATGACCCTTTGAGTTAGCCAATATTTTGTTTGCATGTCTTTCCATGATACAGCATGACAACAGTCCAGCTGAACAGGCTTGATGTGATTTTGATGCAAGTAGAAGATCAGCGTAGCAAAAATGCAACGCTTTTTGGCAGTATATTGGTGTGAACATTTCTTGCAAAAGATGGGTGCATAGATGGATAGTCTTTTTGAAGAAGAATGCTCTTTCTAGACAATGATTCTGCATTTGATAGAATATATATGCTGAGGTCACAATGCTCAACATCCACATTGTTGTTGTTGCAATTGTTGCTGGTGAAGACAGCAGTTTCTGCCTCTGGTGAAACGCTGATGCAAATGCATGCCAATAAAGTGCTCAATATCCAGGTACTGGTGAAGTGACTGACCTTCTCCCAGCTTCTCTTCTACCTTGCACAGCTTGGCTTGCAATGTTGTTGTTGGCAAGCAGGTTGATGGAGTCTTTCAGCAGGTATCATCCGGATGAGGCTGTCTTTGTTTGAGATGATGTTGATGTGCACTTCACTTTGCCAGATGTTGCCAACAATTCTCATCATACACACCTGAACTGCCATTTTTGAAGATCTCAACATCACAAGTTCTACATCTTCACGAGTACTACATCTGTGACGTTATGTCGCTCCTCTAGTCATGGCATTTCCGTTGCATTCAGAGAGCCCAGACGGTCGATAAGGACGCTCAAGTTAGGGGGATTTGACTTTCAGAATGTCGCAAACGATTCTTCATCCGCCTTGTTTGGTGATACTGATACATGCGTCGTCTCGCTGATCTTGCAAGCATTTGCCTTGCAATTGCTCCGATGGGTCAGAAAACGATAGGCGCACGTTGTCCCTCTCGAAAGGCTCATCAAATGACTCTCGGCAGTACGCAACGAAGCTTTCTATAGCAAAGTAATTTACATGAGCGCAAGATCTCCACCGCATCGGTGGTTGCTGTGGTCGACCTTCTTTTTGGGTTCCTGCCTCCTCTGGTTGCCTCTCGTCTGCCTGGGGCCCAAACTCTCGAAGCTGGTGGCGTAAGTGGCAAGAGCATGCGCGATGGCCTTGGTGTTGATCTCGAACGCCTCCATGTTCAAGTTGTCGATGGTGTCACCCGCCTGGTGGTAGTTCGAGTCGTATGCAATGCCGGCCTGACCGCCGAAAAGCTTGACCTCCTCCTCGGTCTTCAAACCCTCGGCGCCCGTGTCTAGACCTCCTGCAGCGATACCAGCGTCAAGGAATGGTCCGTAGTCACTCCTTCCATCGAAGGGACCCTCGATGAGTGGAACCTTGGCCTCGTTCTTGAAGTAGTCCAAGAACATCTTCTCCGCCTCTGCCGAGCCAGCAGGACCGGTGAGGTTGAAAGTAGAACCATCACCGTCGTGGACCGAGAGGACATAGTTGGGCGATGCGATCATGTCGAAGTTCAAGTACAATCTGATCTGATCCTTCTGTTGCTGGTTGAGTTCACCAACGTAGTGCTCGGCGCCGAGCAGGCCGTACTCTTCTGCTGACCACCAGGCGAAACGAACGGCGTTGTTGACGCTGTACTTGGCAAGGTTCTTTGCGATGGTCAAGAGGGCGACGGAGCCAGAGCCATTGTCGTTGATGCCTGGGCCGGCGACGACCGAGTCTGAGTGGGCGCCGAAGAAGATGACTTCGTCCTTGTTGCCTTCGCGCGTTTCGGCGATGACGTTGTGAGTGAGACGATCCTCGACAACACCTTCAAGGTCCATGTCGGCGATGACCTTCTCGCCAGCTGCGAGCCTGGCAGCAAGCTTGTCGCCGAGCTCCTGGTTGACTCCTGCGACTGGTACGAAGGAACCCTCTGGCAAAGGGCCTGGGTTGCCTAGCGTTCCGGAAACATCCCCTGGTGCGTTGTTGTAGATGATGACGGCAGCAGCCTTGGCCGTGCCTGCCCTTGCAACCTTGAGTGCAAATGGACAGCTTCCTCTCTTGATCAAGGCGATCTTTCCTTCCACCGCCGCAGGGAAATCTGCCTGCTCACAGCCCACGTTTGCGACGTTGACGAGCTCGACATCGTCAAACTTGCCGTTGGGCGAGTAAGTGAAGGTCACCGAGTCCACAGGCGCATTGTCGATTGCGACTTCGGCCGAGTGCTCGGCGTAGGTGGCGGTAAAGGGCTGAAGGTATACATCGTAGTAGTCACCGGCCTTGGCGAGCTCAGATTGGATGTAGGCGATGGTAGCTTTGTGGCCAGGTGAGCCAAAGACACGGTTGCGCTCCTCGGTGGCATATGCAACGTCTTGGAGAGCCCGAGCGCCCGAGAGAAGATCCTTACGCTTCACGTCATTGCGAAACTTTTTCTGTTGATCGGAAGGAATGACAAGGAGGTCAGCAATCTATCTGCGTGTTGAGTGAGATACTGGAGATCGATGAAAAGACTGGTAATCGAGACTTACAGATTCGACAGGGCGCAGCTTCTTGGGCGCAGCAAGGGCCTGTTGTCCGCTGAGAAGAACCAGGGCGAGGGTGGTGAGCTGGAGGAGGGTGAGCTTCGGCATCGTGTCGGTGCGGATGTGAGCCTGGAAGGATGGGATGAGTTGGGGTGTCTTGAAGACGACGATTCACGATTTGACAGCACCTTTATATGATGTCCCGCAGCGGTTGAAATGGTTAATCCAGCAGAGGTCAATGCTCGAGTCTACACTTCTCGAGGGTATAGCTTCCCCGCGATCGAAGACTCGAGATCTTCGTCCAGCTCAAGCGCAACCTCGGAAGCCGTACTGGTGGTGTCAAACAAGGAAGCTCGGATTGTCAGAACGGAAAACTGTTCTCCGATGCAAGCATCACTCGCTTGTGGACGACATCAACCTTGCTCCACAACAACTTCGGATTGCGTTTCGATGCTCTGTCAGGGCGGACAGTCGATAGACCTGCATGGCGGGCTGAGACGCACAAATAGCTTTGTCTTGGCGCATTGACAGGCAATCTCCGCGGGCTGCATTGCAGTGTGGAGAAGAGCGATAAAGATAGCAATAGCATTGTGATTGGCGGGCAGAATTGGAAGGGTCCAATCGAGATGCCAAGACTTTTCGGAAGAGAGCTTTCCATATTTCAACCCCCCTTCGTCAACGTTTAGGCCGGAGGTGCCACACGACATCGATCTGCTGCAGCGCAGTACCACGCCAATGGAGGGTAAGGTTGATGGTTGGAAGCACACAGAGAGAGCGAGGTGCCGGCTAAATGACTGCAGAAAGCAGCATTCTTGGCGCTGCACGTCTAGCATAGCCGACCCCTAACTGCTCGCTTAGAAGCTTGATTTTGATATCGTTGATACTTGCCTGATTCGCTCCGTAGGGTACACAGCACGCTTCTCACGGAAGCTTCGACTATTTAATGGGCACGCGCACCCGCAAAGTTAGCTCGTATGCTTCTTTGTACACGCAAATTGTATTAGAGCTCAGCGTTGCAGGTTTGAGGCCCAAACGTAGTGCAGAGAACGAACTTCAAGGTGAACGTGAGTGAGCTTGCACAACAGTCGCAAGGAAGTACACAGCCATATTCTACTCCGAAGTGGGCTTGAAAGATACCAAAGATGGCGGCGGGAGGTCGGAAGCATGACCTCCGAGCAAAGCCATCGCCGAAGGGATCGTCACATGGCGGTGAGAAGCGAGCACGCCGTAGGAGTGGCCGTCAACTCCGGTGTCAATAGAGTTAATTGCAACAAGTCTTGGCGCTGATACGAAGCGAAGGCGCTCAATTTGATCTCGCTGCTCGTCACGCGACATCTCGCAGCAGCATCACACAAGCTCACAGTCAAGCACAAGGACCGCAGCTATCAGGTCTTGAACCTTATCAATTCGAAAGACGTTATACCGAGCCGCTAGATGAGTATCGGGAGCATCGGGATCCGAGGTACACGATGAGCTCTTGAATAGCTGCGATCCTTCATTGAATCTCGAGCGACTTTCTCTCGAGCGCCGAAGCCAGCGCATAGAAGTCGGTAAGCTGACCTTGCTGGGTCAAAGCCTTCACAACGAGGTGGTATTCCGGGATAGGCATAGCTTGATTGATGAGGATGGCCATAAGAGCTTCATCGTCGATGGGGCGACCGGAAGCTTGCTTGTACTCGAGCGAAAGGTCTTGCATGCGTCTGATGAGGTCACGGACGTCCTTGCCATTGATTTTCAGCTGGCAGATGCGTACAAAGAGAAGGCACGAAGTTGGGGTGTGTTCAGCCATGGTGAAACGGTAGAAGCAAGAGTGACGAGGTGGTGATGGTTAGGGGCATCATTTCGTCTTCGAACCCGCAGTTTATATAACTACATCAGTCCCAAGACTCTGGTTCAGTGCAAATGAACACAAGGGGGTAAGTTGGTGGGGCCGCGACTGTCGATCATGCACTACATGGTGTCTATTTCATGTCTACGCTACATTCTTGCAGTGGGATTCCGAAAAGTCGGGTCTCTTCCACCTCGTCTCTCCGAGTACCAAGCGCAGATCTTGTCCACCACCGGCTGCGTCTTTCCTCTGAACATGTGATCCGCGCCTTCCACGAATTCGAGCTTGTGCGATGCTTCTCTCCTCTTGTCGTTGCTCTTCAATGCATCAAAGTACTCGTAGGCATCCTCGATCGGGACCGTATTGTCCGCAGTGCCGTGTAGAATCAGCACATCTGTCCTAGTATCGAGCTTTTCGACGAATGCTCTGGGATTGCTCAGCGCAGCCATATCCTGAAGATCTTTGGGGTACACGAGGTACTGTCGCTTCTTGCCGGCGCTGGTGATGTTCCATCGGTACAGTCCTTCCTTTTCGAACCCTTCGTTGAAGCGAGAGTAGGTGTTTAGCACACGCTCCATCAGCCATCGGCCTGAGACAGCGACCAGATTCGGTACAAATTGCAGCTCTTTACCTGGCTGACTCAGGTACATCCACGAGACCATGCATCCTCTCGAGTGCGCCACAATCAAATCTATAGCGTACGCCTCTTTCTTTGTCAGATATGAAATGACTGAGGAAAGATCGGCGACGTCGCCACTGAGGTCGCCCAATGTCCAGTCTCCGAGTGAGTCTCCATTGCCTCGAAAGTCGAAGCGAAACGAGTCGATCGGTAGAGCTTGAGCGAGCTGCTTGTGGTAGGCCTGATTCTTGTGCGCGAGCAGACCGTGAAGGATGAGTGCGATCTTCTTGGGGTGTGAAGAAGTCGAAGGTTTGCGGTGAAGGACGCCCACCAGGTCGACGCCAGATTGGACAGAAGGTATGCGAAGATCGATCTCTTCTGCGCTCATTGTTGCCATTTGTGTTTGTGAGAGGATGAGGGTTGGATGGTGATGGTGCTTGGGATGAGGAACGACGAGAAGAACAATACGAGGATTGCGGGGGTTCTCGGATGCCCAATTCGGCAAAGCGGAAGCCGGAGAGCCGAATATGACCCAATTTTGATGCCTCGTCCAAAGTAAATACAGACAAGAAATTCGGGCAAAAAAAGATGACACAAAAATACACTTAAATTGGTGGAATCTCTCCATTCTCTTCGCACACAAAACTGCTTTGAAAGATAAAAGCATGCAATATGTAGCAAGTTACTGCAAAGGAGGGCGAATGACGACGAAAGACGCGCTCTCTCCAGCATGGAATCTGACTTTGCCATCGGCGTGCTTCAACAGAGTCGTACTTCCCGTCTTGAGCTCCGTCTTCTCACCGCTGACTTCCACCTCGATTTGGCCTTTGAGCACGACGACCAGCTGGAAACTTGCTCCCACTTCTGCATCGCTCTCGAATCTGTCCATCCTGAAGTATTCTAGCGCCGCATTTGGAAGTACGCTGCTCGATGTTCTCGTGCTGGATCGTGTCACCAGGGTTGAGAGCTCTTCCTGTGAGAGAGTCGTAATGTTGACGGCAGTCATGGCTTTCTCAAAGCCCAGACCGAGATGGCCGTCTGCTCTGCCGTCCAGCTGAAAGTCTCTCCACTCCAACAGAATTGACATGTCCTCCGGCTCCTGCACTTCCACCAGCAGGATACCTTGGCCAATGGCATGCAACATGCCTGGTGGAACGTAGACCGTGTCTCCTTCCTGCACTTGGACTCTGTGCATCAACGCAAGCATCTTTTCGATATCCTGCCTGTCCACCATCTGCAGCATCTCGGCTTCGCTGACGCCCTCTTTCAAACCCAGCCATACCTCGCCTGCAGTCAAGATGTGCCACGCTTCCGCCTTGCCATGATTTCTCCCCACATGCGCTCTTGCCCAGTCCACATGAGGATGGGCGTGAATCGGCAATCTCTGACCCGCGTCCAGAAGCTTGATCAGAAGCTTGGTGTCGTCTCCGTACTTTGCGACGTGGGCAGGTCCAAGCCAGGAGACCGGATCGTTACGAATCTCATCGACGAGTAAAGTACTAGTCGACGGAAGAGTGGTGAGACCGAGCGTGTCGTGACCAGCACAGCAGGTGGTAGATGCCACCCAATCTTCAGGCTCGCGATTCGAGGTGCAGGCCTCCGAACGGAAGGCCGAGATGCGTGGACCGCCGAGATAGAATCGTTCCGGAAGCTGATGCGAGGGAAGGATGATAGGTCCCTTGAGCTTGGGAGAGAGAGCGGCACCGTTGCCTTCGAATGATGATGATCCTGGCATGTTTGCTGTCTGCCTGCTTCGATTCGCTGAATGGAAATGTAAGATGGTGGTAGTGCTCTGAACGATGCAGACTTTTAGAGAAGACTTCCACACACACAGTCCCACTTCGTCAACGGTCTTCTTATGAAGCCTTTCACGGCTTCCTCGGTCAAGGCCAGAAAGAGCACCGAGCTCTTCCGTCATCTGAAGCTTGTGCAAATCAGTCAAAGACCGAGGCAAGAGTGTAGGCATTGTGTACAATGCAACCGGCCAATGTCATCCGTGGAGGCCCAAAAAAAACAAAGACGAAAGAGGATTATCGGTGGCCGGCAAACAAATTTCACCGAGCGCGAAACTTGACCGGTCGGCCATAATCTCGCCGACAGAATGGGCCAAAGCCGTACACAACCCAACACAAAGACCCTTCTGCACCACACACTCTTGCCCTTCCGCTGTTACCCTTTCCCACCCCACCTCAGAAGTAGAATATATACGCTTGTGCCTACATTTCCGACTCCATCTCTTCCCCGTCCATTTCATCAAACGGAAGTTGTCACAAACGAATACGCTCAATATGACCGCAACAACAGCCCCCGTCATTGTCAATGCAGCTGCACAGCTCGAGATCGACGTCGATACCCTCGATGTCGCCCTCACACAGCAACTCGTCAGCCTCGGTGTGCAGCCAAATGACATGACTTCGAACCAGTTCGTCGTCGGCGATGCGCTTGCTCTTCCCGAGACCCAGCCCTTGCTCGAGGCAGCTATCAAAGAGATGCCCGGCGCCACATGGCTCGAGGTCCTTGACCGTATGGTAAGTATCTAGATTCTCATCCCACCTTCCTTCATCAGCCTGTTGCTAAACATCTTGCCTCTTTTTTTGCTTGCGCTTTCGGTCTGACAGAGCGTCAAGTTGTGCGCCCTCAACATGCCCAACATCACCGGTCGTGCTCTTCTCCAAGCCTCTCCCTCGCACGCGTACAATGCTCCCGCCATTGTTGCCCACGCTCTCGCCTACGACGCCGAGTTCGCCCGCGCTGGCATCAGCCGCGACCGCTACTGCATCAAGATTCTCTCCACCGGTCCCGGCATGCTTGCTGCCAGCATCCTCGAGAAGGAGCACGGCATTCGCACTTTGGGCACTGGTCTCTTTTCCGTCCCGCAGGCTCTCGCTGCTGCTCAAGCTGGGTGTCTCTACATTTCGCCATACTACAACGAGATCCTGGCGCACTTTACGCCTGTCGAGGAGAGGTTGGTGTACGAGAACCCAGCCAAGCAGCATCCCATGTCGCCGCGTATGGCACACATCTACCAGGCGTATCGCGAGTGCAAGCTCGCCGGCAAATCGGCTCAACCTCCCGTGATCAAGAGTGCGAGTTTCATTGCGCTCAACGAGGTGCTGGCCATGCCGGCGTTGGGGAGTCAGCAGGCTACTGTGCTCGCGCCTACGCTTGTCGAGATGTGCGCTCTGCAGGCTCCTGCCGTCACGGGTAACGTTTACCGTCCGAGCAAGACTTATGACACTGAGCTTCCAGAAGAGACTTTGCCGCTGTTGAAGGTGGACCCTCTCAGGCCGGATGGAAGGGCGCAGAGCTTTGATGTCAACACCGACTACCTCGCAGACAATGCAAAGCAGCTCGAGGCGGCCATCGCTGAGGATGCCGAGACCACACGACGAATCAAGGATGCCGTCGAGGTGTTTGTCAAGGCCGAGTTGGGCGCAAAGGCGCTCATCCAGGCCGCCATCGCAAAGGTCAATGCTTAGATCCCGTCACGTTTTTCGTAGAATTGGATAATCTCTGGATGGTATGGAATAGTATAGCTAGCAATGCATTTCGGGTTTGAGTGGGCGGGTTTTGTGTAGTGTGTGGGTCTAGTGCTGGAGGGACTGCTTGCAGATATCGTCGTGTGTTACTAAAACCGCTTTTTTCCAGCGGCCGATTCGTCCTTGTGCTCGAATCTTAGCGGGTCGACAGCGTCGTTCAACCACTCGTCTTTCGACTTGGGCTCGTTGTTTGTCATGAGGTCGGCGCCGAGCTGTGCGCATACCGCAGCATGCGTCGTCCAAACCGCACTCGCCATTAAGATTATTTCCTCCTTTCTTCTTGGCCACCAAAAGGCATGCCATCGGGCGTAACGCTGAACAAGCCATTCAACACCCGCGCTGTGGTCCATGCTGAACTCTTCTCCGCATCGCTTGGGGGGAATCGACCAAAGAGAGAGAGAGATAGCGTTGGAGAGAACGCTTTCGAAAGAGTGCTCGTATGCGCTGTATGCGCGAAAAGTCAGCGCGGATTGAGAGACAGAGATGGAAGATCGTGGGCGTTTCTGCCATACTCGCCAACCTAGACGTTAGATTCTGGGTGTCGCACGAACCTCTCCCTCTCTCTCTCTCTCTCTCTCTCTCTCTCTGCGCGGTATAGCAGTCTGTTTGAGCGACAGGCGCAATCGGCACTGTCAGCAAAGTTACGATTTGATCCCGATGCTGGTGCAGAGTCGCGACTTTGCCCGCTTGGCTCGCTCGATGGTCTTCGCCGTTGTCGAGCTTGCGGTCAGCAGTGGTGCATGGGATATCGCCATCAAGCCAGCGTTTACGAGCCCGAGCTTGTTCGTGCCTTTGCGAGGAGTTGGGCCGTGGGCCATTGCGTCGGACTCAAAGTGCAATTACGCCTTGCTTGTGGTTGCGGCGCGTTCTCCACCGTTTCCTCCGCCCGCCATCATTTGCGGCATGCAGCAGAAGCCTTGTCGTATCGCTGTTGACCCGTTTACCGACTGCGCAAGCCATGCCTTGTCATCGTTTGCCTCGAAACCGCCACCGTCTTTCGTCCTTTTTGCTGTGCACGCACTAGCACCAATAATGTCGTCTTGGGTGGATTCTTTGGGTCTGCACCGAGCAAAGTGAAGGCCGATTCTACCAGAGGTCAAGATTGAGCATCGAGAGGTCAAATCTGGGAAAAAAGCTGTCGTCGGATTTGCTGCTTTGTTGCGGTGCGTGGATAGCTGCGCATCGCAGAAGCGACAATCGAGCACGTCTGACCTCGCACTATCCCGTAGCTATGCTTGCTTGTCGCGCCAGTTCGCCGATCATAAAGCCTCAAATCGATATGAACAAGGTTTTGCGTTGAATTGTTCTGGCGCCCGAGCATGTGCTCGCGACGCCAAAGTCGCCGTGATGGATTGGCGCGTGCAGTCGCGGTGGAAACCACCTTTCTCAATCTCCCTCTCTCTCTCTCTAACTCTCTCTCTAACTAGGCCAGGATTGAGAATGACCACGCAAGGGACTCACCGTCCGATGTGGACGAGAAGTGCACTTCAAGCCAGGCAAAGATGGCCAAATCAAGCATGCGCCACGCAATACCTTTTGAGTAACCGCCCCAAGCTCATTCATGTTGGTTCTTGAAATGACAAGAATAATTTGGCGATTCTCCATTGAAGCTGTGTGTGGGTTTGATGAGCTTCGCATCGCTTCGCATCGCTTTCTCTACCAAGCATAAAACAGTATAGTACAGTGCATGTTTTCAAAGTTGAACAAGACAGCGGCTGATGGCTGGCGATTGTGGATGGATGCCTTTGGAAGAATCAATCAACCCGAGCGTGGCGCGCTTGAGAGGTGACATGCCAACCCCCAAAGGTCAGCGTCTTGACTTCCACGTCGCTCGTTAAAAAGCGACGTGGACTGGCTGGCTCTGCGCACGCCCATAATCCAGCGGACGCAAATGCCGCAAAGTATCCACTACTTGTGACGCACACGACATTTGCCAGTCTCTTGGCCACCCAAACCCAAACCCCAATCCAAGCAAAGCAAGCCGAGTTGCGTCGTCGGAATGCACGCAAGCCAAAGCTAGCTGGTGTGGCTCGCTCTCGGCGTTAGTTGGAATCGCTCAACCAGTCGATCCATCACAGATTCCCTTCAAGAAGAAGAAGAAAGAAGAAGAAAGAGGAAGAAGAAAGGTGGGCGGTCGAAGGAGGTCGAAGCATAGGATACAGAGGAAAGCAACGGGGGGGTGTGATGAGGGATTTTTTTTTCATTCCCCTGCATATCGTCTCGACTGACATTGCATCTCGCCGCGCAACCCACTTGATGACGCCAACTGCAGAGTCGCCCCAGGGCTATCCTTCGATCATCTGAGCGCGGTCGCGGATGCGTGCATTGATATCTGCACTAAACCCGGGGGGAAGTCTCGACACTGACTCCTTGCTGCATTTATTCCCAATCCATCCATCACATTGTCTTTGCGCCACTTCCCACCACCACACCCTCGTTGAACCTCAACACCTCCCTCACACCCTCGATCACCTTCCCCAACACATTCCTTCCCCTCCCCTCTGCCCCAACACCCCAGAACACATCCGTTGGACTATTATCCACAACCTCAGCCTCCTCTGTGGCTAGCAGCGCTTCTCGCAGTGCGGAGTGTTGGGCGAATTTGGCGAGGACCACTTTCTGCATGACTCTGACGTTGAGGCCTTGACCGAACCAGCCGGGAGGGTAGAGCGAGGTGTGGGAGCGAGCGATTCGGATCGCCTCGAGTGGAGTTTTGGCGCGGCGGATCTTGGCAGCGATCTGCGGGTGGGAGGGGAATTTAAGCGATTGGAAGAGGTGTTCGGCGGTGGGGTATTTGATGTTGTTGTAGTAGACTGGGTAGGAGGGGTGAGAGTTGGAGAGCGCGAAGTTGGGTTGGTCTTTCGAGAAGAAGGCGATTCGTCCTTGAGAGTCGGCGGTGAAGACGAGCGAAGGGGTGGGTGGGGAAGAAGAAGAAGAGGAGGAGGAAGAGGAGGGGTGGGGAAGACGTCCTTCGGGGTGCGAGACGATGGTGGTTAGGGGTGCGCCGGTTTCGACCGCATCAATGGGGGGGTGGTGGGGTAGGGCTTCTTGTTCTTCTGCTGGTTCGTCCGAAGCGTCGATGGCACTGCGTCGGCGAGAAGTCCAGGTGGATGGTTTAAAGAGCGATCGTTTCGCCGCCGCCGAAGAACCTCCTCCTCCTCCTCCTCCTCTTGCTTCGATAGTGTTGGTGCTACTGCTCGACCCTCCTGCTGCGGCATCGCTGGCGCTGGCGCTGGCGTTTGCGTTGGTGGGGGTTAGCACTGCGGTCGACATGCTTGCTTGCTTGCGAATAGCTAACTCCAAATGTGGGTGTCGAGCTGCGTTTTTGAGGACCTTGGCCAACCGCACCGTATCGTATCGTATCGTAGTCGACAAGATAGAGTCGGAACAATTGGGAAGGTTCAATACAGTACGAGATGATCCAAAAATGTGCCTCCACAAATCGCCCAACTCGCTCGCATCCGGGCCCCGCGGAAGAACTTTGGTTTCCACCGATGCATAAGCGAGCGGCCCCCAACCGCGTACTGTACAAAGCACGCAAGCCATGCATGCACTCACACCATTTCATTCATCCCCCCGCGCCCTTCCACTCGGCACATCTCTGCGTGTCATCATCATCATCATCGATGCATCGCCAACTCGACTCACACCATCTCCCAAGTAGTAGTAGCAGCATTACCAAGTTAGTACACTCATCATTAATGTTCAACTGCACATCACAGCCCCAAAGACGGCACACCTTCACCCAGCCAGAAATTATACAAGACAATACTCATACATGAATACATACATACATACAAAAATAAGAAAGGGGGAGGAGGGTTATCAAATGCAGAAAAAAGTGTCGACAGAGATACAAGAGAGAGCGAGAGAGAGAGCGAAAGAGATAGAGAGAGAGAGAGATGTGCAACCCAAAGCTAACGAAGATGGATGGTATCTATAGGAGAATGAAGAGACAAAAAGCGTCATGTCATTTTTTTTTTACACCTTGATCGTCGCTGCTCCCCCTCCTCCCCCTGGCGCTGATGGCTGCTGCTGCTGCTGGTGGTGTTGCTGCTGTTGAGTCTTGCCCGCACTCTCTGGCGTACTCCACTCCCTCTCATGCTTGACATCCGCCCCGCCGTTCGCTAGCACATCCCCTTCGCTCCTTGGTCTTCCACCTGGCCTCTGCATTGGGTCGAATCCTGGCCCCATTGGCGGTCCCCTTGGCACACCATGTTGCGGCGCATACCCAGGCGGTCCCTGCATCCCCGGTGGTCCCGACATGTACGCTGGATGAGGCGCCACCACTCCCATCCCCATCGCTCCCGGCGCCATCGAGTGGTGCCCATCCATCCCCATCCCCATCCCCATCGGCCCCATCGGTCCCATGGGCCCCGGCATGTTGGGCAACGGCGCACCCCCCGTCGCTTGCACCAACTGACTCTTCAAAAACATATTCTCGTTTCGGAGCGCCGAAACGGTGTTCTGAAGATTCTCGTTATCGTTCTGCAGATACTCGACTTTGGCTTGCAGCGAAGCGAGCCATGCCTTCTTGCGTTGACGACACTTGAGCGCCGCTTGTCGATTCCTCTCGAGGAAATTCTTTCGCTTCTCATCCATATTCCCCTTGTCGCCTCCTTCCTCATCCTCGGAATTCCAGTGCTCGTCATCATCCCCATTCTCCGACCTGTGCGATCCGCCAGCGCCCGACTTGTTTGCTGCCGTCTCTTGTTGCGCCGTGGCCGCATTTGCAGGCGCAGCAGCGTTGGCAGCCCCCTTCTTGCCCTTGGCCGTCTTGGCTGCCTTGGCAGGTGGAGCAGTCATCGACCCGGACGAAACTGCCGCGTTATCCTCTACGGATCCCGACTTCTTCCTCTTGTTACCATTCGGCTTCTCATCCGCCTTGGCCTTGGCACCCTTCTTGCCACCAGCTGCTGCCCCAGCAGGTTTGTTCTCGTACAACGACGTCCCCGCATCTCGCTTCGAGATCTCCTGATGCGCCCTGGACAACAGGAACAATCCAGACGCCGCCGCATTCTGCTGATCGCCATTCGCCGCGCCCTCGCCGAGCGGCTTGGTGACCATCTGAGGACTCACCGACTGACTCGAGCCTTCGTCGTCGCCCTTGACCTCGGCCTTGAGCTTGGATCCGGGCACTTTACCATCAAAGCTTCGGCTAAACGCCAGATCAAACGCATTGTGAGGATCGTTGGGCTTGCCAGCAAAGTTCTGAGGTTGAGTCGAAAGCGCGGCTCCCGCTGCTGTGGTGGCCGAAGGGTCCATGGATCCACCGTTGGTCGCCGCGGCAGCTGCATTGGTGAGTGCCGAAAGCGTGTTGGGCGTGATGGTAGCTGCCGAAGTGGATGCACCGGACGTGTTGTTGACCATGGCCGCCAGGAAGGCAGCCGTGTTGGGTGAGGGGGGAGGGAAGCTCATCCCACCCCCGAGCGGAGTCAATCCCGTCTTGAAGTTGGACAAGTCTGGAGTGAAGCCGGTGCGGAACGAGTTGGGGTCAAAATGGGAGCTTTGAGGACCGGCGAGCATGGCGGGCGACAAGGGACCGGATCGTAGCGAAGAGGTCAAACCAGCAGACCAGGGATATGCGTTGGTCTCTCCTGCAGGTGAGGTGATGGAGGCGACGGGTGGCAGAAGAGGCTTGGGAGTCGAGCCTGTGCCCGCATCGGAGGGTGAAGTCTGGTTTTTGGAATTGGAAAAGGTGCGATCACGATAAGCTGCACCTGGTCGTGTGGAGAGAGGTGGAGTGCTGACGTTGGATTTGGAGTCACCCTTCAAGTCGGATCGACGGTCGACCGATTCGCTCGAGGTAGGACCTGATGAGAATGACTTTTCGAACGGGTTCGGTTCGAGATGATGCTTGGCGGTAGAACGAGCAGGGGAAGACCTGCGAATGGGTTTGGCGGGTGGCCTTGTAGCTGTGGCTGGACGAGGAGATTGAACGGCGAGCATTTTCATGTGGCCAAAACGTGGAGGTGGTGGTGGTGGTGGTGACGAGTGATGGTGATGAGGATACGATGAGATGTACAGATGGGATGGTGTGGTGGGTGATAGTGAGCGGAAGAGGAGGGTCATGCGAAGGAGATAGAGGAGCAGAGGACGGAGAAGGAAGGAAGGTAAGAAAGAAAGGAGGAAAGAAGACAGGGTCAGCACAAGGGCAGTCCGGGGTTTGGGAAAGGAAAAGTCAGGGCGATCGCACGATCGATCTGGGAAAGGAGGGGCCAAGCTAGACAATAGCCGACGCGGCATGCATATGGGCGAGCTCTGCAATCCGGTTCGAGATGGATGCGCGGCGATCTAGAGGACGCCGAGGAGGACCACGAGGACAAGGATGTGGACGACGATGGTGGTGCGCGGCTCGGTTGGAGAAACAACTTACCTGTTTCAGACATGATTGGTATTGTGCTGTAGCGTCAGGATTGGATTGGTACGAGTTTGCGTATCAATGCGATCAGGGTCACGTCGAGGGTCTCTTTGGAAGAAGCTCGGCTGGTAACTCGAGTGAGAGAGACGGAGGCCGTGCTTTGTTGTTTTGGTACAAGCTGAGGCTTGTGTGTGAGAGTGTAGCTAGGCGATAGAAGAGCAGACCCTGAGACTCGAGTGAGTACGGTGTGCGGCAAAATGGGTGTTGTGGAACCAAGATATGACGATGATATGATGTCAAGAAAAAGAGTGGTGGAGACAAGGCAAGATGGGCAAGATAAAACACCGGATTGTTGGTTAGAGAGAGAGAGAGAGAGAGAGGAATGACGCAGCAGACGCAGCAGCTGTTTGCTGGGAACAGGAGTCCGAGAGCTGAAGATCGGATGAACGGAGAGGAGAGCACAAGCTCGAGCTCGGCAACGGGATGGATTTGCGGCGATTAGAGGGAGGGCGGCCGGTGAGTTTGGTCGAGGATGGCTGAGTTTGTTTGCGGTGTGGTGCGGTGTTGGTGTTGTGCTGTGGTGCAGGTGTGCAGTGTGGTGCCAGTAAGGTCGAAAGGGGAAGGATAAGAAAGGGTCTGTTTGAGGATGCGATTGCGATGGTGATGGAAAGGAATGGCAGAGGAGAGAGAGGGAGAGAGAGAGAGAGAGAGTCGTACAAGGCTAGATTGGAGCGAGAGCTGTCAAATACTCAGCAGTCGTAGCGTCCGCCGATGCTGATGGAATTCTTTTTGCGAGCGATCCGAGACTTTGGATATTTTCCAGTCAGATCGGCTCGATTTTTAAAGCCAAAGAAGCTAAAATTCAGCCAAAATATCCCCAAATCACGAATCATTATGCGCAATTTCTTCATTCTGCCTGTGAACAATTAAAATTTCAATTCACCCATGCGAGCCCAGTAAAATGCTCATTTGTATTCATATTTCTAACTGCAAAGCAAAGAATACAAATCGAACATGCGAATCCGGGCTTTTTTTTTCCTTTTGCAGGTCAATTCGAAGCCATAATTGCACACCGAAGAAGCTCTTGTTCGAACTCACCATCATCCAACTCTGATACTGTACAGTATATGAGCTGGCAAATATCATGTCACATCACATCATATCAAGTCGATGCTGGCTTTCATTCATTCTCATCTATTCCTTCATTCACATAGCGTAAGAATAGTGGAGACACACGGGAAGCAGGAGGAGAATCGACTTCGATCTCTGTGCGTTTGGTTGGGTTGCTCCACGATTGGGCTTGTGAGAGAATCGAGGCTATGCGAAAAGCAAACTGTGCGAGCGAGAGAGTGGATGGCCCACAGCGGATTGCATACTAGTAGCCAAGTACAGATTATTGTACAGTGTAGTGGGTTGAGAGACGTTTTCATCCCGGCGTTTGGCCATTCAGTCTTCCTCCTCGTCGACGCCCACGACTTGAGAGCTGATGCGAACAGACACAACACACACCCTTGACTCACCCGACCCTGTATTTGCATACAGTGTAGTGTACTGTACTGTGCCTTGATAGTCAAACAGCTGCTTCCCCCCCCCCCCCCCCCCGCCCCCCCCCCCCCCCCCGCACAATCCCAAACCAAACCCCGAGGTGTGCTTCGCTTACGGTTTGGACCCTCTCTCTCCCTCTCCTCCCCCCTCTCCTTCTCTCTCTCTCTGTTTCTTTTGCACCTTTCTGCTTCTCGCAGTTGCAACCGCAGCTGTATGAGTGTAGCATGCGCAAATCCACAACCATTTCCATTTTCTACTTTTTATTTTTATTTTTTGTGAGTACGAATTTCCTCAAAGACGTCGAGTGGGATGCGGAAGATGACGTAAAACATGACGCAATCCAATCCAATCCTCCTGCGCCTCGCCGCTCGACACAAGAAAAAAAAAAAAAACGCGACTCACACGACGCGCTTTCCCCTATCTACCCAAAACAAATGTGGAGACGTCATCGATGTAACACTGTCATTCAAATTCGCAGCTGTCAGCCTCTGCCAGGGTCCAATTGCCAAGATCCACCATCTCTGGTCCGGATTTTGACCAGTCAGTCAGTCAGTCAGTCAGTGTGTTTGTGTTTGCTCCGCCTGGCGCCACCAACTCGCCGCACACGCTTGGACGGGGGGGAGGGAACAAGATGCGAGTATTGCCATGAATCAACAAACAGTTTCGATGCGAGAACAGAAAAGAACAGCTTACTGTACCTAACTAGATGTGCGTCTGATCCAACGTCGTGACCAACGCATGCGCTCCATCCAGCTTTGCACCCCCAACGCTTGCATACCTCAACCTGATCCCATCTCCTTTGCCTGCCATCGTTGCCGTTTCGTCGCAGCCAAACGAGCTATCTGTATCACTCTCGGCTTCCCCCTCCTCCTCCTCCTCGTCGTCGTCATCCGAGTCAGCCACCAATCCCGGGGCGTACACTTTGACCAACTCAAACCTCTCCTCCTCCTCCAACCCGCTCAGCATCCACTCCCTCATCCTCTCCTCCTCCTGTTCCCATCCCCGATCCTGCTTCTCTTGCGTCGGCGTCTCCTCCACTCCCCCTTGCTCGCCCCTGACGTTGCCTAGGAAATCGCAGATCACGCGCGTCAGTTGCTCCGGTCGCTTGACCGAGAGCAAAAACGGCGCCTGCTTGACCTGCACCACCTTCCTCTCGCTCGCATTCACCAGCAGCGCCGCGATCTCTTCGCCCACATTCCGATCGTACGGCAAATCGCTATCCCCCTCGACGATCAGAATCCGGCTCGTGATCGACTCCCAATCCTTGCGCGGCATGGGTTGACGCAACCAGTACAGGTCGAACCACCAATCCCTCGCGGCCTCCAACCCGCGCTTGTGCAGGATCAACCGCTCCAACCACGTCTTGCTCAGATACCACGAGATGTGATCCGGGATCGACTCCTGCCCCGCCCAGCGGAAGGTGAAACCCTGCACCACCTCGCCGGGCATTTGGGGCGCTTCGTTGTTCGTGCGCGTGCAAAAATCGCTCTTGCTCCTCGTCTCCAGCATCGTCGGAGTTTGAACACTGCTAGGCGAGTGGTGGGAATGCCAGCTTTCTTCGAGCAGCTCCTTGATGCCTTGGAAGGATTCCACCATGAACGGCGATTCGGTTTCGAGGATGGGCGACGTGATGATGATGGATTCGAACGCGCGAGGCCAGGCGGCGGCCATGCGTGCGGCCACGAGCCCAGACATGCTGCACGCCAGGATATGCATCCCCGCCCCCCACCGCACGTTCTGCGGAGGGGAGGAGGGGGGGGCGAGGAGAAGACGGATAAAGTCCAAACAGTCGGCGGCCTTGATGTCCAAATCGTACTTTCTGCCACAACCTTGCGGGATGGGCACATCGCGCGTCAAGCCGTGGCCTCTGGGATCCACGGCGATCAGGTTGAATCTCGACGAAAGCGTGGGATCGCTCAGTTGGGCGGAAAACAGGTGCGCCACGCTAAAGCACTCGCTGGGGAGCAGGAGGATGAGGGGATACTCCGGGTCGAGGTCTACTTTGCTATCCGATGGTTTCGTGGGCGTGGAGCGGGTGGAGGGGTGGAGAGAAGTGGCGAGAAGGTCGGCGGCGTGCGCTTGAGCGTACCGAAAAGTGGGTCGGCTAGGCGTCGAAACGAGGTAGTGAAACGCAATCGAGTCGTCCATCCGTAACAGAGACTCGTTGCGTGGCAGCGAGAGGAACGGCATCCTTTCCCACACCTACCTCTCTCTCTGTCTCTCGGTCTCTTGTCTTGTGTTGAGTATATATGCGATAGTAAGACGAGGAAAGGAGGGGAATCGCGTGCAAGGGTCATGTTATCATCTTTGGGATGCCGAGAGAGCGCGAGAGGCAGGGAGACTATATACGCTTCCCCATGGAGGGGTTCCCTAGCATCGCACCGGAAACAACAGCTAAACTCATTGCTTGGGTGTGGCTTGGCGCTCCAAGTTGCGTTTGCGTTGCGTTGACATCCAAAACGCCACCTTTTTTTGAATTAATTTCCACGCCCTGTGTCTCTCTCATATTGATATCGATAGTGTACCGTGGTGCGCGGGAGCATGCATGCAGAAGGGATGCTTTCGCCACCAACCCAATCCAAGCCCAAACCCAGCCCGGCGCGGCTTGCGGCTTGCGGTGTCGGCAACGCTCCGGTCCGCCCAACCCCAACCCCAACCCTAACCCTCACCCGTACCCGTGAGAATCCTCCTCCTCTTCCTTCGACACGACAATAAAATGCATATATCCCCCCACGCCTCCTCCTCCTCCTCCTCCTCGTCGTCGCTCATGCTCATGCTCATGCTCATGCTCACGCTCATGCTCATCATCCACGTCGATCCTCCCATCTCTGCCAGAATAACAGGCAACCATGATAATATTGCAATGAAACCAAATTTCTTCAAACAAACCTCGCAAACCGAACGCAAACACACACTGTCTCACTCTCTCTCCTCTCCTCAGCCCGTCCTTTTTAGGCAGCAGCAAACGGATTCACCTGACTCCACGCGCCCTCTCCCGGCTTGGCCGTACTATCCATCGGGTGCGCAAAGCCACTACTCGCATCCTCTGCCACCGCCAACCCCTCATGATTCGCCCTCACCCCCTCGACGCCTTTGTTCGTGTACTCGTCGCCATACGTCTCCTTTGCATGCCTCTCCAAAATCCCCGCCAGCGGTCCCAACAACCTCGTAAACGCCCTCTCGCTCATCGTCACCACCCTCAACTTGCTCGCCGCCGCCACCGTAGCCGCTCGCGGCGCATTGTTCAGCAGCGCAAGCTCTCCAAAGTAATCCCCCCTCGACAGCTTGCCCACCACCTCTTGATCGCCTCCCTTGGTCTTCCTCACCTCGGCATCGCCTTCCACAATGATAAAGAACTCGCTTCCCCTCTCGCCTTGGCTGATCACCGCCTCGCCGGGCGCATACTCCCTCAACTCGAGACTGTCCGAGATCTTGGCCCTCTCAGCCGCACTCAACCTCTCAAACAGCGGCACATCCATCAAAAACTTTTCGTACAACGCCCTCCTCCTCGAGTTGGTCTCCATCAAAATGCTCCTAAACGTAATCCTGTCCAGCGCCCACAGCGTACAGGGGCTAGTGGACAAGACCGTAGCCGCTCTGGGCTGCGCATACAGCAGCGCCAGCTCTCCAAAGCTCGAGCCGGGACCGTAGCTCACCTTCTTATCCCCCAACGCATTCGCGTTTGCATCACTCTCTCCTTCCGCACCAGCACGGTTAGGCGATCGAATGTAGACATCCAGCGTGCCCGATTCGACGACATAAAAGTAGTCACCCTGAGCGCCCTGTTCGATGACCGTGACGTTGGATTCCACCTGAACCTCCTTCATAGCGAGAAGCACATCGCGGTACTGATCCTGCTCCAAGTTGCGGAAGAGCAAGTTGTTGCCAATGCTTCCCCTGATCCTCTGCATCTGCTCTTCGGATTTGGGGATGACCGTCTTGGGCAACGGCGTGCCATCTGCTTCGGCGTTGACAGCAGAGGGAGCCATGCTTTCGGCGCTGACACTGGTCCTTCTCCCCAAATTGAACGTGGGAGGAATCAGGGGCGCGTTGTTGATGGTCGTGGGAGCAGAGGCAGGGGTAGCAGCGGGAGGGAAGTTGCTAGGCGGCGCACCAAAGCTAGTCTCGGGAGACTGAGAAGCATCCATGGGGACAGGTGCGGAGGGTGCGCCACTACTTGAGGGGGCAAATGGATCCTGATTGAACAAGGATGCTCGCTGTGTGGGGCTTGCAAGACCAGGAGCAATGCCGCCACCAATATCCGAGGGGCCTAGCGAAGGTTGCTGGAAGGATGTTGCGGGAGAAGAAAGGAAGGAACGACGCTGTTCTTCGAGCTTGGTGTTGAACCAGTTGGCGCAGAATTGAAGCGCATCGTGGGGACGAGATTTGGCAAGATCGCGAGACAGGTCGTTGAGGATCGACTGGTAGGTGGTGGGAAGCGACATGTTGACTGAGCGAGCTTCCCAGACGAGGATACACGAAGGACTGTCGATGCTGTGATGCGTGGTGTGTGTGTGTGTGTGTGTCTACGATGCTGTTGACAGCAAGGTGTTGGTGATCGCCACCGAGACGGCCGAGGCGATATGTATGGATGACAGAAGCAGCAATGCGGTAGGATCGGGTCAATATGGTATTTGCGTGCGATGTGGGTGTGGTCGATGGATGATGATTGTGATGATGATGATGAAAAGAGTGAGGGTGAGAGTGGGAAGCGATGAATGAATGAATGAATGAATGAATGGAATCCAGAGTTGGCCTGTCACAGACTACTGTATCAGATTTGGAGTTGGACTGTGCACACTCACTTCGGCGACTGAACGAACAATAAATAAGATAAAAATTGGACGGATGCAGAAATCAAACGTGGAATTTAGCCCAAAATGTGCAGCAGACACGCGCAGTCACGCACAAGCCAATCAATTAATTTCCCTACTTTTTTTTCCTTTTCCAACCAAGAAATGTGGCTTTTTTTTGGCTGCTGTCGACTTGTGCGGCGTGCGAGGTATTGCACAAATGAAACATGGCGTGTTCACTTCGACACTTGACAATGTCAGCGATACGCATTCACTGTTACAGTCCAAGCATAAATGGGTCATACAAAGAAGCATTGGTGCACTCATGTGTCGGCAAAAGGCGATACTGATCGTGCCATGTGGTCGAAAGAGTATGCTATAATCTGATCTGCTGCTGGAGTAGCAGAGAGAGGGAGAGGAAGGGAGGATTGGCGAGCACATGGCTTGGACTGCAGTTGCAGTTGCAGTTGCAGAGTTGCGTGGCGCCAAAGCCACCAATTTCCGCATTCGTATTCGCTGCGCACAGACGCTTCAACTTTCACAAATATCGTGCGATAGTAATTCCAAAACACCCGTCTTATTCTGAGGTCTAACACGTCCCCATCACCAAAAAAGTGATCGTCTGTTGAGACGATTCGGAAGCGATAGGGAAAAGGAAGTTGGAGACAAACACACTGCTCAACCGCCTCGTCTCTCTGAAAGTCTCGAATTGTCAATTCAATAATCATCGCAATTCCTTCTCGTCGTTCTTGTTTGTCGTCGTCGCCATCATTCCTTCCCATCACCACCACCACTGTCACCCTCACCACCTCACCTCACCGTATCATTCATCACAATGGCCGCTCGTACTGCCGCAGTCGATCTCGCCAAGATCTCCAACCTCGGTCTTGGCAAGAACACCCTCGCCCAAATCTCGGCTTTCCGCAAGCGCTCCGAGGATGCCAAGCGTCAACTCGCCCAGTTGAAGCAGCACAACACCGACGTCGATTTTACTCACTACAACAAGGTCCTCAGGAACAAGGATGTTGTTAGCCAGGCTCAAAAGATCTTGAGCGAGTTCAAGCCTGTCACTTATGATGTTCAGGCACAGTTGAAGGCTATCGACGCTTTCGAGTCCAAGGCTGTAGGTATCACATTCATTCGACGATTACCAACATGGAAAGGCCACAGATGGGGTTTCAGCTGTAGATGGCAACATACGACACGACTACCGCCAACATTGCATCACAACACATCGACAATCACGCTTTGAGCAAGCAATGGAGAATTAGGGATGATGTCCAAATAGCCCTCGCACGCATTGTCGCCCCAGCAACAACCGCCTGCCTCGTTGCTCAGCTGTTGGTGAAGGCCATCCAGCTGCTCTTCTATCGTCCAAACGCTCTGCACGCACGCACAACGAACCTTCACTGCCAAGTCCGCCCTCCTACTTTCTTCTCTTGCCGACATACTCCTTCAATCTCAGCAATTTCGATGCAAAGCTAGCTCGTTGTAAGAGCATACTCTCGAGCACAGCAGAGGCAATCATCCGCACAATCACGCCGCAAGGTAGTTGCTAGCAGCTTGTTATTGCTTCTCAGCAAAGTGGTAACATGGGCAAAGGATCGCCACTTTCGTCCAAAGATGGAAAGATGCTCTCGACATGCTCAAGGCAGCGTCACAGAAAGCACGTGTCAGCATGCAGCAGAGTGCAGATTCAGAGCAACATCCAACAGCAACGACGACAGCTCATTCTCATCGTCATGTTCAGCACCAGCAGCATCGGATGACCCAACTCTGGCAATTGGTGTCACTGCGCACGGACACTCTTATCGCACCAACTCAGCATTCGCGATCACAGTGTCCATCACCCTCGGCACATCTTCTCATTCAGCATCGTGGACATCAGCACAGCATTCTCGAGTCACGCATCTGCAGCTGTTACCACCATCATTTCGCCATCGTCATCATCCTCCGCTCACCGTCATGGATACTGACACTTTGTTCTCCACTTTTTCTTTTTTTTTTTCGTGCTACAAACAGGTTGAGCAAGCCAAGGCTACCGCGTCCAAGATTGAGGCTGAGCTCAAGGACCTCAAGGCTACGCTCAAGAACATTGAGGATGCTCGTCCTTTCGACCAGCTCACTGTGGACGACGTGGTTGCTGCTCGTCCCGAGATCGGCCGCACTGTCGACGAGATGATCAAGAAGGGCAAGTGGACCACGCCCGGTTACGACGAGAAGTTTGGAAACCTTTCCGCCATCTAAGCAACCATATGTCCAGGTTCCGGCGGGCGCCAATCGAGTATAGATGTGAGAGGCGCGCGCGGAATTTTACAGATCTGTTTGAAAAAAACAAAACGATGATTCGATAAGCGAGCGGGTGAGGATGTGTGTGCGGTCGATACGACGATTGGGAGAGATCAAGGTGGACGAGGCGAGTGGAATGGAGTGACTGTTGAGCACAGTCGATTGGTTGGGAGACACGAGAGCGGGTGGGAGAGTTGATGGGAGTGTTCAAGATGGGCGAATTTTGGCTCATTCTATGCACTGAGTGGATGATATGCTTCCGGAGGTTGAATGCGATTCGGAGCACTAGTAGCGCTGAAGCGCATTGCATGTGTAAGGCTACTTCATCCTTGGCATAGCTAGCTGGTTGAAGGGAGAGTTGATCGCTGCGCGCTGTCAATTGCAACGATGTCAAGGGGAAGGATTCGCGTGCAAAGGGTTGGTTGGACCCTGAGGCATGTTTGTGCCGGCTAGACCACGGTGATCAAATGTCTCGACACACTTCTTTTTCTGGAGTCTTGGTTGACGTTGCTGCACATTTCCCAGAAGCCTTGAAAGCTGATATCCACGCAGTCACTGGACTGAGATTGGAAGGTCGACGCATAAGAAACGCAGGGACGTTACAGTGGATCGGATACGTACACGGATCAGAATCGACACAAGACTATCTTGAAGGAGAGCAAAAGCCCTGCAGATTCCCCCGGAGACTGCGTGGTGCTACGGAGTCCACACCGGCCCGATCTACGTCTTGATGCGGAGCTCGGAACATGTCCAAAACTGCTAACAACACTCCTTCTTTCCGTGCGGCAAGCCTTTGGCTGACAATTGATTTCTCCCTCAATGTCGAATCGCATATCCTGACAGCTTCCCGGATATTATAACGAAATTGTAAATTGACCGGCCGAAGACACGTGACTCATGTGATTGCCCAATTTGACTGCTCTGGTGCCCGTCGTCCGAATTGCAGACATCAGGCGCGCGCCGAAATTTCGTGAAACGCAGCAGCGGACAGTGTGGGACACTGAGTGAGTGAGTGAGTAAGTGAGTGTGTGAGTGAGTGAAGGGTCATTGATCCAGATCCAAGCTGACGTCTTTGGATCTCTTCCACCGTCATCCAACCAATACATCAAGGTAAGTGGCTGCATAATACTTTCGAAGGCATAGCGCACATCCAGCAGCAAACAGCAACAGCATACGGCATATGACATGATAGCGACATACGACAGCAATGCAGCGATAAGGACATGGAAAGATCAGCATCAGCTTCGGCGACAATATCAACGAATGGGACTTTACTCGACGAGCTAGCACACATGGAAGGAGATGCTGGCATGCAGCAGTTGTCTATTCAGAAGCATGCTCGAGTACGGAGGTACAAATTGCCTCAGTCACTATCGAGTGCTACTTGGAGTGCGAAAGGGATACGTTGGACACGGGAGGGAAGCAACATATCACGCCTTCGAAATGAATATGACGGCCAGGGCAATGACATTCGAGCGAAAAGGAGCCGTAACAATGCAAGTTACAAGCTAGCGCCGACATCGACGAAAGCACGATCCAGTTCTGTCTCCACTGCACTCGACTTGGCGCCCGATTTTTACACCGCTGGCTGCCGGATAAAATCATACGAGGCACATTTCTCTCACTCTGTAATGGCATTGTGGTCACGCCGCAACCGACACCAGCCCTCTTCGCAGCATTCGTCGACAACTCGCAGCTTGTAACGCTGCTGAAGCGGTCGCACTTTTCATCACCTATACGTCCATTCGCTTTTCGCTTTGTAGCGTCAACGACCAATCGACATTCCAATGCGGCCGTGGTCGACTCAGCATTCACGACGACATTGCTCATCGCCCTTCACTCGCGCCTTTATCATCAGCTCGTCAAGCAATTAATGTCGCTGCTGGCGCTATTGCTGTCACTGCTGTTGTGCTTCCAGCCATCGATTGCTGAATTGCAATGCAACTTGATCACGTTGCTGATCATCTTTCGAACTCTCATCGTATTTTCATCACATTTCAACTCATCCTAGATGCCGCCCAAGAAAGCTGCCATCGCCGCCGCGGCGTCCAAGTCTGCCAAGAAGAAGAAGTGGTCCAAGGGCAAGGTTAAGGACAAGGTACGTCTTTCCACTCGCATCATTATCTCACTCTGCTCATCTTTTTGAGGCAATTTGCTGACATGTTTCCCTACTCTCTCTCTCTCTCGTTCTTGCTTCGATGTGGTTTTCGCGCGCAATAGGCCCAGAACATGGTTGTCCTCGACCGCCCCACTTACGACCGCATTCTGAAGGAGGTTCCTACTTTCAAGATGATTTCGCAGTCGACCTTGATTGACCGTATGAAGATCAACGGTTCGCTCGCACGTGTGGCCATCCGCCACTTGGAGCGTGAGGGTCAGATCAAGAAGCTCATCCACCACCACGGTCAGCTTGTGTACACTCGTGCTTCCGCCGAGTAAAGTTTTCTCATTCTTCGCTCTCTTTGTGCAAAGTAGGGCTTGTACCACAACATCTTTCCACACACATATACACTTTCCCCGGGAGACTGGGGAGTGTTGAAAAATATTACATGGTCTATTCGTCTCTCTGGGCGGTAGGCGCTGCATTCTATAACGCCCCTGTTTTTGTTTATTGGGTTTGGTTTGGTGGTGAGTGTGTGAGGCGAGGCGAGGCGAGGCGTGGGGGACGTTTGTCTGTGCGTGCGTGCGGTGATTGAGGATTGGGCAAGAGCGGCTTCTTTGTATCTGTGTGTGTGTGTGTGTGTGAGAGAGAGAGAGAGAGAGAGAGAGAGAGAGAGAGAGAGAGAGAGAGAGAGAGAGAGAGGGTGATTGCGGAGGCTTGCTTGCCGAGACTGCAGCAGGGGCGATCAGAAGCTTGTGGTCGGAAAAAAGCTGCCAAAGGTGGTGCAAGTACAGGGCCGGTAATGGCGAGATGGTACAATCGCCGAATTGTGTTCTTTTTGCCACGCTGCCCCCGGGCTTGGGATGCATGGCTGGTTCACACACTCGACTTGGATCGGATCTTTGTTTTTGGGAGGGGGAATGGTTTGTGGATTGCCAACTCGGTCCTGTCTTACTCTTCCGCTACCGTCCTCAACTGATACCATCACCGCGGACAAACAAGCAAGCAAGCAAAGAAGAAGGAAGGAAGGAAAAGATTCCTGCATTAGCACCCATCTCTGACGATCCATTGCGCTTTCCTTTTCCCCGGCAGTGTCGAGCTGGGATCCGACTTACTTGCAATCCATGAATGTCCTTGATGACATGTTTGAGTTCGGTATTCACCATTCTATGCGCCTTGACCGTGGACAAACCTTTAAACTCTTTGGACGAGAGTTGGATGGCGTAGAAACTCCCACATCCACCTATAGTAGTAATCCCCCACAAACCCGCCGCCCCGCCCCGCCGGCGCGAGCATGAGCATGAGCATTAAAGACAAAACAGATAGGCTCATCGTTCAGTACCAATCGCAGATTTCCAAAGAGTGCGAATTGTGCTCACCGGAGACGTCCTGAACCTTGAGCACAGACGGTTTGAATTTGTTGGTAAGGATCTCGCGGATCTTGGCTTCGCCTGCTGTAACGGGTTCTTGTTCTTGCGCCTGCGCCTCCTTGTCTTGAGTGGAAGCGGCTGCGTTGCGCAGAAGAGACGTTGATGCAAAAGTGCGGGTGAGGGTGGTGCGAGAGGAGGTGGAGGCGATTGCGCCGGTACGTGCGGCGGAAGTGAGGTTGCTCAACATGTTGAACCAGCCCAATCAAGATGATGATGATGAGGAGGAGGACGAGGAGGAGGAGAGATGTTTGACAGGTGGAGTAAATCACGCGATTACCAATCGCTTTCTTCCAATTTCAAGTGGAATCGGGGGGCGCCGATTCGTGCGCTGAAAATTAAGACTTTTTTTTTTTTTCTCCGCACAGACAGACACGAACAAAAAGACGCAGGGTTTGCCAAGTATACTGTACTGGACTGTAGTTGGACTGTACCACAGCTTTCACACCTTATCTATTCCTTCCTCCTTCCTTCTTCCTTCCCTTCTTCCTTCCTTCACTACACTAATCTTTAACGTCGATCATGGCGGACAACAATCCCACTCCCTCATCTTCGCAACAAGCACAACAGGAGCAATCAGGAGCCGCATTCTTTGACACGTTTTTCGCCTCGGCACTCTCTCGTGCCAACATGACTTCGTCCGAACTCAAAGGGTTGACCGAGGAGCTATCGGCTGCAGCACATCCCGTGCCATCGAGCAGCAAGGATGTCTATGCGCCGGATGGCAATGGTTTGGATTGTGGAAGAGATCCGGGGGATGTAGTGCTGGACGAGACCAACAACGATGACGAAAAGCCATCGCCACGATCGGCGACGACCAACACTACGCGCACGCAATCCTCTGCCCTCGCCAATGGCGTTTCAGGCCTCAACCTCGGCTCAGCCTCGCCCGGTGCAGCGACAAGCTCCGTATCTGCCATGTCTCCCAGCGGTACACCTAGCAATACCGCCACCCATCAACAAAACGCGCGTGCGGCCGCGAGTGCCTTGTTGTCGCGATCGAGTTCGTCGCACCTCGCTTCCAACGCAACCACCACCAACCACCACGGCGCACCTTCAACCCGGTTGACTGGGGATTTGGATGCGTTGGCGACGACCCGAGGAGGAGGATTGGGTACGCCCACCGGCGAGCGCACATACATTGGTTCCGCATGGGCCGCATCCGGCACTGCCACGCCGGTCATGGACACCAACGGGCTGGGCTGGCCCGCCAAAGGTTCGCTCGATCGGCTCAACCACACGCCTGCACAAGCTGAAGCCAACCAAGCGCGGCTGGCAGCGGCGATCCACACGGTGCTGGAATGCATTGGCGAAGACCCGACGCGCTCTGGGCTGGCCAAGACGCCGGAGCGCTACGCCAAAGCGCTGCTGTGGATGACGCGAGGCTACGAAGTCCGACTGTCGGATGTCATCGCCAACGCGATTTTCGACGAGGAGCACGACGAGATGGTGATTGTACGCGATATCGAGATCTTCTCGCTGTGCGAACACCACATGGTGCCGTTTACGGGCAAGATCCACATTGGCTATATCCCCAATCGTCTGGTGATTGGGTTGTCCAAGTTGGCCAGGATTGCAGAGACGTTTGCGAGGAGGTTGCAGGTGCAGGAGAGATTGACCAAGCAGGTGGCGCTGGCGTTGGATGAGGCGTTAAGGCCGCAGGGTGTGGCCGTGGTGGTCGAGTGCGAACATTTGTGTATGGCAATGAGGGGGGTTCAAAAACCAGGAGCGAGCACAGTTACGAGTTGCATGCTCGGAGTGTTTAGGGAGAGGCAAAAGACTAGAGAGGAGTTCTTGAGCCTCATCGGAAAGAGATGACCACCAACACAGCGAGCGACAGATTCCAACCCAAGATTTTTTCTTCCCCACAGCAGTATAGTAGTATAGTAGTATAGTATAGTACCTTTGGGCATTTTCAACAGTAGTGTTATTTCCCCACCAGATTCTCCCTTCCCCCCCGTGTCCCCTTTCGCTTAGCATTCTCACATGGATTGGTTTCCGGTTTCAAGATGGTTTCGCAAATGGATCAGAGTTGGTGCGCATTCTCTTGACTCTCAGGTGTGACGACGTGTGGCGGGCGCTAGACTCAGCATGGACGCTTTCCAAAGTGGGCTTGCGGGACACCCTCCCGCAACCAACGAGTGGCAGCGTCGAATTCGATCTCGCATCCCGACTTGTAAAAATTCCTCTTACTCTTTCTTGTTGGCGGGGGTAGGGTAAGTACATGATCTTTGGCGAGCGCGCTGCCAAATCAGAATTCGAAACTCCTCCCGAGATCCTTCCTGATCAACTCTCTCATTCCCTCTGGCATCAACGGCTGCCTCGCACCATTTGGTAACGTCGGTCTTTTCTCATCCACCAAATACCTGAATGGCATTTCGACGCTCTCGCCTTTACCAAAGTAAAGTTCGGGATGATCCACCCATTCCAACTTCTTTTGCGTTTGGGAAGCATCTCCCCATGTGTGTTCCTGCTGGGTGGTGTCCGGGAGGTTGAGGAGGCACGCGTCTTCTACGCAACGTTTTGTGACGCCGAGAGCGGTATCTGTGGTCATTTGGATTCCGCCCAGATGACGGCTGGGAAACCCCAGTTGGCGAAGCGACGAAGTTCGATCCCGAGGAGGATCATCGCCCAAAATCCCACCATACAGAAAGTACTCAAAAGGTCCTCCCGCCGCAACCTCCTTGGTGTCACTCTCGAACCTGCCCGCGTCCGTAATCGACACGGCGTAGGGGGATTTGGGATCGAGAAGACAAACTTTTTCCTTCCCCACCCCACGCTGTTCCATCAACGTAGTGATTGACGCCGTATGCAGCTCAAATTCCGCCTGCCCATCGCTACCGCTACCGCTTGAAGAGGAGGAAGAGGAGGAGAGGGAGGTTCGCAGGGATTCCAACGACGCATGCGAGAGCGAGGTGAAATGAACCGTGGATCCAGGTCCCACGAGTTGAAGCATGTGTTTGTACTCGAGCAACGCCCATTCGGGAAACACCGAGGGCGCTTCCGGATCGTCCTCCTCCATATGCTCAATCACGTATTGCGGTCGCTTCGTCAAAATAGCCGTCGACATGCTGGATTTGCCCGAATGACGATGTTAAGGTATTTGTGTGTGTGGGGGGGTGTGTGTGTGTGGTCGGAGGGAAGTAATGGTTGTACCAGGAAGAAAAAGCGTAAAAAAAATGGAATGCATTTGGGCTCCACAAATCCGATTCCCGAACCTGTCCCCCCGCCTTCCGCTTCTCAACGCTTAGCACCTCCAAGCAGACAAGATGATGTTCGTATACCACGCACTCCACCAGCGCTTCGTCTCATCGCATCCGCGGAAACGCTGGAACTCCCGACGAATGTGCACACGAGTTCCCACTTTCAAAACCACCCGCAACGGCCAAAACAGCAGCCTGTTGCTTTGACAGATCCTAGCTCCGTGGCCTCGTACCAAAGATGAGCTCGCCATGAATCCAAGTTGACACTGCAAACAAAGTGGGCTTGCGCTTGTCCCCGCCGCCCGCACATACACTCGCATCGCTCGCCCTTTCGCCATCAATCCCCTCCCTCCCAAGATGTTTGAGGCCCGTGAAAAGAGCAAATTCGCACAACACTCGCACGTCGATACCGACTTCAAAGCAGCTTGAACCCACTGTGCATCTACCCTCCGGCACTCCTGCTATAGACGACCCGAGATCGACACTTCAATAGCCAAGTCAAGTTTTGGCAATGCAACAGCGTCTCTCACAGCTCGCCATGCATGTGGCAATTTGCGCGCACACAGACAGCAGACGACAATGTTGAACAATGGTAACCGGAAGGCCCCTTTAGGTGCGAATTGCGAAGCATAGAACGGTGCAAATCAGGGTATCCTGCAGAGTGGCAACATCATCATCAGCCATCGGAGGAAGCAAGAGGGTTAGAGCTGAAGTCAGCGCATGGACGACCGTCAGGAGCATTGCTTGCTGAAGGAGAGACTCACGTTGGAGAACATGTCTTGAATGACGCTATCCGAGTCTTCCCAATGACAAGCTAGATCGGCTGTTGGCGAGGCAAACGAAACAGGATCGCGAGTTACAATACGGGCGTCAGTGCAGAGTCGCCATAGCCAGACTTCAAGAACGAATGTCGAAGAATGCTCACCTCTGTCGAACCAGCACGTAGAATGTTCCGAGCATGTGGGAGTCGAGCACGAAGCGAGAGCAAAGATTGTCAGTCTGATAATTGCGGGACAATGCTGAAAGTTGCAAGAAACGCACCTTCCGCCTTGACCTAAGTTTTCGACTAGCTGCACTTGAACGATATATTTGAAGCCTGTATCATTGTGGTGAAATCGAGAGGAAGGCGTTGAGGTGGGGAGGGCCCAAGTTAGCTTCGCTCTCCTGCTGCAAGCTCCTGCTCGAATGATGGTCGTACCTCTTGGCTCGATCTCTGTATGATTACCGGAGCCAAAGAATTGTCGTCAGTATCGCTAACCCTGGTGGCCGATGTTAATATTCGGAGGGAAGGAGACGTACCGAGCATCTCGGCCTTAACGCTCTCAGCTATAGATCTGCTCAAAGCTCGATTCTTTTCCTTATCTGACTTGTCCCATGTTGCGTTTCTTAGTCTCGAGTTGAGTACGGTATGAAGATGTGGCTGGAGTTGTGCTGCGTCGAATCTGCTCTCCAAACAGAGGTTCGAGGGTCAGTGACAGGTGTATGGCCTTGTTAGGAAGAGATGAGACTCACTTTGTGCGTGAAGAGGAAGGCTGAGGAAGCGGAGAAGCTGCGCCGCTGAGTGCGGATGTGGAGGAGGAAGAGGCTGCAGAATGCCGCGACTGTGCCACGCCCGCTGCTGTTGCTGTTGCTGTTGCCGCTGATGGTGAGGACGCTGATGCTATTGCTGACATTGTCGCTGGGTATGTATAATGGTATTGAGGACGAGGGAAGAGGAAAGGAAAGGATAGGAAAGGATGGAAGGGGGAAAGTGTCAAAGTGTTGATCTGTGTGGGTTTATTGGAAAGTGTTGTTCTTTCTCCACTCTGCGCCAAACTTGAACGCTGCTTTTGGCTGAGCGTCTCCTGATTTTCATCAAACACGGCGGAACGCAACACGCGACTCGCGGGATGTTAATCGGGAAGTCTCTTTTCCCCCATTCCCGATTTGATTTGCGCTTAATATGGCAATCTTCCAGCTCAGACCTGACACACGCGATTCCTCTCTTGGAAAAGCACGAGCCAAGAATACTCGAATCTTTGAATTGCACACTTTCCTCGGCACCATCCTATCCTCATCCTCATCAACACAATGGTTCGCCTCAACTTAGCCGTAGCAGCACTAGCTGCAGGCGCTATCTCGGCTTCCGCTTCCTCTTCACTTCAAACACAGCCTCTTCGTGGAGTCGCACCACAAGGTAAGCGCTTACCCGCGCATCTCTCTCACATACTTGATCCGTGTGCGTCAATCTGACTTCTTCTCTCGCTCAATGCTTCATGCAGATGCGGAAAAGTACAAGCCTATCAAGGATGCACAAGGTCAATTGAGGTGGAAATGTCTCGACGGCTCAAAAGATCTATCGTGGTCTGCTGTCAACGACGACTACTGCGATTGCCAAGACGGATCAGATGAACCTGGCACTTCCGCTTGCCCCAACTCTACCTTCTACTGTGCCAACGAGGGTCATATCCCATCCTACATTCGCTCGTCTCGTGTCGACGATGGTATCTGCGATCCCGAGTGCTGCGATGGATCCGATGAAAGAGACGGCAAGGTCAACTGCCCAAATCGATGCGACAAAGTCGGCAAGGAGTACCGCAAAAAGATGACCGAGCTCGAAAACACTCGTCGTGCAGGAGGCAAGATCCGCGACAAGTACATCGCCGACGGTCGTAAGGAGAAGGAAAACCTCGAGGCCGAAATTGCAAAGTTAGAAGTCGAGTTGCAGGTAGCTACCGAGAACGAAGCTCGATTGAAACACGAGTTGACAAGAGCAGAGACCAGCGATAAGGAGGTCATCGATGCCAAACTCAGGACGCCTCTGTATGCAAAGATCAAGGATCATCAAGGCGCCATTAAGGCATTGCAAGACAAGAACTCGGCACTCAAGGCGGAATTGCAGACGCTCACCCTGTTGTTGGACGACTTGGCCAAGGGCTATAATCCCAATTACCAGGATATGGCGGTCAAAGGTGCTGTTGTCGCGTACAAGGAGTGGCGTGGAATTGCCGAATCCAAGCAGCCGGGCGAGACCACGGAAGGAGAGGCTGTCGAAAACAATGTCGATGCTCTATCCGGGGAAAACACAAAGCTGTCCGAGCTCTTTGATGACGGTGATTGGCCCAGCAACAAGCTCGCTACCATCCTCGGTGAAGATCCTCTCGACATCATGGACGGTGGTCTTCCTGGCATTGCCGACAAGCGCGTCGCCCCGGAATCCGATGGAGGCTTGCTCTTCCGCATCCACGAATACCTTCCCGACGGCGTCGTGCCCTACTTCGAGGCTATGGTCGACACTTTGCTCGACGTCCTCATGAAAGCCAACGTCATCACCGACGTCAAACGCATGCGACCCAAATCCTCTGCTTCTAGCGATGACGAGCCTGAATCCGTCACTGCCGCACGCAAAGCCCACTCGGACGCCGCCGCGCGTCTCTCCCGCACCACCAACGACCTTTCGACCAAAAAGCACAAGCTCTCCCAATTCACCGACCGCTTCGGTCGCCAAGGCGAATTCAAAGCGCTCGAGAACAAATGCATTTCGATCAATATGGGCGAATACACTTACGAGTACTGCTTCTTTGGTCGCGCTACTCAGATCCCCAACTCGGGCGGTGCGCACGTCTCTCTGGGAACTTTTATGAATTTCAACCCGAGGAACGATAAGAAACCCGAAGAGGACGAATACTGGATGGAGCAAATCTATGCGAGGGGTCAGAGGTGCTGGAATGGACCCGAGAGGAGCGCGGTGGTGCAGTTGGAGTGCGGGACCGAGAACAAGTTGGTGGATGTGTTTGAAGCGGAAAAGTGTATCTACTCGATGAAGGTGGTGACTCCAGCGGTGTGCTTCCCGCGTTCCGCTTCTGGTGCGGATGGTGGGGACAAGGCAAAGCAGCCGGAACAGTCGATTAAAGATGAACTCTAGACAATGAATGGCATCGTTAGCAGCATATCAACGTCCAATCCCATGGATGGCAGTAGAACAGTGCGCTTGTTGGTGGTGATGTGATTTGTGCATTCGATAAGTTAAGTTAAGTTAGTGAGTGGAACCGACTGAGTCAGTCACACACGCTTTTGTGCGTTTGGTCCAAGCTCGCTCGTTCTGACAAGGCCCGGCTCACGCAAGAAAGAATGGCACAAACTAAGTGTGGTTATCTCCGCTCGAAATGCATTCTTCCGGGCTTTAGCACTTGGCATTCATCTTGGGTAAGGCTTGCCCACTTGGGATCGACTCGACTGGATGTGTTGGGTGTGTGTGTGAAAAATGTACAGGTATGGGGGGGAAAAGTTGGGTTCTAGTTGATGCCCAAAGAAAAGTACAATCTACAGAGCATGCTCGTTTTACGCATACGTGTCAACGAGCGCATCTCTGAGCTCGTTGACCGTGTCTCCTCCCTGACCAGCACCCGAGAGCTTGAAGACGCTCTCAATCACCGAAATCTCGGTCGCAGTGGCGTCGGTACCGCAGAACGCGGCAAAATCGTTGACCACCAAGCCTGCACCAATCAAGTCGCTACCACGGTTCACCGTACCCGCCACAAGCGGCACTTGGAGCAGCGAGGAAAGTTCATCCTGATCTTGCAACGAGGTGCGCGGGTGGGTGAGTGCGCCTTGGTTCGAAATGGCGGAATATGAGCCAACGAGAACGTTGTCACCCACGGTTTGACGGAACACTTCGACTTTGAGCACGTCGGCAATGATTTCTTCTGTTTCTCGGTCCAAGTCCGGATGCACTAATGCGACGTAGTCTTGAGGCAGTCAAATACAATGTCATAGAAGAGCGAAAGTGAAGGTCAGTATGAGCCGATCAGGTTTGAATACCAATGGCTATTGGGGGAAGAGCAACTTACCATTGCAGGCAATAACATTTCCCAGCGCCGAAAGACGCTCTTCGACACGCTGAATAGCCACGGATTCGGGCAACGAGTTTCTCAAATGTTGCAACTCCTGATCGGTGGTTGTGGAGGGTACGAGCAGACCGTGACGGTTTCCGACAGTGAGGCGACCCACGAGACGAGTACCAGCGATGGAGCAGTGGACGACGGGAATGACATCGGCCAATTCAGCCTCGAAAGTCGAGTAAAAGTTGGCACTGCCACCAATCGCAACCAGACAGTAGGCGTTGGTGAGACGAGCAAACACGCCAATCTCGGAAGAGTTTTCAAACTGGCAACGGACAGCCATGATGGGTCGAGTTTCGGTAGTGAAAGTAGTGATGGTGGTGGTGTTGGTGGTCAACGTGAACTACGGGCGACGCGGGGGAGAGTCGAGTGCTTGTTGTCGATACCTATCTAGCTTTGTAGTCAGGTGTGAGAGGGGCTTGTTGTGATGCCCAAAGGTGATGCAGAAGGTCGAGAACGGATCTGCTTTTATGGATGACGGGAAGACAGAGCCGAGATTGTCGAACAAGAATACGGTATGCAATGATGCTGAGTTCTTCTGTGCGTCGGCTTTGCTCGAGGTGGAGAAAATCCTGCAACAAGCAGAGAATGCACAAATTCTTGCTGACATAATCCAATTCCAGTGTCCAGAGTTCGGATCTCGCTCATTCCACCTCGTCAGATTTGCAGATTGCCGATTTTAACTGCGGGAGAGCGAGTCAAATTGGAGTCACTTCTGCAACTGTGACTGGGATGGAATTGGCGCCGAGTCCCGATTTCCACTTCAGGGCTCGGAAGTCGGCTACTGCGGGTCGAGTGGAAAGTGACACTTGCCGCGGATTTTTTCAAGCCATCATCTGTGCATACACCAAGCCTCCCCTCGACACCTTTTGACATTTGTTCCACTTACCACGTACCCACGGCATCCAGCGCAGCACGCACAATAGCCATCATGGATCGTGAGTAGCACTCGCCTGCTCAACCGACCGAGATCGGAATTGTCGGCCCAAATCGCTGGTAGCATCGCTAACCTCTCCTTTCTTGCTCCACTCCCACCCGCTGCACGTTACGATGATGATGATCAACAGTCTCTGGCCTCTCCTCATCCGAACAGCAGGCGATGACGCGCATCATCGAGCAAAAGCAGATGAAGGATTTCCTCAAGCTCTACACCGGTCTCGTCGAGCGATGCTTTGAATCGTGCTGCAACGACTTTACCTCGAAATCTCTTAGCACCAAGGAGGACACCTGTGTCTCGAACTGCATCCAGAAGTTCCTCAAGCATTCCGAGCGCGTAGGTGCCCGATTCGGAGAGGAAAAGTATGTACCAATGCTCGAATCGCGTATGCTGGAAGCGATGCAAGTGACTGACTCTCGTATGTTCATATTGATGATGCGGTATTGGTGGACACAGCGCAAAGATGATGGCTCAGCAGCAGAACAAGTAAACATCGGAAAAAAGCATTGCACACAGCGAATTGGTCAACCTTATCTCACCTCAGCACCATGTTTTGCATCGACTTGTGGATCCGACCAAGGTTTGTGAAGGAACGACGAGCAGACAGTTGATCACGGACATGCTGAGGACCCTGTCGCTTCGATACCGCCGCATCCCAGAGGCTCTTGCTGGGTTCTGACCAATCACGGGCGCCACGTCTAAGCACGATGGCCAACAGAGCCGATCTCACGCAAGATCAACTCGATGTCGAAGTGGGCACTCTAATCAGGTGCCGCGATCGCATCGTCTGGATCCTTGTGGTTCCTCGCTCCGGGGCCGCAGTGGACGCAGTGCATACTGGGTCACAGGCTTAGGCCGTTGAATGCCATGATAGCGGGAGGTCTCAGCTAGGCTCGGTTGAGCTGTGTCGACAGACGCCAAAAGATTGCTAGTTCAGCGTTTGGCGGTAAGTATCGGCATCAAAGTGTGGCCATGAGGATTGGAGTCAGATCTGACCAGATTCGGACCAATGTTTGCGATGCATTGGGACCCCCGGCAAGCTTTTCCCAGCCTATTGAGCGCGTGACGACGATCATGAACCGACAAGATGAGATGCGGACACCTCGGATGGTTGTGAGCGATGAAGGTTGATATTTGGGGATACAGCGGAAGAATCTGGTCTGCAAAGGTGGTCATTTGAGCATAGCTATCAACATGATGCAGAACACTTTAGGTGGGGCTTTGAGCTTGAGTATCGACAAAGAAGCTCCGATGATCGCGAGATTGTGGGTCGGATCACCGATGGGGCGCAGTGGGGGAAAGGGCTGTCAGGAACACCGTCGACCTTTGAATCTCTACAGACCGAGGAAGCGGAAGTCGAACCAGTGCTCAAAGTGGCGCTTGCCAACCATAGTCGACGTGGGACGTGGAGCCAGTATCCGAAGCGAAGGCGACGCAGTCCACAAGAGACGCGAGAAAAGCATGTGTGGTGGGAAATCCAAAAATGAGCTCAAATTAATGCAACTACCGAATTTCTAGCACAGAGACACACGCATTCCTTGGGTAAGGGTCAAGTCGCCTTGCGCTTTACTCAGCCGACATACCACAGATGGTCGAACAGCAACACACGAGCAATGTTGACAATCGTTACCCTGTGGCAATCATTCGTTGAATCACCTGCTATGCATGAGTGAGCGAGTGGCAATGAAGACAGGAATTGGACAGACAGAGAGCAGCAACGGGGGAGTTGGAAGGGCACACTCGCAGACTGTCAGTGTCGGATAGACGGAGATTTGAACTGGCAAGTGTCGGCACAACAGAACGCGGTTGAATTCCCGATGCATTAACATTTCCAAAGCTGCACAGTGTAGTCTTTCTTTATGTCTGGTATCCCCGCCCGTCAAGTAATGGATGAACTTGTGTCAAGTCAACGGCTCAGCACTTTTGTTCGACAGTTCTGGCAGCAATAGCACAGTCCCAAACAACTATGCTCCCCATTGTCATCACATACCGAGGCAAAGAATCGAGTGAATCAGCAATGCCCGGGATCCGAAAAAAAGAAAGAAAGCGGCCTAATAGAACGGTCAAACAGCGAAACTAGTAGTATGTACAGTAGCGGCAGAGCAGCAGGAGCGTCCAGGACTCTTTCTCGGACACTTTTCCATGCCGTTGCTTCTTGTGGTTCTCTCAGAGCCCGCTTCGCCAACTAACGCCGAAACTCGCTTTCCCCCCCGCCAGAGCGTAACTAAATTTTGGGCTCACGCCTTTCTCAGTCACGAACTAAGAGTTTATGAATTGTCCATTTCGAGCCTCTTTTTTATTCTTGGCGTATATGCTTGAGTCTCTGCGGTCCACACGCGGAAGGGGGTCATTTTGACATTTCTTGGCAGCAATGCTATTCACCCACGAGGTCCGAGATCACCCATCGGCCTCGGCACTCAATGTATCATGAGCACTATCCCCACGGTCACCAGCTGAGATGTACTAACGTTGAAGGGACCTGCAGAGACACCAATCAACAGCTTTCCTGAATCTCACTGAGCAAGCCACTCTGCTCAACTCACCGAAGCCACTTCCAAGCCCCAGTCGCGTCCAGAACACTCATTCAGATACATACGATCTTGCCATCTCTCTGCACAGCATCACTTTGACCTGTCGAACGACTTGCCGCCGTGTCATTGCACTGTGTCTAGTTGCAGCTGTCGCACAAGACTGGACGCAAAACAACTCGAGATCGCAAAGTATGACTGCGGCGTACAGTGCTGCACGCAGAGCCTATTCCTCGCCAAAGGCGGCAACGTGACGAGCCTAAACTACAATTCTAGCTGATTTCGGGCTTGTAGCTAGACCGAATCCCAGTCATATTCTAAGAAAGATCAGCAGCGCAAATAAGCATGAGAGCCGTGCACTGCTCCATATCCTTCGACATTCCATCTTCTTTTTTTGTCTCGAGGCGATCCTCACTCGCTTGCAGCATAGATTTCATGCATAACGCACACCTCGACAGCTTCATGCGCTACCTCTCTTTTTGTGTCTCCTCGTTGGTGCCGGTCTTGTGGCCGTCTTTGCATTCTTCTCGTACATTTTTCAGTTGTGTCTCCCTCTTCCTACAGGCCTAAGCTCAATCCCACTGTGCACCGGCTGCAATGATCTTCTCTCGCTTAGACATGCAGTCCTTGACAATGTCGCTTCACTGCTCGATATTTCCGCTCCCGGCATCGATCCTTACCAGGCACTTTCGCACACATGTTCTCCTCTTACCTTTCCGATCTTACCCTTTTGCGCCTCGCTGCTACTTTGATCGCCTTGTCTACCTGTCTGTCTGTCTGGATGCCTGTCTGTCTCCATGCAATACCCGCTCCCACTAAAACTCGTTCCGCCGGACATTCTCGTTCCATCTGCCTGCCGAGTCAGCTCACGCTCTTTGGTCCCTGCAGCAAGCCACACAACTCACACCTTCCTACATGGCCCAAGCCCGCCCTGTTCCATAGTCCCGTCAGTCAGCCTCACTCAGACTCTCTTCTCGAACATCGTTGGGGAATTCAAGCTACATGGCTCCTCCCGTAGCTTCTTTCGTGGCACTGCGTTTCTCGCCCAATTCCTTCTGTCATTCACATTGACCGCGCACTGTCAATATGCTTTGTCCGGTACCTGGATTCAGCCCGCATGTCTTGCACTGAGGAAGTCTTTCCACTGCTACTGTTCCGGACTCTGGCCGACCGACCGGACGGCATCTTTTTACCGCAAGCTGCCCTTCCGTGAGCTCTGAACAACACGCGCAGGTCGCAATTCCTGACAGCGTATAAAGACATGCTCCTCTTTGAGCCGTGTCAATGATTCCTGGTCCCTTCACCTGACTCCCCCTCGCTCGTCCACGGATTGCTAGAATGGTTCGCATCGCCGTCGCCGCCCTGACGAGCGCGCTGCTTTTGGCCGTCACCTCTCCTCTCGCTTCAGCCCTCCCATACTTAAACAACTCGACCGACTTTGTTGCAAGACAAGAGATCCAAGCCCGATATGACCCCATGCTTGAGTCTTCTGAGCTTGACCGTCGCTACCTCGCCAATCTCCAAGCTCCTGCTGGCTATCGCTTCTCATGGGGAAGTGACGCCAAGCGCAGCTCCTACGGCACCTCCTCCGGTCAATACATTTCCCGTTCCACCATCTCCGGTGCTGCATCCGTCACACAAAAGGAGGTCAACGCCTGCGCTGCTATCTGCGACCAGACCACTCGCTGCGCTTTCTTCGAGCCGGTCCAGATGAGCGGTGGCAGCGAGGGCAATGTCATCTGCGCTCTCTACACTACCAAGCAGGGGAAAAACGGTGCCATTTTTACACTTGGTGCAGGTAACAGTGGCGGCACCGTCGTTGCTTCCTACGGTTTCACTCGAAACACCGGCTCTGTCAGTGGGTCCACTCTCCCCGACCCGCCAAACGGTGCTACTCTGATCCAATACAAAGGCTGCAGCAATACCGCCGCTACCGTGCCCATGTTTGTCAGCAAGAAATACCCCTTGGCCGGTTCGAGCTCTGCTCGTACCGTTTGGATCGTACAACACGGTTCTGCCCGCAATTTCAACGACTACTTTTCTTCCGTCTACAACGTTGTTGGTGACCGCGGTGTCGTCATTGCACCCAACTTCTACGCCTCAACCGACTCGGGCAAGTGGTACGAGCCCAACAACAACCTTGCTTGGTCCAGCAACGACTGGTTCGACGGTGCCGATGCTGTGGCGCCCAGCGGTGTCGCTGAGTGCTCTTCCATGGACGTTTATGACACCCTTCTTGCTCATGTCTATGACAAGAACAAGTTCCCCAACGTCCGCCGGGTCTTTATTGTCGGTCACTCTGCTGGTGCCAGCATGATGATCAAGTACGGTATGCTCGACTGGCGCACCGATATCAAATACATTGTTGCCAACTCGCCAAGTAACCCATACATCACCACTGCTCGTCCCAACCCGGACGAAGCTTGCGGTACCTACAACCAGTGGGGATATGGATTCGATGGCAACATGCCTCGCTACGTCGCTGCGCGCAACGGAGGTGGCGAACGTGCTTTCAACAATTGGATCACCAAGGACGTCACCCTCATGACCGCTGCTCTTGACACCTATGCTCGTGCTTCTTCCGGCGATCAAAGCTGCGCGGTTCGCACTCAAGGTGGTAAGAACCGCCGTGACCGTGGCTACGCCTGGTGGGCGTACATCAACCTCCTCGGCGGCACTGACACGGACGTCTCGCGGTACTACGGATACGATGCACTCAAGCAGCAGGGCATCAGCAGTCTTTCTCCTCGGAAATTTGGCGCGAGGCACTGCACTGTCGATGGCGTTGGACACGATAATTATGGCATGTTTGCCAGTGATTGTGGTCGAGCGGCACTCGCGGGTGCTTCGTACATCCCTCCCGGTCCCGGCCCCATCAGGCCCACCGGTGTTTAGGAAGGTTTTTTCCGCACGCTATATACCCTCCCTCGCCTTCTCAATTGCTCACGGTTCTTTCTTCTCTTCTCGGGCTTCTTATAGGATACACTAGGGTTTAGAGTAGATTTGCTGCTGTATGGGATCGACACGGGCCTCGCCAGTCTTTAGACGAAATGATGATGTGGCTAGATGGCAGCCGCATAGTGCTTGATTTGCTCAACGATTGGGGTTGTGTGTGGTTATGTGTGTCAGTGTGTCACGTCATGCTGGTCGTCTTGTTGGCTCGGCGTATCTGGTCTGATGTGTGCTGTGGAGCTGGTGTGTTGATCGCTTGTCGCGTTGGTGCAGACAAAGTTGGAGCGTTCAGATCAGGCCAATCGTCGATTCGTGTCGAAGCTCGCCGATGGTTTGTCGGACGTTGCTCCACAGCCACTCTTAAGGCTTTCATGGTCATCATCGTCAAAGACAATTGCCATTCAACCGTGATGTGATGCACTGTTTGTCAATTGATCTTCGCGGACATTTTATACCCTGTGTTCGATCAGCTCGACTTTGAGCTCGTTCCTTTGTCCGACTTTTGGCATCGAACATGAATTCCCCCATCGTTGAGCGGTACTTGTTGCACATGCATTCGTATGACCATGACGAGTACGCCTCATGATCTACATACATATGTATGCGTATCGACAATCAGAGATTGCGATGGCCCTCTCCTTAATCTCGTAACACTCTGCGAATTCTCGAGTCGACGCCACTGTTGCCTACATTTACCAGCTGCCTGATCAGCATCGGTCCCTTTACATTAACTTTTCAGACGGTCTGGCGGTCAAGTGTTACCAATCATCCAAGGCACTTCGACTATTGCGTAAGCTTGCTCGATGCGGACAATTGATTAGTTTCCGAGTACTGATGATAGTACAACGGTGAAGAGCTGCCCCTAATAGTCACGATCAAGGAACGAATTGATGCCGACCGACAAATACCGCCACCCTGCGATCCGTCTTGCAAGCAGATCTATCCTGATGAAGGCGATAGCGCCAGCTCATCCCACCTGATGTTGGTGGTGAATGTTGTTGATACCCATTCAGGACTGTTCCACCAACGTTCGTACCGTCGATTCGTGACGACATCATGATACTGGTGTGGATGGAAAGCGAAGCTCAAGCGTGGTCTCGTTGAACTTTCGCTCTGATGCTACCATTGACCCTTGCGATGTATGCATGTCCCTTCTCGTCATCATGCTTTTGATTACCTTTTCCGCCGTGCAGAGCTATTGAGCTCCGGGTCGTAGATTACTCTTTGCCTCTTCGATCTTCGATGCTTCAGATCAGACAGCCAAAGCCATCGGCGTCTATGCTCAGTGATGTGAGCTTGGACGAGCCGCGCCTTGCATCTAAAGACATACAATACCATTCATATTCTGAAGAACGGACAGTTGGAAGCGCTAAGCCCCCCGCGGTAAGTTACCCACGTTTGAGCGTCGATTGGAGAGGCCACCCAGGCTGGCTCCCAGCTGGCTTCGAGAATTGCCACCCATTCTGGCTAATCAAATTAGCCACCACCCATGAAGCCACCCTGGGTGGCTTCCAGAATTGCCACCCAATCGGCGGTGGTTCATCCGGTGGCTTAGCGCACGTACCATTCCGTTTTCACAGATATGATTGCCCACTTGAGAATAACGCTGCAGCCGTGAGAACGACCACGCCGCAGTCTATGCTCCTTCACGAGTCCTTCTTCGTCGCCACCCTCGACTCTTCAAACGTCCCTCATGAACATCTGAGCCTTCCGAACCGTGATCATAGCGGGCGTTGTGTCTGTTGAGTGCTGACATGTGTCTTCTTCACCGCTGAAAATTCAGCAACCGTCATGCGTACTGTCAGCGCTCACAACAGGCTGATGAGTTGGGCGAATCGCCGTGCCAAGGGCTTTGCAGCACGTCAAGTCTTCTTAATAAATCGCTGAAAACAAGTGAGGGAGTGAGCGTTTCTTTCTGCAAAATGTACTTAACAAAGCAAGACACCAAATCATTTTTTATCTTGGACTTACATGTGACCCAATTTAGGTGCACACATTGCGACTTGACCAGCTTTCTGACCGATATTATTAGATTAAAAGCTGACTTAGATGACACGAAGCTATGCCCAGTTCGGGCTAAGTTAACTAAATTATCGAAAGGGAAATTTTTAGTCTTGCGCATAGATCACAACAAGCCGGAAAAGTAATCACAGCGGGAGAAATCACGAAAGATTGCCTCCGACGGTGGTGACGACTAAGTTTAATACTCAAGTCGACACAACTTTTCGCCCCGGGCCATACCGCAATAAACTGATTTTTGCAGAACATCATGTCAGGTAACTTGATTTACATTAAGTCAATTGAACTTATTTGTAGGTAAATTTTTGTAAAAGATGACAAATTGCGGCTGGGAATTCATCCAAGTAACCAAACCCTGGTGTTTCAGTACGTAAGCCGCAGTAACTTAAGCAGCCACCCCGTGTGTGTACTCGAGAGACCCACCCGAGAGCAGCCACCCGGAGTGTATACTTGCGGGAACCACCCAAGGGCAAGCACCTGGGGTGGGTTCAGTGCGGACCCCGCACTAAGGAACCACCCAATCGGGGCTGGTTCCCTACAGGTTCCCCCTCAGCAACCAGCCGGGGGTGGTTGCTTGGGTGATTGCCCGGTTGCAACTTCGCATTTTTTATGATATCACTTTTTTTATGATATGAACTTGACTTAGAGCGGATGATTGACCAATCGGCTCAAAAAATCTTCGTTGTCTTAAAAATCCGAATGACTTGACTCAAGGTGATTTGAGTTAATCTAAATTAGTTACTTTACAGCTTCTTTGTTCGAGTCGGTATGTGTCTCTTCGCGCGCTTGCTGCAGTCAAATCGTCAAGGAGGCATCATTAATGCAGTCATATTTAGCCAAATTGGTCAATTGCGTTGTCTTTGCGAAGGGCGCTCGATGTCCGAATTTCGGCTCCAATTTTTTCGAACACTGAGGCACTTAATGAATTATTTAAGGATAAGTCTCTAAATCAGTGTCACGAAGAATGACAAAGAAAGACATCGCCTGAAGTAAAATCCTCAAAACAGACACTTACAAGCGCAAAGCCGTCGATAAGCTTAAGTCGTAAGCCACCTCCGAACAGATGGCGTATGATTAGCCAGTGTGGGTGGCAATTATCGAAGCCGGCTAGATGCCAGCCCTTCTGGCTAATCATGTAAGCCACCCATGAAGCCACCCTGGGTGTCTTCTAGAACTGCCACCCAATCGGGGTCGGCTTACGGATAGCTTTGCGAACTCAACTCTCAAATCTCTGGGATAACTTAACGTTGACTGGTAAGTTTAGTCAAATGACGTGATAGTTAAAGTCTCAGTTCAACTACCTTTTAAGGTGGTTCCGGTTGTGGCGAACCGCCATCACCATCTTTCCGTCTCCTTCTTTTGATCTTATTTTTCAGTCGACCATGTCGAAAGTACACATTTCGACGAACACACACAGTCTCGCTTGCAGAGTCGGACGGAAGAGAAGCGCGAAAGCTGACTCTTCGTTCATCCGCCTCTCATCTGCGATGCGAAGGATATCAATGTTCCCACAAGTCAAGCTACGCTCTGAGGTACCGACTTTGCTCATGGAGAGGACGCAAAGAGCTAACCTACTCAAAGTCTTGTCGAACCGCTTGTAAAGACGATGAAGTGCAAAATTTGGTAAAGTGCTCAATGAAGCGCTTTAGCAGCCAAGGGTATTACAGTGTGATTGTATGTCTATACAACGTTCCACCGGTCGAGCATCAATGGCCGGTTGGCCCAATGGTAAGGCGTCTGACTACGAAAAAGCAGTCAGCTTGTCCAATCAAGCATGCACGCAAGTTAATCAGGAGATTCTGGGTTCGAGCCCCAGGCTGGTCATTTTCTTTTTTCTTTTACATTTCCCCCCTCCTATGCGCAAGCTTCACAGTTTCAAGCATGGTTGACACTGCCACACAGAGTGCAAAATGAAGCTACTACCGTGCAGAAAGGGAAGGTTGCTTGACGAAGGTATTGACGAGCATGTACGTGACGTTGGCGACGACATGTGATTGCAATGACCTGCCATCGTGAAAATGTTGATTTGGCACTCTAGATGGGTGCTGTCGGCGGTATTGACCGCTTCTCTATTTTTTGCACATATCGGGTCGACAAACTGGCTTATGTTGCACTTTTTGTCCGATATGCTTTCACTGCTTTCACTGCATTGAGATGTTGTTCGTATCATACTAGGTTGATCATACTATGTTGTTTGCAAGAAGCCGATGGAATCGCATGCCCACAAAAGAAGTTGCCGAAAATGCCAACCCGTCCGCGAAGACTTGAAACTTCAACACTGCAAAGAGACGACCATAGTTCTCCATGAGCGGCTAAGCAAGATGATCAAGTTATGCTCGCTCGTCGGTTCACCGTTCGGGGGATTGCTGTTCCGCATAGCTCGCTGCACCAGACGTCGGATATCAGCGACCAATTTCAATGTCAGCCGAGGGTAAATTGATTGCTGCCGTGGTGTTTCTAGATCTCACTGGTATCCAGGCTACGACGGCAACAATGCTCTGCCTGAGTCTCAGCCACGAGGAGCCACGTGTGGCTGTAGATGCCACCAAGCAGACGATCATAGCATTCCGATCCGCGGTTGTCGATGATGGGGCTGTGACAGGTGACATTTATCCAGAGCAAGCGAGCGAAGAACGGCGAAATGCCCGAAAGCTGGACCCTAAATTACCTCAGGATTCAGACAGGGCGCAGCCCGCTTGAACCGACGGAAAAAGGAATCTTGACAGCTGCAACTTGAATCGGACTTCCGTGGCCGACACTATTCATTGTACAGTACAGTACAGTGCTGTGCCTGGATGGATTGGTCAACGTGTTTCGGTAGAGATGTAGGAAGGAATGCAATGTGTCCAACGGCATCGGTCCGAGTTACCCAAGCGAAGATGTTCGCTTGGGGAATCACACGCAGATGCTCAAGAGAGTACTGTAGTTTCTGCGGAGTTCCTGGCCCTTTGTTCCGAGGATTGCTGTCATGCTTCCGGCGAGGGACTAGGGTTGCAAAGCGGCAAAGTAGCGCTTTTGGCATGAGAACGGCGCGGTGAAGAGGTTAGGCCGTGATCTTCAGGGTCTCAGATGCAGGTTCTTTCCATTTGAAAGCCTGCCGTCCATTCGCGAGCTCCTCCAGATTGTCGTAACTGTGACACATGCAGGCGAGTCACGGCAAAAAAAATATAGGCCGCTCTGCTCGGATCATCGCTTCTGGAAAGCAAATAAGCAGAATGTATCTGAGAACTGGAATGAAGCTTGCTAGGAACACATAGGCATAGACAACCGCCGGCTGAAACCGGTTGATGTGTGCGATGATGAACCTTTCCTGTAAGGGCATACCTTTCTATCTTCTCTCGGCAGTCTGGCGGACATGCTTGACCTGTAAACCGCTATCGCCTGTCTCCCGGCAAGAGCATGTAAAAAGCGACAGCAACGGTGTCGACCCTCTCCTTGGCAACAAGCAGGAAGACAAGGTGAACGAGATCAATCCATGTTAAACCGTTCTAGAATCCCAGAGCCGGCTTCGTTCTTACCCCCAGACCCGAAATCCGAGGTTTCAAATTGGGGAAAGGAGTACGATGTCTTGGAAAAAGACGCCAAAATTTCTGACTGAAAAAGGGGGTCGCGAAAAGGCTGATACAGTATCAGGCACTTTTGCTGGGCAGACATCAGAATGGCACAGCCGAGTTCGAACTTGGCGACGAGGCAACGTGAAGTCCTGATCGAGACCTTGTTTTTGAGACCCACCGTTGCGAGCCAAGACTTTGATCGATCCCGAGACGTCGTTCTTGGCTTGCTGATAGCATAAATCGAAAGCTTGGCGGCGGATGGCCAAGCGAATGTCAAGGCGATGACTAGATCGCAGTGCTTCGGGCATAGTTTGAGCCAAGACACGCAATCAGCGAGAGTATCAAGATGGAAGGCCTGGCTATGTTAGAAGGCCACGTGATCACGAAGACGTCCGACCGCAACAGCGGCGCTGTCTTTGCTAGATCTACCGCTGGGCATGTGATGATTGGACGAGGTGCCCAGAGAAGCCTTTACAGTATTGAGTGCGATTGTGGCGGTCCAATTAGGTTCGGATCTACAACCTGCAAGACGGCGATCAATTGAATGGCTGCCATGGTAAACGAGAAGGAATATGGAATGCAGAGAAGGATGTGATGCAGGTTCGAAGAGGGCTTCGCTGTCAGAGTCACGACTATTCTGCAATAGGACTGGTACCTGTACTTGGTGTACGTATACATTATTAGTGATGGCTGCCTCGGGGAAGATACATGCAAGCGGAATGGACAATAGCTCGTGCAAAGCCGAGGCAGGAAGATGCAGTGGAAAAGAGGCGTCGTCTGCAGTTGGGGTCCATCGAACCAAGGCAAGCGACTGATGCAGGTGCATGCAAGCGCACATTGAAATTTCAGGTCAGGCGAAGAGGCGTGAGGGATCAAGATTGCAATGTACAGTACAACACTTGCTCGGATGGGAAGCTGAAGGGCCGAAGCGCCGGCGTGAGAGAGTTGAGATAAGGTCGTGTCTCAGAAACAAAAACAAGGCTAGCTTGCCGCTTGACCGACGTGCGTGACCTGACTTGAATTGATAGCGGTGGCTCGACACCCTTACAATATACACTGTACAGTACAGATCAAGTCCGAGGATGACTTGCAAAATGCAGCGCACGAATACAAGGCAGATACAAGGCAACAAACGCAACATCGTAACTGCCGCCATAACGAGTCCTGCTCCGCGGAAACGCAAAAGGGTCTGGCTCACGATGCAACTCGATTTCCAGGAGGTGCCGGCCCGCGATTCCATCGGAAAAATTGGTTCTGCAGTCAATAGGGCAGTGCACAGCAACAGAAATGAGCTGCGCATCGCGATTCGTGCTTTCCGCGAGTGCGAGCTCTAACTTAGCACCGAATTGTACCTCAACTCGAACGTGGTCTACCGTATTAGCAATCCTTGTTCCGCAGGTCAGTTTCGCTAAAGAAGCGTAGCTCGCTTCTATGTACAATACGAGGATTCGGCTCTGTCTGGTTCTTTGTCAATACGCGCCACGAGACCGAGAACGTGATCGACGCGAGTCTAGCATGCCTGTCTGCCTTGACACTCGTCGTGGACGCTTGTTTATAGTAAGTGTTTTGGCGTTAGCGTCTTTTTCTTGTTCGCGTGGACAACACTCTGATTAGCTACGGTATGTCTTTGGTGCATGTGCTGGCGGTCGGCAATTTGGCCTGTGATGCATTGCAGATCACACCGCACCATTCTGCTGTGCTGCACACCAGTGGCTGCCATGCAAAGCGCTGAAAAAGAACTACAGCAGTCCGACGAAGTCCTTCGCTCGCACAATCGTTGTAACGAAGGTGTGTCACTTTCATTTGTATTGTACAGTCCAGTACATTGTCGATCTCGCTCACAAAACACTGTCTATGAGCTGGGCCCGCAGATGGACGAGACGAAGTTGCAATACCAATCGCATATGGGAAGTCGATGGTCGGGCATTCGACAACAGCAGACTCACTTTGTCCGGAGCCGGTCTGAACACGAACCTGCTTATTCGGGTCAAGCTGGAACGGGCAGCTTCAATGTACACGACGGCGAGCGCATCGTGTTGCTACGGAAGCGAAAGCCTCGCTGAACCAAGAATTCGGCGGCAAAATCCAAAATTCGAGAGAGAGAGAGAGAAAGCGAAGGAGAGAAGGTCCCGCCACTGTTCTGCGCAAGGGGCCGCAACCATTTTCTTGGTCAAACAAAGTTCTGTTCTTCGAAGTGAACAAGACGGGAAAATCCGAGAATTCGAACTTTTGAACAGAATTCTGACATGTACAGTATATTCATTCATTTTTTTTTTTTTTTTACTTAATTTCCAGAGTTAGATCGCATGAGCCGAGCGGCCGGAGTTCCAGCGTCAAGGCCTTACGTTCTCATCTTCCTCCCTCTCTTTGCTTTCGCGGCTACAACTGTGAGAGTGGAGAAGTAAAACAGCAAAAAGTAGAAAATAAAACTTCGGCACCGCGTGCTTTTTGGAAGTGAAAATTGAAGGGAAAATGAAAATGCATTTTTAAAGATGCAGTCAAATCGTTTGGACGACCGAAGTGCGTCGAGCTGCATCTGAACAAAGCCGCCAAGGGAGAAAGCTGCACAGAGCCCGTTTGCATGTTCTAACCTTCGACTCGGCCCAGCGGCATCTTTGCAGTCAATTTCGCCCTGAGACGCCTGCACTCTCCGAATGTGCCGTTTTTCAGGCTCAATTGACTGCTGAGAAGCCGCTCCCAGCCCCATGCACCTCTCCGGCGTACGCACTCCGTTGGCACCTTCTTGTTTTGACATTTTGGCCCAGCTTCAACAGTCATCCCTCGCCCATGTGCCCCCTGTTTTTCGCTGCCATGATGCAACTTCTTCCTGATTTCCGTCACGTCAACCTTGTTTTTCTCGATTCTGCGCCTCTGACGACAGCGCCCTTTCTCGGTCTCTTGATCTGGCCTGCCTGCTTCTGCCGTGCCCAGTTGTCTCTGATCTGAGAGGAACGAGTCAAATTTGCTTACCTTTTCTGGCACTCTCGGACTTGAGCGACCCTCGTTTGCGATGCTCGTGGTCGCGCCGTTTATCATTACTCCCGCTTTCAACATGACATGACGTGAGATTGGGGAAGCACAGGGGCTTCAGGGCCCTCGACAGGGACCACGATTGTTTTTGGCGAGCTTGACCCTTGTGCTGCTCATCATGCCTATCAAATCTTGCTTGGATCCGACCTGCTGCAGATCGCATCACAAAGCAAAGCGAAGCAATGCAATCCGATGTCGCCGCTATGCCAGTGCGCATCCTGCACCGCTTTTTTTTTTTTTTAAATTTTTTTCTTCTTCTTTCCTGAAACGTTAAGAAACTGAGAACTCGGTCGTCGTTTCCGCCGACGCTCACACATACAAAGGCGAAAGGAGAGTATATAGGATTTTTCCTTAAGCCTTGCCTGGAGAACATTCGTCGCCGTCACCGCCGTTCATTGAATGCTCGCGCTTGTGCTCTTCGCATACCGCTGTTATCGCTGCAATGCTTTTGATACCATGTCCGCTGCCCGCTGTCGGCTGTCCGCTGTTCACATGCGCCTCACCGATGCCTCTATGCAAAGTGTTCTGGCTAGCTGCTTGGTGCTCGGCCACCAGGTGCGTCTTCTCATGTCTCGTATGCAGTCTCTTTCCACTCTCCGTCCCGTCCTTTTAATGCACTCGTTTCCGCTGTCAGACTCATCCTCAGACTCAGCAATCGGCTCTCAGACGTCTCTCTCTCTCTCCCTCTCTCTCGGTGTTTTTGCACTCAGCCCTCGTGCTCTATTGCTTTACCTTCACCTCTGCCCTTCTCCCCGGACTTCGAGCGACCAAAACCTTCTCTCCTCGGGCCCGTTTCATTTATTTTATCTTGTTTTACCCTACAGCTGCAGCAGCAGCTGCTTCCCAACTCTACTCATCGTATACTTTACTCTGCTCATACCCTCTCCTCTTGACTATCTCGCAGTGAGCCATCCGTCAATCATTCATTACCTGTCCACTTTGCCGGTTCCCCTGCATCTCCATCGCCGCCTCTCTACCATCATTACCCTCACACTCTGCTCTTTCTCTCCCCGTCTTGGCTCCCAAACACGCTTGCGCTCATCCTTGCCGCTATCCTCTTGACCACATCCTTTCGAGATTCCTCACACGACCTATCCTAATCTCCATATCATACGTGTATCCACTAGGATCCGTTCTCATCCGTATCGAATCACTTTCGGCGGCTCTTCTCCCACAACGAGGCTGACTGCTACCTAGCCGGAACCTACTTTCATCATCTTCTACGTAGCTACAACGCTTGCGTCATATCTAGCTGCCTTGTCGCTGCGCTCCATATTCATTCTTATGGTCACCAGCTCACTCAGACTGTACAGCTCAACAACTGCTTGAAAGTCTTGCTCCGTCCACCTTCATCCTCCTCTCCACTTAGAACGTTTACGCTCGGTTCGCCTTGCTAGTCCATCCCAGGTCATGCCATACTCTTTTTCGGCGCTTGTCGCCACCCTCGCTTCGTCGCTCTTGCTAGCACGCGGCGCTCTGGCTCAAGTCCAGCTTTCACCTGCTCTCAACGCTTCCAACGCAGGCACTCTCTCTGTCACAATCAGCCCTTCATATGCAGGTTTCGGTATCGAACCATCAGATCTCTTCGTCTACACAGGTACCTCCTCCGCAAACCCACTCACCTACAACCTCCTCTCCAACCTTGCCAACTACACTGGTGCACCTCCTCACATCCGTGTAGGTGGCAATGCAGGTGATACCATGGTATACTCGGAAAACGTCAATGGACCCCAGCTCCAGCAGAACCCCAATCCAACGGCTTCCGGTTATGCTAGGCCTTCCGATTACTGGCTCTTTGGTGCTGATTACTTCAAGGCCTTCGACTATTTTCCCGATGGCACTCCCATCACCTACGGTCTCAACCTTGCATACGAGGGCCAGGACGCCCTTCAACGCATCATTGCCCAAGCTGAGGCCGCTTTCCAGTACGTCGGAACCTCGGGCAGTGGCGCCAAGATTGTCGGCCTCGAGATCGGTAATGAGCCAGATCTTTACATCGACCTCGGATACCGTCCTTCCAATTGGAGTGTTTACGATTTCGGCAATGAGTGGTCCAGCCGCGCGGAAGCTGTCTACAACCAGGTCTTGAAGTCCAAGAACATCAACTCCAATTACTTCGAGGTCGCTTGTACCGCCACCACCGCTACCAAGCATGGTCAGCCCTTCCGTATCTCCAATCTTGTCAACACCGGCGTTGCTACCCAGAACGGTATCTACGTAGCCGGTTGGAATCAGCACGACTACTACTACTACGTCAACGTCTCCAACTATCAGCTCACCCTCTCTGGTCTCCTCGATCTTTCGACTACCGTCAGCCAGTTCCGCGAGTGGAACGGTCAGGTCCAGCAGGCTCAGGTAACCGGCAAGCCTTACTACCTCCGAGAGATGGGCAGTGTTGGTCCCAACGGTATTGCCGGCATCAGTGAGACCTTTGGCAATGCTCTTTGGACCTTCAACTTCTTCTTCTACGCTGCTAGTATCCAGGTTGCTAGCGTTCAGATGCACATGACCCAGTACTCGATCGCTGCTCCATGGCAGACCAACAACTGGAACAACATGGGACCTCACGTTCGACCTACTTACTACGCATGGGCTGCGTGGGCTCAGATTATCGGTCCCACATGCAATTCCAAGATTGCTTCCATCAATCTCAACAACCAGCCCAGCTCCTACAACAACCGTCTTGCCGCATACGGTGTCTACCGCGGCAACGCCTTGGCTTCGGTTGTCATGATCAATACTCAACCCTACCTTTCTAACAGTGGCAACCCTAGCTACCAGAACTTCCAAATGAGCTTACCTGGTCTTGCCGGTCGCACTGTTTACCTCTCGACCCTTTACGCTGACGGTGCCGATGCTACCTCAGATATCACTTGGAACGGCATCAGCTACGAGCAGAGCGGAAACGGTAGACCCACCACCGTCAACGCTACTCAGTCGACCATGACCGTCGGCTCTGACGGCTCTCTGACTGTTCCCGTCCGAGACAGCCAGGTTGTCGTTGCCAGCACCTTCCGTCTTGGTCATGAGGCTGTCAACAAGCAAAACTGCGAGAACCTGGCTGCAACCGCTCCTGGAACTAGCACCTCGTCTGGTGGCAAGGCTGCTCCTACTTTCAAGGCTACAACTGGTTTCTTGTCGAGTATGCACCTAAGCAAGACCGCGATCATCGCTATCGCAGCCGGTGGAGGTGTCTTCCTTATTGCCGTGCTTGGTCTCTTCATCTGGTGCTGCGTCCGTGCCGCCAAGAAAAGCAATGCTCGCAAAGCGCGTGCCAATGCCATCCTTAAGGCTCCTCCTCGTCACGATGACCACCCACTGCTTGAAAGGGACTATGCTGATGAAAGTCACCACTCATTCGCTGGCTACCAGAACTCGCCCGCCCTTCGTGGCTGGGAGAGCCCGATGACCTCGATCAGCCATGCTCAGCAGGTGCAGCCATCGCAAAGCTACCACAATATGCAGCCGGAATACGAGTACGCACCGGCAGCGTATCAATACCAGCCTCAGCACCCTCAATCGATGCACTCGCCAACACCACAGCAAGCCCAGCAGTACTACCAGCATAACCAGCAGTACTTGCAGAGCCCATATCAGCAGCAGCCTCAGCATTCGAGCCGCCAGCAGCAGCAGCAGCAGCAGCAGCAGCAGCAGTACCGCGGTCAGCAGCAGGCCTATCCTGCTTACCAAAGCTCCCATGGACACGGCGGGTACGATAGGCATGGTCGTGCGTACTAAGCTAGGCTTCGCCTAGAGTCACCCAAGCTTGCCACTCCTGCTACTTTTCTTTTCATTTAATCTTCTGCATTCTTTAGATTCGCTGCTCGTTCTTAGACACATGGACACTTCTTCTTTTCCCCGCCCCACTTCCCCTCTCAGGAATAGCCTTCTCGGAATCGTTGCGAACATTTACTTCTTCTCTCTTGGATTCGCCCACCTCACATACCCCTCGGTCTACTTTCAATGGCCGCCGCCAACGCATCCACCCTCTTTTAGAACATTGCACAAGCTCAGTCAGTTAGTGTCATCAGTCCTGTATTCGCTCTCGTCCCTTCTTCGTCTTCGTTGTCGGTTCCTCTTCTGTAGAGTACAAGTCACTCCACCTGTCAGTCTCTCGACCACAAAGCGTAACCTTGTCGTTCCTTTTCAGAGGGCTCTATCTTGCTGTCAATTCAATGCATTTTCGTCGGTTGCCTCGCATGTCGCCTGTGTTGCTGGTGCATGAGACGGCGTTAGAGGTCTGTTGAAGTCGAATTGTTGACGTCGGGAGTCCTCAAATGGCGTGGAACTGTACAATATACATCCACGGCGTCGGTACCGTCTGATTCTGAGGCCGCAGTGCTGTGGTCGTCCAGTAGACCATGATCACAATGCGACATGCGATGAGAGCAACGACAAACTCACCTCGTAAATGTGCACAGCTTGACACGGGAAGAACACATATGAATTTGCAAATGGGTTCGGACAGGCGAACACAATTGGTCCTTACGAGAGAGTCTGATGGGCGTACAAGGAACAATTTCAAGGGCGAGAAGCTGGTATAAAGTCATTGAGCGCCAAGCATGCCCTCGCAGTCTCACTCGACGACCTTATGATGAGCAATACGGCAGTTCAGATGAGCTAATCGATTCTCTTCGCGAGCAGGCTGACGCTTCACTCTAACAGGTCGACTCTTGATCTGAGCAAGAAGACGAGCTGGGCGAGGTGACATCCCAAGCAAGCAAGCAAGTCAGCTTGCTGTTTCCCCTTGCGGTTCAGCGCGATCATCACTGTAGCGGTGTATGATCAAGCCTCGAAGTGCGCGTGTGCAGCACGCAATGCATCTCGAAAAGTTGACGAGCTATTATGCCAGCAAGACAAGCTGTTCCATTGGATGCGTGACAGCCCTTTTGCGTTTCGCGTGGTTGCACTCAAGGACCCATCTACTCTACAAGATTGAACCGATCTCAATCTGCTAGATTTTAACAGCACAAACAGGCACGGACATCCGAAGAAGAATGAGGATCTCCGCAGAGGTGGTATATTAGATTAGCCTCCATCTGAAGGCTTCATCGAAGAAAGTACGTGATCTCATGCAACTATCTATCGTGCTTGTATCATAAAGCATTACAAATTCCATATCGTGACATCGCCTTTTGTTTACCAAGCGATCTTGGCGACGATGCTGTTGGGGAAAGTCCTGACAAGCAACTTTCTGATCTCGTCCATGACGAGAACGCCGATGGCGAGTGGAACGGGGATGAACCAGAACTCAATGGGGATCGAGGCGGTGCCGAAGAGGTTCTGGATACCCTTGACTTCGGTGACAAAGATGGCAATGACGAGAGCAGCGAGAGGGCCGGCAATCAGGTAAGGATTCCTGCGCTCCTTGCGGATCGGGTCGGCCTGGAAGATCGAGAGCCTCTTGTTGCGGACAGAGAGCAAGTTACCCCATTGCAAGATAACCAGCGTGACAAAGTAGACACACTGGCCGACAGCGAGGAAGTGGTTGAGCTCATCCTGGTTGTAGCCGTGGAAACCGTCGCTGAACTTCTCAAAGGCGAAGAACATGTCGCGAACAGGAATGTGGGCATACCTGTAGATGTAGAGGAAGAACATCGAGTGTGCGCACAAGGTCTCCATCATACCAATGAACAAGTAGCTCTGTCCGTAGATGGCCTTGTTGACCAAGTGGTCCGCCCTAGGGTTTCTTGGCTCGAGCGAAAGCAAGTCGAACTCCTCCTTCTCGAAGATGAGGGTGAGACAGCAGACCAAATCGGTGAAACAGCAGATGATGATCATCAAGAACGAGCTGAGAGGAAGTGGAACACCGAAGAAGACGTTGAGGATGACGGGCCAGTCTTCGGACCACGATCCAGCCGGGAGCAAGTACGAGATGACCTTTTGCAAGTTCTGGAACACGAGACGACCGAGCTTGATACCCTGGACGATGGAGCTGAAGTCACCCATGAGTACGAGATCGGCAGCCTCCATAGCGACATCCGAACCGGAAACCATAGCGATACCGACATCGGCAGCCTTGAGAGCGGGGGCATCGTTGACACCGTCACCAGTGACAGCAACGACACAACCACGGTCGCGGAGCTCGTTGACGATCTTGAGCTTCTGTTCGGGGGTAGTTCGGGCGAAGACGATCTCTTCATAGCGGCAGATGACATCCCACTGCTGCTGAGTGATCTCGGGGATCTCCTTACCTTCAACAAGCAAACTGGCCTCAATGATGTCCTTGGGACCGTTGAGCTTGGCGAGCTGCTTCTCGCTAAGAACAGGTCCGTCTGTAGCAAATCGACCCTTTGCCTCGAATTCGGGAATGCGGTCAGGGTCGCCATTGTGGGTGAAGATGCCAACCATCTTTCCAATAGCAGCTGCAGTGAGAGAGAAATCACCAGTGACCATGAAGAAACGCGATCCAGACCTGCGGCACTCGGAGACGGTGTGAGGAATGTCCGAACGAGGGGGATCCATGATACCGAGAATACCGATGACGACGAGCTCACCCTCGCTGGCAGTGATGACCTCTTCCTCGTACTCGCTGGTGCCGTGCTTGGATGCAGCCTGGAAGGGACGCTTGGCGAGAAGGATGACACGCTCACCACGACGAGCCCAAGTCTCCTGCATGTGAACGAGTTGAGCGCGAGCAACATCATCGAAAACCTTTGTCTCGCCATCAACAGCCGAGTAGTAGTGCGAGATGCGGGGCATCAAGACATCAGGAGCACCCTTGACGAACATCTCGTCGGCCGAAGTCGAAATCTTTTCCTCGTTGGCTCGCATGACGGTAAGCATGAACTTGTTCTTCGAGTTGAACGGAATGTCGTAGACGCGACGGTAGGCAGCCTTGATCTCCTCAGCGCCGGCGAGAGAAGCGGAAAGACGGAGGACGGCGGCGTCGGTGGCGTTGCCCTGGACAGTGCGTTCAGCAGGGGAAATAGCATCGCTGGAGGGGTCGAAGAAAGCATCATTGCAAAGAGCCATACCGTGCTTGAGGTGCTCGAAGGCGGAAGCGTTCTCGAGAGCAGCAACGTCGTTCCTGAGGCATTCTCTGTCGACAAAGCCGATGGAGTTGACGGACATCTTGTTCTCGGTAAGAGTGCCGGTCTTGTCGGAGCAGATGACGTTGACGCAACCAAGAGTCTCTACGGTGGAGAGCGACTTGGGGAGAACCTTGACATCGCGCATGCGACGTGCGATCAATGAGAGAGTGAGGGCGACGGCGACGGGCATGCCTTCGGGGATGAAGGCGACGACGAGACTCATGAGGTTGGTGAGAATGCCAACGGTACTGAGGAAAGCAGGGTGATCCCTTCGAAGCCACGCGAGCCAAGTGATGAGCATGATGAGGACGAGAGAGACAGTGAGGCAGATGATGATCTTGACGAAACGCGAGATCTCCTTCTGGAGCTGAGTAGGCTTGTCCTTGTCATCGTTAGTGAGCTTGTTGATGCGGCCCATGACGGTGCGCTGACCAGTGAGGACGACGATGCCGGTGGCGTTACCGTTGCAGACGTGCGTACCAAGGAAAGCGATGTTCCTGGTCTCGAGGAAGTTGGTCTCGGTGCACTCGACGGTACCGGGGATCTCCTCGGACTCGCCAGTAAGAATGGATCGGTCGAGTTTGAGGTCGGCGGAGGCTTTGATGATTCGCATGTCGGCAGGAACCTTGTTACCGGTCGATAGGATGACGACATCACCAACGACGAGGTCGGTTGCAGAGATGGTCTGGTGCTCACCATCGCGGATGACGACAGCGTTTTCGGGCAAAAGGTTGAGAATCGAGTTCATGACTTTCTGAGTGGACCAGTCTTGGAAAGCGTTGAAGAGAGCCTGGAAGAAGATGACGATCAAGACGACGATAGCGAGAGCCAAGTTGTAAGCCTGGGGAGGGTTACCGAGCGGCCTCCACGAGATGAAGAAGATGATGACACCGATCCAAAGAATTGAGCAGAAACCACCGAAAGTGTAGTTGAAGAGCTTCTTCCAGTAGTGGTTCTTCTTCTGGGTGAGGACGTTCTTGCCGTTGTGCTCAAGACGACGAGAGGCAGCGGCACCGTCAAGACCGGCGTTGGGGGAGACGTTGAAACGCTGAGCAAGCGCATCCGGATCGACGGTGTGGTAGTCGAGCGAGTTGAAGAAGTCGGCATCGGACTGATCAGCCTTGTCGCGCTTGGCGGCTTCGACATTCTGGGACTCGTAGACTTGGATCGATAGTGTACGGAAACCGATGGGGATATGAGAACGGGTGGTCTGGGTGCGAGGGACCTTGATGCTGACACGAGGTGCTGTAGAGGGACCAGCGAGCACGACGCGGTTGCTCGAGTCGGATTGGGTCTCGCTGACCTGCTCCTTCTCGAGGTCGATATCCGAAACAGACTTGGAGTCGGACATTGTGATGACTAGGCTGGAATCTATCGAAACTGGGAACGATGTCAAGCCGAGGCCAGGAAAGGAGGAGGGCGTAAGCGTAGGGGTGGCAAAGGTACGAGGGAACGATTCAGGTGATTGTCAAGACCAGGTGTGAGTCTTTATAGTATTTGGGATGGCAAGATCAAGGCTCAGAACTCATCATCATCGATATGCAGGCTCGGGGGATAGGGCCAAGAGAAATTAGGTCGCCGTACAGCGGAGCACAAAAAAAGCGCAACTACGACAGCACATCTGCAGAGATTCAGGGGGCCGAGAAGCTTGGTTTGACGAAGCGCCGACCACTGCGAAGAGGCGAGGGAATCGAGGGTTGAGGGGTTATCGCTGTCGCATTGCCACGTTGAGGAGGAGCGGGTCTTGATGGTATGAAAACTGTGGTGAGGAGAATCAATTGGGGCACGACAGTGTACAATAGGCAATCTGAAGCACCGAAAGTCTTAGTGAAGTGCGAGGGTGAAAGGGTAATGAATTTAGTACAAGGAGAGGCGTACCAAAGCGTCTCAGAGGGATCAGCGACTCGAGTCAGGAACGTCGGTGAAAACCGCCACTTAGAGGATTGCAAACAAGCGCACAGCTTGCACCTGCATTGAGCAGATTTTCTGATAGCCTGCGCATCTATCGTGACAGCTGCATGTGGGAGAAAGGGCTTACTGTAGCCGCAAAGCGATACAAGGGGTGGGTGGCGAGATGGACTCGATTGGGCTAGACATACGCCCAGCACCTCTGGCCCAAATTGCAGGAGTCAAACGCCCAAGTCTATTTGCGTCAACGAGGCAGTGAATAATGGGAGGACAGGTGGTTGAGCTGTGTCATGATGAACGATGGACCGCCGACACCGGCGGCGGAGTTGAGAAAGAGAAGGAAAAAATGGTACCAACGAGGCTCTACACTGTTGAAGATCGCGCAACGGGACAGCTACAGAAAAGTGCGCGGGTAGGGTTGAGGGTTGTGGGTGGCAGCTTGCAGAAGAAGCGGCGCATGGGTGGGGTTAGAGGCTAACTAACGCAGCTCAAGGGTATAGGGTACTGCGAGCCTGCGGTGGGGATGACGGACAGAGCGGCGTGGCAGAGGGCAAAAGGGGAAGATGCGCAGATGAAAACAACAGACGCGTTGCAAAACGATGGATTGGAAGCGGCGGGCGCAGAGCTTGACAGCTGACAAAAACAGACGGGAGAGGCACGGCAAGGACGGGGATCGACCGCGAACGAGAGAAAAGCTTGACGAGGCGCATGCGTGAGGGTCAAGGTAAGATCAAGATCCAATTCGGCGAACAGTGAAGCGGACCAATGGATTCTGTGGCCGTGAGGGTGAGGATGGAACACACACAATGCTACGTTGGAAGCGAGGTCAATACTGCGCTGTGCAATGGCAAAGATGCGCAGGGATAAGGAGATCAGGCAAGGATATGGGATTAGGGTTGAGGATGCGCAGTGAATGTAGGTGTGTGTGTAGTAGAGGTCGGCGATGTGCGAAGCGAAGGCGATACCCTTGGCCCTCTCATAGCACTGACGAGCACAAGAGCGTTGAATTCTGCGGTTGAGGAGGCGATTAGTGGATTGAGGGTGAAATTGGAAACCGCCGGCATCGAGGGTTGAGGGTTGATCGGATCGTGCGTTTCTTTTTTTAGAGATATCCCGATTCACGATAAGTATGCACAGTGCAGATTGTGAAGTATTTAGATGGTCTAACAACTAGGTCTGAAATTTTCGAAAGTGTGCTAATTAAGGGCTAACATGAAGTTGCTCGCGTGTCTGAGTCGCCTGTGCACGTGTCTGTTATGCCAAGAGACGATCTTTAGAAGCGTAGCATGAAAGCACAGCTATCGACGTTCGACACCAACGTCTGCTCTTCGACATCCGACACTGCCTGAGCCGCAATCGAAATGTGACACACCATCTCGCTTACATCTAGTCAGGATCAACCCAGGTTAGTGATCTGATACAGTGCGGTGAGAATGACAAGATGTACCATATGAGGCTGTGCTGAGAAGACTTCGTACCCAAGGTCAAGGCGCTGCACTATATTTGAACTCCGCAAAGCGAGTTCTGTTTCGGCTGCAAAGGTGAGCACGTCCCGGTCTAATATTCGACGGACGCTTGCATGCTTGGCAAGAAGTATGGACATGAAAAAATTTGTATATAGAGTTGAAGGCGATGGGAAGTTAAGTTGATTGGTGGTGGCTGCTACGGGCATGGACATCGCGCAAACAAGTGATCGTGCCAAGACCTATGACTGTGACTCACCGTTTGGGCTCGTTCATTAGCACGACACTTGGCTCATCATGCGAGCTTGATGTGCAGAGACGATTCGGTATAGGATCTAAGCTATAGCGACTATCAGCGCCCACTCTCTACCTCCCCGAAGAAGCAGGTAATACTCATGATTCATTCGGGCTGATGTGCCTCCGAGAAGGGCGACGATTGTCGATGAGTCGAGCAGTGTCATTCGTCCGCTACTTCCCAGCGAACCTGATCGTCGCAGCCTGCGACCACCACTTCTCCTGCCCTGACGGTGAATTTTTCGACCTTTGCAACTTGTTCGACGTCAGTATTCCGAAAGTAGCACAGCTACTCACATGTTTCCCATGCCAAGCAGACCCACGTTTCACAGCTCAGCTCTGCTGATAACGCGCCAGTATCGATGTTTAGAGATTGTCGAGGATAGCCGCGCTTGCCGCTGCTCGACATTTTTTGGTGCAAAGTCCCATGCAATGGATCTGAAGAAGACTGTAGAGCCGTCCCGATCTGTGGCCGTCATTTGCTCACAGAACCAGAGATAGTCCTGTCGGGAGTCGTCCGAGACTAGTCCGCGACAGTGGGCCTGGAGCGAGGAGCAGAGTTGACATCGAATTGAGGCTGCATGAGCCCGATTTCAGATGTGCTCGGTGATTTGGAACAGTTGTTATTAGGCCAGATTCGCGCATGAGACCAGTTTGCAGCAAAACAAAGGCGGACGCGACCGGCGGCATAAAAGCCACATTTTTCTGCTTCTGTTCAGCTGATGCACTGCGTTTTCTGGAAGAGTATGCAAAAATACCAGCATTCACAGCTACTACTCTGTAGTTCTGGACGCGAAAAATTCTGACTGAGTGTGTGAAAGTTGGCATCGTTGTTGTCAACTCGGAAGGAGCTGTTATGACCACTCTTGTAGCCAAGACGAAGATGGACGTCGCCCGGTAGTCCAGGATTTCGGAGCTAAGGTAGTTTCATGAAAGGCTCTAGAAGTGTTCATGGCATTAGCTTGCTCGGACCCAAAGAAGCTACTCAAGAATGGAACATCACCGAAACACTGCATTCATGCTTTATAACCTCACAACCACCCAATGCACACTTTGTTTTAAGTGTGCAGATTGGCATGACAACCCAGCCAATGCCAAAGTCTCGATCGTCAACAGCAAAGCTGCAGCAAAGCTGATGAATCGGACGGTTAACTGGGTCAAGGCCAAGTCGACTCGAGGAGCACTGCGCCTCGGATGCAGAAGTTGCATAGCACAGCCCAGCGGTTTGACTCGAAGATCTCCTAATCGAATCGGGCAACATTGTTGCTGCTTTTGCACACAAGGGTACCACAGCAAAACGCTTTCTCATGCATTTACGAACCGGAATCTAGTTGCATACGTGTATGCAGCATTGCAGCAAGTGAATTTTTCGGGCCGACCTCTCCCAAACTCAAAAAGGGCTGTGATGACCAACTCAACCGTCGGCAGGATGCCTGACTAAGCCCCATCACGCCAAAGGACTCCTTCCGGCGGTCAGACCCATGACACGCAAGCGAAAATGATGGCGAGGATGGAGATGATGCTGGCATGAATTGCGTTTACGTGAGCGCGACGTCAAGCACAAGAGGCAAGAACATGGCGTGGGCGGGCTTCTCAACATGTGGAATATGGGGCCAACGCTAAAAAGATCGACACTGACTAAGGAGTCGACCGAAACAGTTGCTGCTGAGATGCGCGAATGGCACTGCAAGAAAAGCGGTACACTAGTGTCAGAAAGCAAAGCAGCTGAACACCACGCTCGCTCGCTCGCTCGATGACACGTTCGACTCCTCGCCTATCCCTTGCTAAGCGAATTTGATCTCGCCCCGAGTTTTGCAATTTTGGCTTCCAGTGCAGTGCGGTGCATCCCTGTCTCTCTCTCTCACACACACCCCTGTCATGACGCTGCAGTTCAGTCGCGTAAATCGCGCTTGTGAGCAACGCTGTCAGGTTCTGAAAAATTGCCAGCGCGCTTCGATTTGGACGAGAGCAAAGGAACAGGAAAAGAAGAGGCCGATGATCGTGAGTTGACTGCGAATTGTGAACTTGTGACTGGAAATGACGGTGTTGGTGATGGCCGGTGACCACGCCTCCCCGCTGCGGTGCGTGCGCCCTGCCTCGGTTGGATGGGTTCGCGTGCGGCTAGTGCGGTGCGCCGGTTCCTCTGGACCCTCTCTCTGACGCCCCTTTTAATCCAGCAGACCCAGGCTCGCGATTGGTCCCTCGCCCACTTGCAGCAACAGCAACCGCAACAGCAACAGCAACAGCCGCGCTCGCAGACTGTTTCCCTGAGCTGCTTTCATCCGTGCTCGGTTTGTTGCGAAAGATTTGGTCATCTACTCGTCTTTCTCGCTTCGCGGCCATGTCTCTTTTTTCACGTCATACCCTCGATTCTCACCACGCGGAGCGAGCGAGAAGGGGTAGTGTAGTCCAGCTCGTACGGTGTTCCGTAGACCAAGGCTCGGAGATATCGATTTGCAAGCTGCACCCAACTTGACTCTTTCTCAAAACTGCAACAAGGATTATGATTGCTTTGACCAGTCAAGAAGGCCAAGAGGGTTGGCAGGCAGCTCGCCAATCTACCAGACAACAAGTAGAATTCCAATCTCCGACCGGAGTAGAGCTGCATGAGCAGACAAGGGATTGGACTTTTTGATGCATATGCTTGAAAGAAAGGGGGAAATGACAGGTGTTGGTCCTCTCCAGTCGCGAGTCGAGTTGGCGAATTGCTAATTTTGACACTTCTTGAACTACAGTAAAATGGCTCAAGCGAGGCGAGACTGCTCTGCCACGAGCTCAAGTGACAGGATAGTCTGTTGCAGTCAGAGCCACTTTGTCCGATTGCATTGCACATTTCACCGAGCGGCTCCCGTATTATATTGGCATCCCTTTCCGTGATGCTGTGCTGTGCTGTCGGTGCTTTGGTGCATCTGCTCCTGCATTTGATAGCTTCTTCGGCCCGTATCAGAAAGCTCGTTTCCATCTCTGACCGGAGATCGCAGAGTGTTGCAAAGGCTGTTTTGAGTGGTCTCGGTTTTAAGCTTGATAACGCTTTTTAACTCCTTGGCTTAGTTATGCTGTTTCGCTCGAGTCGCATTCCTGAGTCTCTTATGCTTCTGCAGCCCCACCGTTTGGCTCATCGTGAATTGGATTCCAGTCGGCTGCTTTCAATGTCCTGATGCTATCTGTCCCGGAGCGAATAATCATGTAAATGAGCGCATTAAGCGATGCACGACGTGAGCCATTGTTCTTTTGGCTGGTCTGCTTCTCCTCTGCGCTCATGCTGATTCCAGCCTCTTCCTTGACGGTGCGCACGAGGCCCTTCATAGGCCTAAGTACATGCATTTCATGGACAATCGAGCACCCACCCACTGGACGTTTCTTCTAGCGTGTTCAGCCCTTTCCATGCTGTCTCACCGTGGTTTGAGTGGGTCCAAGAACCCTCTTCATCATGCCCCTTTCTAATCTCCGTGCACCCGGATTGTCTTTCCTCTGCTGTTGTGTCATCCACTGAAGCTGATCCTTGTCTTGAGTCTGCTTCGTCAGTGTCCAGTACATATGAGAATCCTCTTCACTCGCTCGGAAGGCTTCCGTGACGTGTGACTCTAGCATCGAATCGATCGGAAAGTTCCTTCGGCGAGAGTTGGTGGGGAATCGACTTGGCAGAATAGCTCGAGTGTTCTCACACTGAGCTTGAGCTTGTTGTTGGTCTCTGCGGAGGACTCTGTCTTAGACTCAAACTTAGTGACATCTCGAAGCTTTGGATCATCACCCGTGCGATCGATTTCGTGTGGTTGCAGTCAACGTCACAGCCACGCTCGTGTCAAGAACTCAATCCTTTTCCGTCACGAATGTACCCTGAACTCATCGGCCCCCACCCAGATCCTTTCGTCGGAAGCCATCCGAATCTCGCTCCTCTGCGAATCACTGCTCTGTTGCTCCTCTTTCTCCTTCTCCTTCTCTTTCTCTTTCTCCCTGACCCTCTTCCCTCTCCCTGTCCCTCTCTTTCTCCTCCTCCTCTGCCATCATCATCATCCTCCTCCTCTTTGATCAGCACATCTGTGACGAACGCCATTCGCTCGCTTCCACTCATCACAGTTTCACCTTTCCCACCGTTCCTGTTTAGACCGCCGTTTCCGATTGCATCTTTCTTTTTCCTTCCTTCCTTCACCTCACCTCAGCGTTCTCGCCTTCTTCCTAGCAGCATAGGCGCTTACTCTCAAGCCACATTCGTTTTGATTTGCTTGTCCCTTCCTCTCTATCGTCACTAGATACGATTAGGCTGTGTCATCAGAGCATAGCAACCCTAATCAAGCAAGCTCATCCGCCCCTTTCCGCCATTCGTCCGTCTCTCTCAACCATCACATCAGTCTCTCGCCCATATATAATCAGCCATTGTCTTATACTCATCACGCGGCCGACCTCACCTGCTTCGCATCACTTCGACCTAGCTTTGCCATCGCCACTACTGCGCTCAGTCGCAACACGTAGTCACCATGCTCAGGCTATCCACCATCCTCGCGGCGTGCTGCCTCTTTCTCTTCTCGGCAGTTTGCTCTGCGCAGGAGCAGTCCTCACTCTTCGCCGACACACAATGCAACTCTGTAGGTATCAACTTGAAGCACTTTCGACGTCGTTCCATCATGGCGTTCTCGTTCGTCTGACCCCATCTTGCTGTGTTGCTCTCAACAATCTACAGAATCTTTGTCTTCGCGTCATCTATAGCCCCTCTGAAAGGAGATACAACATGACCATGTCTGCCGATGGCGGTGGTGCTCCAATGGGCTGGTATGCTGTCGGCACCGGCTACCAGATGGCTGGCTCCAACATGATGGTAAGTTTGTTCCTCGCATTCTCTCACAAGCTGGCCTGGCATTGGTTGCCACCTCCAACCAAGCTGGTGTCCTCGACATCGTTGCATAGGCAAGGCAGTCCATCTGACCACTTCACGCTCTTTACTTTCGTGTCTACTATCTCTACAGATCGGTTGGGTCGATACAGATGGCAAGGTGGTCATGTCCCAAAGAACTGCTGCCGGTCATGACGATCCCACGACACAGATCTCTGCCGCTGCTGCTACTCTCGAGCCGAAACACTCAGTCTCCAACTCCTCGGGCACCATCTGGCACTGGTCGATGCCTCTCCAGAGCTCTGACAACCCCGGCGCAATCACACCCTTCATCTGGGCTACCAACAAGAAGGACAACCCTTCTTCAGCGACCACCTCGCATCTCAAGCGTCATTCTTCTTATGGCACCTTTAATCTTGACCTCACAAAGCCTTACAACGCTGCCACCGGTGGTTCTTCATCCGGCAATTCCGGCACCGTGACACCAGCCACTGGCCAGAAAGACAACACGACTCGCCTTATGAACATGAGCAACAAGCTCATCATCATTCACATGGTCATGATGATTGCTGCTTGGTTGATCCTCGTTCCCGCTGGTATCCTTATTGGTCGCTACGGCAGAACTTTCTTCAAGTGGTTCCCAGTTCACCGAAACATCCAGCTCGCCGCCTTTGTGCTGATCTTGATCGGCTTCATCGTCATTGTCGTCGAGGCCGGCCGGGGTGGTGGAAAGCACTTCGAAAGCAATCACGCCAAGACTGGTCTTGCCATCTTTATCATCCTCTGTATTCAGATTGCACTCGGCATCGTCGGTCACAGACTCAAACGCTTCAACCCTACCAGAATCGTTCACGTCATCGTCGGCCTTGGCATCACTGTGCTTGCAGTGTGGAACTCGACCACGGGTCTCACCTTGTGGCAGTGGGGTGTGCCCAACTGGGCAGGATGGGTCCTTTGGATCTGGGCAGGCTTGCTCGCCATTGCATACCTTGCTGGTTTGACACTGCTGCCACGCGACTTGCGACAGCACAAGGAGTCTGTGGGCACCACATCCGAGAAGCGAGAGTATGTGGGTCTTCAGAACTCAATTTCAGGCCACACGTCGGCGCAGAACTCGACTCAGCAGCATTCTCCAAGCGAACAGCCTCAGATGCACCCTGGATGGGGCGCCCCTCCTCTTCAGCAGCAAGGGTACGAAAGCTATGGACATCAACAAGGCCATATACAGGCAGCCAACCACCGTGTATAAACCACTAGCGCAACAACCTCAAGCCTCGGGACAGGTCCACTAGGCTTTTTGAAATGGTCGCTCTGCATTGTGTCATCAGCTTCACAACTAGTCTCTTCGTTCAGTGATTACCATGTCACTCAGTCGGCTCAGCCTGAAAAGATCTGCGATCTTTCGGAGCTGAATTCCGATCTCACATCAAGTTTCTTGTCCTTCTACTCTATCCGTCTTGTTGTAATTGAACGTACGTATTCCACACATTGATGAGAGTGTCTTTGGCTGAGGCATCTGCATACCCCTGAGTCGTATGAAGAAACGGCAATCCGAATATCTGTGGGGATTAGGTGGGAAGAAACAGTATGCCTCGACGACGACATCTGCAGCAGCGCAGCATTCCATTGCTCACGACCGTGTTGGAAAGCAGCGGCTGCCCAGTATGACATCTGGGAAGAGCGAGCCTGATGTGCTTCGGAGATTTCTCTACAGCGCCATTGCCACTAACTGTCGGAATGAAGCACAAAGATCACTGTCGAGTCGAATGCTGAGCGTGCAGAGAAGGATTGCGAACCTGACCACAAGAAAGCGCAATATTCGGAACAGTCTTGGTCATAAACGAGGCGAAGCCGAACCTAAGACAGGTTTGAGAGTAACGTCATGCTTGACCGGAATTGTGCATGTCAAAGATGCTGCAAGGACGATCCTTTCTCGGCGGATTGACATGATCGGCAGACGCTTCAGATGTATCTGGGAAGGATCGGGAGATTGAGTTCACTTTGACAGATGCGAGAAATTCGAGCTCGATAAAAAAAAAAAATAATAATAAAAATTCATGGCTGAAATGGCTAAGAAATGCGAGCGCTTTGTTCGAGAAGCGGCTGGAAAGCGCTGGATTTGTGTGGAGGCTTGGAGCAATTTCTGATTGACTAGTGTGTCGCTTTGGCCATTCATAAGTCCATGCGGAGACCACATGTGATTCATCTTCTGCATCCTTTGCATCCGGAGAAGCTCAGTTCTTTGCCGCTGTGCTTTCATTGCGCAACTCTTTCATTCCTTCGTCTGGTGCAGAACCGAAGGTCGAAGAGGCTTCCATCCGATCTAGCCGAAACAGCTTTTTGGATTTCTCGCTCCTGACTCAGAGCGAATATAAACCACGCCCTCATCCCAGTTCTCCCACCGACCTCATTCCTTCCAGTCCACCAACTACCATACCCTACAGACACTCAGTGCCACTGTCACTATCGTCTTTCATACTCACATACCCAAACGCACCTCTCACGCGTTCTGCATAAGAGATATCTCGCATTCATTGTTTCAGTTTCAGTTCCATATCTTCGCAACCACGAACATCATCGGCACACTTCTGCCATCTCGCATCTAATCTCACGCATCCAAACAAACAGCACATCGTTCACATCACAGCATTGGCAGCATGTCGTTCGAATTCACAGACCGTGCACAATCTTCGGTCTCGGCAGCACTTCAGCTAGCCAAGGACCACTCTCATCCACAGGTCAGCCCAGCCCATATCGCATTGGCACTTCTCACCGATGACACTTCCAACTCTCAAGGCGTCCAGTCTACAAACGAATCCAGTCAGTCACTTTTCAAGAGCATCTGCAACAAGGCCGGTGTCGATGTCAAGATCTTCGAAGACAAACTTCGCAACACTATTCGCAAGATCCCGTCCCAAACCCCACCACCAGACGACATCAGCCTTTCGTCACCAGCGCTCAAGGTCCTCAAAGAGGCCGAGAACCAAAAGAGCACCCAGCGCGATGCCTACATTGCTCAGGATCACATCTTGCTTGGTCTTATCCAAGACAAGACGATCATGCAGCTCCTCAAAGAAGCTGGCCTCGCCAACGATCAGCTCATCAAGACGGCCATCACACAAGCAAGAGGTGGTCGACACATCGACAGCAAGAGCGCAGAGGCCGGTTACGATGCACTCGCCAAGTACTGCACCGATCTTACCCAGCTTGCCGCCGAAGGTTCGCTTGACCCCGTCATTGGTCGTGATCAGGAGATCCGTCGTGCCGTCCGCGTGCTCTCGAGGAGGACCAAGAACAACGCCGTTCTCATCGGAAGCCCAGGTGTAGGAAAGACTGCCATCGTCGAAGGTCTTGCTCAGCGTGTCGTCGATCGCGATGTGCCGCCCAACCTCCTCGGCAAGATTTTGAGTCTGGACGTCGGTGGTCTCATGGCTGGTGCAAAGTACCGCGGAGAATACGAGGAGCGAGTCAAGTCGGTTCTCTCCGATATTGAAAAGATGACCGCCGATGGAACACCTTGCATCTTGTTCATTGATGAGATGCATCTCCTCATGGCTGGCCAAGGCAACTCGGGCGGCGGTATGGACGCTGCCAACCTGCTCAAACCTATGCTTGCACGTGGTAAGCTCCGCGTTATCGGATGTACCACTGCCAATGAGTACCGACAGTACATCGAGAAGGACGCTGCCCTCGAGCGTCGATTCCAGTCGATCTTGGTCAACGAGCCCACAGTCGAGGACTGCATCGCCATTCTACGAGGTATTCGTGACAAGTACGAGGTCCACCATGGTGTTCGCATTCTCGACTCTGCCATCGTTTCAGCAGCCCAACTTGCTAAGCGCTACCTTACGGACCGTCGTCTGCCCGACTCGGCCATCGATCTTGTCGACGAAGCTTGTGCCGACGTCCGAGTCTCGCGCGAGACAGTCCCTGAAGAGGTCGATAAGCTCGAGCGTAAGCGTCTTCAGCTCGAAATTGCTGTGCACGCCCTCTCGCGAGAGAAGGATGCAGCATCGAAGCAGTCGCTCGAAGAAACCAAGAAGCAGATCCAGGCGATTGACGACGAGCTCGCTCCCATCAAGGCTGCCTTCGAAGCACAGAAGGCAAAGGGAGAGGAGATCAATAATGTCCGACGCAAGATGGAGGAAGTCCGCGCCAAGATTGCTGAAGCCGAGAGAAGGTACGACCTTGCCACCGCCAGTGATCTCAAGTTCTATGCGCTCCCTGATCTGGAGACCAAGCTGCAGCAGCTTCAGGCGGCGGAGAGGAAGAGGGAGGAGGAAGGTAGGAATGCCGACAACAACTCGGTCACCGCGGATTCGATTGCGGCCATCGTGTCTAGGTGGACGGGCATTCCAGTCTCGCGCATGCTCGAGTCGGAGAAGAACAAGTTGCTCAGGCTCGAGAGGACGTTGGCCAAGGAGGTGATTGGACAAGAGGAGGCGGTCAAGAGTGTTGCCCAGGCGATTCGACTTTCCCGCTCTGGTCTTTCGGATGCCAACCGTCCGATCGCCTCGTTCCTCTTTGCTGGATCATCAGGTAGCGGTAAGACGTTGCTAAGTCGTACTCTGGCCAAGTGCATGTTTGACTCGGCGGATGCGATGGTCAGGATCGACTGCAGCGAGTTCAGCGAGAAGCACTCGATTTCGCGACTCATTGGTGCACCCCCTGGATATGTTGGTCACGAGGAAGGAGGTGTGCTCACCGAGGCCGTTCGTCGCAAGCCTTTCAGCATTGTCTTGCTGGATGAGATTGAGAAGGCTTCTCGCGAATTCATCCAGCTCTTCCTGGGTGTGCTTGACGAAGGCCGACTTCAGGACAGCCAGGGTCGTCAAGTGTCGTTCCGCAACACGATCATCATCATGACCTCGAACCTTGGCTCGGCCTACATCAACGAATCAGAGGACGATGACATGACCGACGCTACTCGACAGCTCGTGATGGGAGCCATCAAAGCTGCTATGCCCACCGAGTTTGTCAACCGTATCGACAGCATTGTCGTCTTTAGCAAGCTTTCGCGTCGCAACGTCAAGTCGATTGTTGATGTGAGACTTCGGGAAGTGGAGCAGAGGATTGCAGCGAATGGAGGCAAGTCGAAGCTTGTACTCGATGATGCTGCTAAGGACTTCCTGGTTTCGATTGGATTCTCGCCAACGATGGGCGCTAGGCCGCTCAACAGGTCGATCCAGCAGGAGCTGCTTTCGCCGCTCAGTATTCTGATCCTGAGTGGAAGGATCAACATTAAGGAGGATAAGGAGATCAAGGTCAAGTTTGATCCGCATAGGAATGGGTTGGTGGTGATGCCGAATCATGAGGCGGTAAATGGGATGGAGGGGCTGGAGGATGAGGAGATGAGTGAGGAGGATGCTGATGAGGATTATGCGAGGATCGAGGAGGATCCTCTTGACTAAGTCGAAGTCAGCGTTTTTTTTGGCATAGCTAAGGGCACACACAGTTGTATCACCGCTTGTTTGTTGAATGACATTGTTCTGAGATCGATCTGTATTCTTGTCTGTATGAGAGCTTTTACATCTTTGGCTGTTGCGCTTCTCGGGGTTTGCCCAGTTGACCGGATTCGATCAACTTGCCCTGCACCGCCTGTTCTACCTCTGGAATGAGTTTTTCGAGCTGATCCCAATCGTTTCCAATCAGACTGACGTCTACGCCGTTGTTCCATTTGGGGTAGGAGCCAACTTTGATGTGCATGTCTTTGCACTTGTTGGTGAGTTGGACTAGGAAGGGGGAGATGTTGGATTCGGGGAGGCGGGTGTGGATGAGTACTCTATAGGGTCGGGGACGGTTTGGGTCTAGGGGGAGGTAACTTTCTAAACCGTCTAGGAGTGCTTCAAACAGACGGGGTACGCCGGGGAGGATGCATAGTTTGCCGTGCATTCTCACGACTGGAACCCACAAATTCTGTGTTGGGAAGATGATTTCCGAATTGTTCGAGGGGAAGAGGGCCATTCTTTTTCTTGCTGTGATCATGTCTTCGGTAATGCTCGAAGTGTCGACTTGACGAGCTTTGAGGTTTTCAGCCATGCGACGGATGGTTTCGTCATGGTACTCCAATTCGCCATTCGAAAAGGCTTTCGACATGGACTCGTAAGTAATGTCATCAGGAGTAGGTCCAATCCCACCCGAAGAAATCACAAAATCATACTTGTCAACCATACGTCGGGCCGCTTCCACAATGTCGGTCGTATCGTCAGGAATCACTTCAACGCGTTTGAGGTCGATTCCAAGGTCGAAACAGAACTTTGCAAAATAGTTCGAGTTGGAGTCCTTGGTTTTACCGTTGAGCACTTCGTCGCCAATGATCAGACACGCTGCAGTGGCAATGTACTTTCCCGAGCCCAAAGGATTGTGAGTGGAAAAGTCCGGGAGAGGCGTCTTTTCAAATGTAGGCAGTTGAGGTTGCGAGGTCGGGGCGGAGGACGACATGGTGCGAAGGCTCAACTGCGTCGAAAGTCGAGACGTGTAGGGGGGAGAGGAGCGTAGGGTACGTGTGAGATGTGTAAAGGGTTGACGTGCCAACATCAACAATCAATGCAGGCGATGAAAGGTGGACGTTGGTGGAGAGGAACAGGGTAAAGGATGATGGGTAGCACGAGGGAGAAGCATGTCGGGGAAAAAAGCCAAGCTCGGACCAAGTCCGCGAATGCAGTCAGTCGGTCAGCAGCGGTAATGCATACTTGCGTAAGAGACTCGAAATCCCTCCACCTCTTTTGGCGAAATTCTAGACATGTTACATCTTGCTCATTCTGACACATAAGGCTCTTTTTCACTCTTCCACATCGTCTGTATCATGCAGCCACTAATACATACGACAACAAACCGATCAGTCCGACACGAGTCCTGTAATGCTTCCATTGCCATGCACTGTACCGTTTCCTAACTTGATGAAAAACAAGAAGACCTACTTCTCCGCACCACAAGCCGCAGTCCAAGTCGCATCTCCCACCTGCACCTCATTCGCCTTCTTGACCACCTCGGATTCCAAAAAGTCTTGCAACATGCACCCACCGAATCGATCCGTCTTACCGCACACCGGGCTCAAATCAAAAGGTGCCTTGTTGAGATGCAACTGCACCATGTGTTTGCCCTTCAACTCTCCCTGTCCGTTGGGGCAGGTGATCTTCCTCCACTCCATCTGAGCCGCAAACGGAACCTGGTAACTCGTCCTCCATTTCCTGTTTGGGTTGACGGGTCCGTCGGTGGGGTAGGACTTATCGTCAGCCAGACCAAGGGCAGTGAGTATGAGGTCGATGGTCGTATCGTGGCCAAAGTCGAGGAACATTGTCCTCTGAGCTCCATTGGGCTCTTTAAACATTTCGGGTTGGGTGAAACGCTGGGTGAGGTTCGAGATGAACAGGCTACCCATCACCTGACCAGAGTTGTCGGGGAGACCGTATCCGAATGCCCCGCGCATCAGGAGATCCAACTCGTACTCAAACTCCTCGATCTGCTTCTGTGAAAACACCCCACACCATTTCGACTTCTCCACACTCCCCTTTGCAGCCAACTCATACGCGCAACCCCAAAGCATCCCATGCACGTTATCCGCGCTAAATTCCAACCCTGGCCAAACTTTGGCCACCTCCGCATTGAACTGCTTAGCAATAGGAGGCAGGTAGACTTTGCCCCATTCGTCGACGGGTTTGCCTCCGCTCGAGTAGGTCCAATTGGTGCAGGTTTCCATGGGCGTAAGGTAACTCTTGACACCCTCCGACTCGGAAATGACGTCAAGATGGCCAGTGGAATTCGAGTCTCGACCCAGGTAGCCGGCGGCAAACCACTGTGCCGATTCGACAACCCTATCCTGCTCACCCGCAAGGAACATGGTCGTGTTGTGTTCCGGATAGTCCAACTTCATCTGCACACCATGATCAAAACATTCCCGCCTACCGACTGCGGTCAAATTGTTCACCACCAAATCGTCCGAGCTCCAGCCGCCGTCTTGCGCCAAGAACTCCCACTGCGGCAATGGAGTAGTCTTGGGATTTGAAAGCAGGGAGGATTGGTTATTGAGGAGGTAGGAGAGGTTTCGAATGGTGCCGATTTCTTGCGTGATGGGCCCGCGGGATCCGTGACGGTGGATGAGGGAGACTTGGTCGACATGACATCCACTAGGAACTCCTGAAGACAGAGAAGAAGGGAAAGAAGGTGCGGAAAAGTAGGGAGATAGGTTGCCAAGGTGGTGCTCGATCTTAAAATTGGAGGAAGAAGAGCGAGGGGTGAGGGGAGTGGTAGGGGTGGCAAAGGCGAGAGTCACTAGCTGCAGGAGCAGCAGGAAGCTCGAGGTGGAGGAGAGGGCGAACATTGTTGCGTTTACCTTCCTCTTGATCTTTTCGAGTTTGATTTGAGGAGAGAGATAGATAGCGAAGGGGGCAGAAATGATGAGGAGATACTGTAGAGGTGGGTTATATATACATTATATGTACCCTTCCTCGCCACCCCACTGTGATCAGTTGGCTCGTTTTTCTCAGATTGGTTGCTCAGGCATGTTCCTGATTGTCCACAAACCTCTTCTGCAGCACGTTGCTTGTTGCCTCTCTGCGCTTTGGTACCTTACAGTATCTTTAGTACGGATCCTCGGAAGCCGTCGCTGTGATCCATTCGGATGCCTTTCTCCCGATGCAAATTGAGTACCGCTTCTTGTTTAAGCGAGCTCTAAAATTCTCTTTTTTGTGCGATAACCAACGTACAGTACAGTACAGTACTTTTCTTGACAGGCGGACCCCGCGGCGGTCGGCGCACGTCGAACCGCGGGCCGCCAAGCCAAATCGGCTCTCTCGTGATTTGGGATTTGTGATTGGTCGGGCTTCTCCGACTTTATCTTGGCCTCACGTGGCAGAAGGCAAGCAGAGGGAAATTCACCCAACTCACACTATTGTACTCGCCTTTGCGCGCCTTTTTTGGCGTAAATCACTCTCTGCCAAGGAACTCGACCCCGCGTGTATTGTGCATGCATGCAAAGTAACACAAACAGGCATCAGAGACCAACACTTCACCTTTTGAACGAGTACCACCATCATAACTTTATTGATCATCATCATGGAGCGCGATTTCACCGTCCTTTTCCGCGTCCGACCTTCCTTCATCCTTTCGAATCCTCAAGAGGGTAGTCGGGAGGAACTGATCACCCTCGCCCCCACCTCCAACAACCAAGTCCAGGTGCGGGAGCAAAGGACCAAACTCTCCACCAACGAATCTTCCCACATCACTCACACCTTTCATTCTGACCAATGCTACCTCTCTTCCTCCACCACCGAAGACATATTCAAGAGTCATGTCGAGCAGCTCATCCCCTTCGTGCTGGCAGGCGGTCACACGACGTTGCTAGCTTACGGCCAGACTGGGTCCGGTAAGACGTATACTCTTTCTGCGCTCTCCCGCCTCGCCATTGCTTCCCTCTTCTTCTCGAACAAATCCTGCGACATTTCGGTTGCCGCTATTGAGATCTACGCCAAGACCACGGTGAACGACCTCTTTGATGAGACAAACAAAAAGGTCGTGATTGGCGAAAATCTGCAAGGCAACTCTGTCTTCTCCCGCGCCACTGTCAAGAGCGGTATCCAGACGGGAGAAGAGATGGTAGAGGCGGTCGAGGGCGCATGGGGTAAGCGCAAGACGAGGGGAACGGAGAAGAATCCGCACTCCTCCCGCTCCCACGCACTCATCCGCATCACCTGTCAACCTCGCACTGACAAGAACGCCACTCCCGGTGTACTTCAGCTTGTTGATCTTGCCGGATCCGAACGCGCGTCGGACCACTCCCCTTCCCACCCCTCCCTTTCCTCAGGTACCGAGGAGAAGAAGCTCTCCCACGCCGCACGAATGGCCGAAACCGTTGCCATCAATACCTCGCTCATGACGCTCAAGGAATGCATTCGTGCCCGAACTTCGCCCACCACTTCTTCGAATGGAAAACAGGCGGCGGGCCCGCCACACATCCCCTTCCGCAGCAGCAAGCTCACTCTGGCGCTTAAGGAAGCCTTTGATCTGTACTCGAGGCAACCCACGCATACGGTCTTTATCGCCACGGCTTCGCCCGAGGTGTATGACCTGCCGGCAACGCTGAATACGTTCCGTTACGCCTCGGCTCTGCTGGCTTCGCCAAATGTGAGGATAGAGTTGAAGCCGGATAAGGAAGGTAGAAATGTGTTTTTCTGGTCCCCCTCCCGGCTGGAGGAATGGCTCATCAAGTATTCTGCCAACCTCCTCAACGAGGACAATGCAGGATTGGTGGTCAAGGGTGAGGATGGGGGTCGGTTTAGCAAGCTTCCCGAACAGAGTTTCTACGCTCGAATGGAGGAGGCAATCGGACACGAACTTCGAGGCAGCGAAGAAGCAAAGGCAAAGGATTTGTATCTCAAATGGTGGAAACTCGTCATAGCTTCACGTACACTCTCGCAAAAGGCGCTGCAGCAAGAATGGAAGGCACGTCAAGCACTTAAATTGAAACAGGAGGATGAGGAAACCGCCAACGCTGCCGACGTCCAAGCGCTACTCAGATTGCCTGGTATCGCCGCAGCATAACCAGCTTGTTTTTTTCTCCCCTTTATTGCAATATAATCTACAACTAACTTAAGACATGTCGCCCTTGACCCAGGGGATGACGTTGCTTTCCTCTCCCGTGAGGGTCAGCTTTGTGGTCGCTAGCACATCTCCCGTGTCTAGTTCGAGCGTGTATTCTCCCGGGTAGAGCATTTCATTGCCCTGCTTATCTGCCCTTGCCAACGCTGCTTGGGTGATTGAGATTTCAATCTTCCTCGTCTCCCCCGGTGCCATGTTTTTGACTTTGGTATATCCGACCAACGACCTGTTGGGGTGGGGTGCTGGGCCAGCCGTTGATCTTGCGAAGAGGAGTGCCGCATAATCGCTCTTTCTCTTGCCTTTGTTTTGGAGGCTCACCTTGACTTTGGTCACCTCTGCTTGCTCGGCATGCTTCTTCCCCTCCTCGTCGGTGCTTGTGGGGATGGCGTAGCTCGCGGGGGGTTCGATGGTAGCCGAGAATTGGGTGTAGTGCAATCCAAAGCCATAGGCGTAGACAGGTGTACCCGAGTACCACTTGTAGGTTCGGCCCGGGTAGGTGCCGTTAGGACGCAGCGCCATGGTGCTCTCCGCCAAACCGTCGATATAACTCTTTGGGTATTGGGTGATGGGGAGTCGACCAGAGGGGCTTCTGTTGCCGGCTATCACATCCATAACCGCCAATGCACCCGACTGACCCGGATAGCCAGCCCAAATCAACCCATCCACTTTGCCGTTCTCCTTGAGCTCCGAGCCGTCAATCTGTCCGCCACCGAACTGGACCACGACCATCTTTTGGGCGGATTGCGAGAGCGAGTGGATGAGCGAAAGCTGGTTGGTGGGCCAGGAAATGTTTTGACGATCCAGAGCTTCGCCTTCGACAGTAGGGTCGATGCCGCCGGCGAAAACCACCAGGTCGGCATCCTTGGCGACGTCCATGGCCATGCTGGTTTCCGTCGAGTTGAGCGCGCCCTCGATGCTGGTGCCGTTGGCCCACACCACCTCGCTACCCGTGAAAACCCGCTTCGCAGCCTCCACCATCGTAATCACAAACGGTGAAGGGCCGGCATAGTTGCCTCGAAGCGCAAAAGTGGCGTTGGAATACGGTCCGATGATCGCCACCTTTTTCACCGCCTCTTTGTCGACCGGCAGCGCCTCTTTCTCGTTCTTCAACAGCGTCATTGATGCCACTGCCGCGTTATAACTCAACGTTTGAGCCGAGACGGAATTCACATCCTTCCACTCCAATTTTCGCAAAGGCTGCTTCTCGGGTGCATCAAAGTACCCAAGTCGAACCAACGAGGCAAACATGCGAGAGACTGATTTTCGAATCGTCTCGACATTGGTCAAGTTTTGCTCCACCGCCGCTCCAAGGTTGTCGAGATACGTAGCACCGCAGTTCAAATCGGTGCCGGCGTTCATCGAGTCGGCTGCAGCTTCGACATAGTTGTTGGCGTAATGATGGCCATCGTAGACGTTGGCGATGGCGTCGCAATCCGAAGTGACGTAGTTGTGTTTCTTATCCAACCCCCAAGTGTCTCTGGCGAGCGTTTGGAGATAATACTTGCTCGCCGATGGGGGCACATTGTTGACCGCGTTGTAGGAAGTCATGAGAGTGGCTGCGCCACCATCGCGGACACAAGCTCGGAATTGAGGGAGGTAGAAATCGGCAAGATCCTGTTTGGTGACAATGGCGTCGAATTGGTACCTCTCGACACCATCCCATTCTTCGACATCGTAGGCGAGGTAGTGCTTGCAACTCGCCGCCACCTTCAACGCATCCTGGTCGGGTGAGCCTTGCAGGCCGTGCACCATGCGAACAGCGTAGCGAGACATGTGGAGTGGATCTTCACCCGTCGTCTCCTGCCCTCTACCCCACCTCGGATCGCGGAAGAGGTTGATGTTCAGAGGCGAGTAGAGGTTCAACCCGGCGCGACCCGCGTTGCTGTACGCTCGCGTCTCGTTGGCGATGTGCGCGGCAATGTCCTCGTACAGCGCATCGTCAAAGGTCGCACCGAGGTTGATGATCTGCGGGAAGTTGGTTGCGCTCCCCCACTCGCCGCTTTCGTCAGTGTTAAAGTTGACTCCGGGCGAACCGGCCACGCCGTGCAAAGCTTCGGTCCACCATTGGTAGTTGGGGATGCCCAAGCGAGGCACACCGGAGGCGTAGTTGATGGTGTTGTTGATCAGCTCCGTCTCGGTGAATTGGGAGGTGAGCGAGGTGGCGCGCGTCCAGTAGTCGAGGGAAGGATCGCAGATGGGGTTCGAGGAGAGGGGAGGTGAGGTGCAGTCAGGGAAGGAGAAGTTGAGATGCATAAATGCGATCGGAGAAAGAGTGATGGCGCGTGGGATCAACATCGTGGGCTACAAATCCAACCCTTTTTTTCCAGGGTTCGTTGCGACGATGTTGGAGTCTTGATGCTTTGGGAGATGGTACGGATGGGCGAGCACGCGGCTGGTATATATGCGTCTTCATGTGCTAAGGATGGGTACAGCATAGATCCTTGGAAGCATGGGAGGAGGGAAATGGGTCCGGGCAGATGACCGGGCCATACCCGTACCGCACACTATCATACGGTCAACTTAGCCTCGACATCAGCCTCGTACTGTATCCGCACAAACCGTCTCCGTAGTTGCAGAGCTCGACAGCTTCTCGACCTACGGGTCCATTGTGGGGGAAAATTCGACCGGCGTCTCCTGTCCTACCATTTGACGTCTTCGGCTATGCACCTCCCCACACTTTGCCCATCATACTGAACCATTACACCCTCAAAGCCCTCGCACAGACCACGCCCCCCTCCCGCTGCCACCCACTTGGCCGGTGTACCACTGCTCAGCTCGGCAGCAGCGTTAGCGAGAGTCTGTAGTGTGGGTGGGAAGCGAAGTATGCCGGTTGTCCATGTCCACGATTGCGCGCTTCTTTCCGACTACTTTCGACAGATTCCCGATGGAACATATTCAGGACGTGCGCAGGAGCATGCCACCGCATGGAACTTAGTGTAGAAAGGTGTTTCCCCCCCACACTTTTCCGTTCTTTTCGAGCTCGCTTAAGAACAAGAGGGGGTTCAAAGTCGCCGGTGGTCTCACGCCTCTGCCTCTCGCACTTCCTCGCTTTACAAAAGGGTACACTCAGCTGTGTGACTGTGCACCCGCATGATCTCTGATTCGTGATGCACATCCTCATCACCGAACATGTGTCTCAATTGCAAGGAGATACAAAGGAAGATGACGGAGGAGAGGGCCGATTTTTGACACCTTCTTTTTGGCGCGCCCTTTTTTTCTATCACCGCAAAACCGGCATGTGTCAAATAGCGGACATTTATTTCCAACTCCGGGTTGGTAATATTCCTTTTAAAGATAATATGTGAGATCGAAAGAGGTTTTGCCAAGAACAAGCGAGAAAAACCTCCGGCGCGTGCATCCAGCCAAGCGTTGCCTCGCGTTACGCTTGCAGAAAAAAAGTCGGAAAGCGGCGACCGACTTGTTCGGTAACTCGCTCTCGCTCCAAAAGGCCAAAATTGCGACATCTCGGAGGCTTGGCTGGTGCGTTTCACGCACGCTCATCTCCACGTTTTCTGCTTCATCCTCGACGTCCCAATCCATCTCTTCTTCGACGACAACCAGCAAAGGGTGATTACTCAAACGATGGCGGTGCTATCCAAATCCTTCTCCACCATCGCAGCGGGGGCGTTCCTGCTGCTCAGCCTCATCTCGCCTCGCTCGCAAAGGTTGCGATTCTACCTCAACACGTTTATCTACATTCTCAACCTAGGCATCTGTTCGGTTTGGGGCATCATCGTCTCGCTCGTCTTTGCGCTCATCCCTGGTCAGAGGCTCAACATCAATCGTGTGGTGGCGAGGTCGTTCTGGCGTCTCACCTCGCCTCTGACAGGTGTCAGGTTTGTGGTAGAGGGCGAGGAGAATTTCGATAAAGCCAGACCGGCAGTGTTGGTGGGGAACCATCAGACGGCCATGGATATTCTCTACCTCGGTCGAATCTTCCCGGACCACGCCTCGATTATGGCCAAAAAGGAACTCCAACTCGCTCCACTGTTGGGACAGTACATGACGTTGAGTGGAGCAGTGTTTATCAACAGGAAGAATCTTAAGGATTCGATCAAGGCGTTTCAACAGGTGGGGGAGACGATGAATAGGAAGAAATTGAGTTTGTGGATCTTCCCCGAAGGTACCCGTTCCGGTCTCGCTACTCCGGACCTTTTGCCGTTCAAAAAAGGCGCCTTCCATTTGGCAATCCAGGCAAAAGCTCCAGTGATTCCCGTGGTTTGCGAAAACTACAATCGTCTCTTCGACTCGAAATCGCGCTTCGAAAGTGGTACGATTCGGATCAAAGTGCTGCCCCCCGTACCCACGGCTCATCTTACTGCGGAAGACGCTGGAAAACTTACAGACCAAGTTCGCGAAATGATGCTCAACGAACTCCGAGCAATGGATGCCCAGAGACAAGCCGCTGATGTGTCCGGTCAGACAGACGAGCAAGAGAGGAAAATGGGCGGCATCGCAGGATTGTTTGCAAACATCGTAGGCACGGGAAAGAGCTTCAAGAGTATCAACAGCAAAGTGGATAGTAGGGAAAAGGAATTGAGACAGAGAGGAACCAGCGGCGAGAAGCCAGAGGATTACAACTTGGTGAGCGAGGGGCAGAAGAAGACTACCTAACTTAGGCGAAATCAAGATACGCATAACTTAGCGGAGGCAAAGTGTAAATAGGAATGAGAGCAGAAGAGGTCCAGTCTGTATTCAAGTCTTTGGCGGCCGCAGAATGATACACACAAGTAACATCATCACCACAGAGCCAGTTTCAAGAGTGTCAGGGCATCACACGATGTCGCGGGGCTGAGTAGCGTCGCGAGAGATACACAAGCAAGTCGGATTGGCGGTCTCACTCAATCTCAGCGAACACTCCGAAGCACGCCTTCTTCAATCGCACGCAAACTCACTACAAATGCAACCTCGTTTCAACAAGCAACATGGAATCGATTCGCCAGCCTTTATGAACCCCCATCTCTAAAATGATTCTAGCTCTGAGCAGCTCTAAGCGGACTCACAAGACTCCTTACAAACGCACGCATCGTCTTGCCCGCATCTGCGCCCCATATGCCTACCGAGACCTCGTCGCAGCACCGCTCAAACTCCTGAGTATGCGAGACAAGATGCCAATGCTGATACACATACGTCTTGATCCGCGTGTGAAGCTCGGTGTACATGGATGTAGCGAGCAGCATAGGAAAGGCTGATTGCGGCGTTAGTGTCGCCACCATGTGTAGCGAAGCAAGTCGGGACAGATCCTGCATGTGATAGCGATGAGCCAGCTTGAAGATAGCCAATGCAGATGCAGGACCTGGATCAGCGCAGGGGTGGCCGTGCAAGTCGGTAGCGCCCAGCGCTCGTGGAGTTGTTGAGGTATTCGAGATAGTCCGATTGAAAAAACTCTCGTCGGTGGTGTGGTGTTTGCCAGTCAGGCTGGCATGAGCCGAAGTGCCGGCTGCTGACGGAGATGCAGGTGCCGAGATGGTGCTGCTGCCACTGCCCATGTTGCTACTGCTGCTGGTAAGACCACCTGCGCTTGTTCTTTGTCGAAGAGATCCTGAGGTATTGGCATTCGACGCGGTCGTGGACGAGCGCATCGAAGAACCATGCAGAGCAAACGTGCCGGACACATCCCGATGATGGTCCGAAGAAGACGAAGGTCGGCCACGCGACATCGACATGCCCATACCGCTGAGAGCCACCTCGCTCTCGTCAAAGTCATCAAAGTCCTTTAGCTGCGAAATGGGCGTCCAATCGACCAGCGTGATATTTCGTGGACCCGCCATGTCTGCATCTCCGCTTAGGGAGCCAGAAGTCAGATGGCCCAGATCAGCTCCTTTCGCCCACTCTTCATCCAGTACAGCGCTTCGGACGTCTTCCTTGTCGGCAAACTGAATGTTCTCAGTGTAAAGATAGCGCAGGAACCAATATGCAGTGACAAAGTCAGCATCCGGGATCCGTAGTGTGCGGATCTGACGACCGACAGGAAGACCAAGCAAGCCCGAGCCTGACTCGGCACCATAATTCCGAATGATGCCTTCGCTGAAGTCCGAGGTAAGCATAGTTTGGAAGTAGTCGCTGCGACTCTTGAGGACGCTCGAATGAGCCCAAAGAACACGATCACGAACAAAGATGCGATCAGGATCGTTCTCGATCGAATCCATGACTCCGGCATCCGTTTCGCCTGATGAGGAAAATGGACAGCTCAAGCCGACAGGGAAAGATACGATTTGAGCCGACTCAGCCGCAGCGTTGCCGTCGTCGGACGTGGATGCGTTTGAGCCCGAATCCTGGAAAAGAATCCCCCTCTCTCTGACCAGAATGCGCACGTCACCAGTGTTGGCATCGTCAAGCAGCCCATGCAGCGAGTCAAGAACAGCTCTTGGAACTAGGTGATGACCATCGACTTCAAACGGGGGACGTTTGACGACTGCATCTTCGAGCTGACCAGCTTGACCTCGAGTATGACCAGGACCCAAGCCAAGCTGAATAGTCAATGCAACGGCGTCGTCACGGGCTACACTGATGTCCTGGAGCATATCCGAAACGCTAGGAAGATCGTGACAAGTGAACAGGTCGGCCTCTTTGTGGAAAGTATAGTCGTAGAAGCGACGCCACAACCAACCTCCGTTCTCGACTGCTTGCCTACCAACAGCGGAGCGTACAGGTCGAAGACCGACCATGATAGAAGCGGGAAGCTCCACGCTGGCGTGCATATACTCAACAGCAAGAGAAGTCAGGTAGACAGACAGGATGGTTACAGTGTTCCGCTGAGGAGTCTGGCCGTCCCCGTCTTGATCGATAGACATTGGTTCCACACTCGCCCTCGATGTTGACCACGTCTCTTCGCCATTCGAGCCATCGCTACTCGCAGTGGCATCAGTAGGCATCTCTGAAAGAGGACGAGTGGTGCGAACGAGCTCAAGCTTCCACTTGCCATCGCCAAAGACAGGCTGATTCGTCCACACGTCACTCTTGCCTGCGCCTGCGCTGACAGAACGACCACCTTCTGAGGGCGGAGGAGAAAGCTCGACTTCTTCACGCAGAAGATGAAGGTCGCGAATGGTCCACGTGAACGAGATCGTCGTCGTCTCTTCGAAGAGCTTAGGGGGAGCGGGGAGTGAAGATGACAGCAAATTCGCATCGCTACTAGCCCGCGGAGAAGCTTCGTTTTGGGATTGCGCGAGACGGTAGGCAATATTGGAGTGCGAAGGGGCTGAGGGTTGGTGGCCTGGGTGTCGATGGTTTGCAGGTGCATAGAAGCTCAAAGAACCCACGCGAGGACTCGAGTTGGCCTGCGGCCAGGACGGTGCAGCTGGATATGATGAGACCACGGAACGAGGTCGTCTCGAAGCAGCGTTCGAGCTGAAAGAGTTTCGAAAGGAAGAAGGTGTGGTGCTGGGAGAATCTTGGGTGGTCGGATTGCCATCGTGAGAGTAGAAGCCAAACATGGAAGGAACGGTGTTGGCGCCATCTGTGGAAGCCATGGCTGCTGCAGCTGTGGTAAAACCAGATCCAGCAGCTGATGAAGAGGAGTTGTGCTGACGGATACGACGTCCAGAAGCTGCTATACCGATGCCAGAGTGAACGCTGGGACCCTGTTGAGCCAAGCTAGAGGAAGCTCGCCTTGGCGATGCGGCCAGGGTCGAAGCCGAGCTTGCAGTGGATTGATTGCGACCAGTAGGTGTCGCGGTACCTGAGCTTGTTGACGAAGCGCTCGACAAGGTGGATGAGGGGCCATTGTTAGTGATTGTCGCAGTGCTACGAGGAAGCATGGATGTTGTTGCAGACGTGCTGGATGCGGTCTGTGGCGTGGGCTGCGCAGTCACGCCGGTTGCGATGCGAGGAGAAGGAGCGACGGCCGTGGTGGTGGCGGCGGCGGTAGTGGTGGTGTTCACTGCACTCGATGATGGCACAGCTGATGTAAGAGCTTGGGTAGTTGAAGGGACATTTGCATCCGAAGCTGATTCGGCTGTGGTGCTGCTTGATGGCTCCAGTGCTTCAGTCGACTGAGCGCTCGCAATTGTAGTTGAAGGCGTAGTGGATGTGCGGTCGGCTTCCATGTTGGCACCACTGCCTGCTGCAGCGTTGATTATGGCTGCAGGATCACTGGCCATGATTTCGTTCGTTCCGATGGCCAAAAACTTGATTTGAGCGAATGGTCTGTTGCTTGAATGCGATCTTAGGACACTCCGAGAGTGCGTGACGAATGATGGATAAAGTAGATCGAGTTTGATCGTGGCAAGCGTCTTCGAAAATGGGATTCAGCTAGAGACTTGCTGGTGGATGCTCGAGGTCAGGAAGAGAGCCGAGGGTGATGATGGATTTGATTGAGTTGACATTGAAACAGCACACAAAGCAACGCCTTCATCACGGATCCATCCGTTATCCACAGCCAGCCAGCCGCATTCACGCTTTAGCTTTGACTTCCCACGCCCAGACCCTTTGGCTCGGATCACATCCGTTTCAGCCTTGAGTCTGCTTCCCTTGCTTCGGCTTTCCCATTACATGCTCCACACAATCGCTCTTTCGCTTCTTTCATCTGCCAAGCGAGCCAGAAGGGGCAGTTTCATCATCATGTTTTGGGTCAGCCAGACGGCAAAGAAAGCGATGTGCTGCCCTGTGATTTTCTCCAATTCCAGCCTCCTCGAGGACATGGATACATGCAGCAACAGCAACAACACCTGCAGCTGGACCCTGAATCGGCAAAATCGAGCACTTTAGCGCGGGCAAGGGAAATGTGATTTCACGAAAAGTCATGCAAGCAGGTGTTTGCGTGATTTTAGAGAGGGAAACCTCCACACATGACCATCCTCACAAAAACCCCCATCTCAGCCCGAACCGTGTTTGTGCGTCTTGCGAGCCAGCAAGGTACATACACTTGCTGTCGCTATTGCACTCGAGCTCGTTCAGTCAAGCATGAAATAGATGTATGTCATTCAAGGAGCAACCATTTGCGACTAAGAACAAAGCATCGAGATCTAAATTGCGTATGCGGGAGTAGCAAAAGGCATGCCTTTGCCATCCTGATACAAGCATTTCCCACTCTCAAAATCGTTAAAGATAGGCCAGGTGACACTCTCGCCTCCCTGGGCTGCCGAGCGAGGCCCGGCCCAGTTGTTGAGGTCCGTGGCGCAGTAACCAGGGCAAACGATGGCTAGCTTGATGTGCGGATTTTGCAAGGCATAGTGCTGCAAGTAAGCGTTGAGGAAAGCCTTGCTCAAACCGTAGCCTGAGTTGGCTAACTGATCGACGGGATTCCAAGGCTCCTGGACGCCCGATTTGCCTTGTTTGTGACGCTGCCAGTCGTCCATCCATTCGCTGACTTGTCCCCATGAGGTAGTCTTGACGTCCAGCAATTTGTTCTGCAGTTCTGGAACCATAGCGTGCGTTGCCCAGGTACCTACTTCGGATGAGACGACGATCACCTTGGCAGTGTCTTTGGTGAGAATGGGAGCGAAAGCATCGATGATCGCTTTGGCACCTTTGACATTGACATCGAATACTTCTTGCGCGCCGAAATCGCCGTCGACGCCGACGATTCCACTGTTGTGGAGCAAGACATCCAAGGTGCCGCACTCTTTTTTGACAGCTGCAACAGCTTGCTCGATCGAAGACGAGTCGGTCACTTCGAGCAAGACGACGCGAACGTTGGAAAAGTCGCAATTCGAAACTTCTTGCTTCATCTTTTGGATGGCGCCGTCCCCGTTGGCTTGCGAGCGTGCAGTCAAGTAGATGGTACAGTCGGGCAACTTTTGTGCGAGTTGCTTGACAGCTTCATACCCGATGCCCTTGTTGGCGCCTGTGACGACGATGGAACGAGGTGTGGTCGAAGACATGGTGATTCTAGGCTTTTAAGTGTGGATGGCTTGGTAAGGGAGATTGGTGTCGAGATGGGTAGGTTACGTTGGCAACTTGGCCAGCCTTTATACGTCTCGTCGCGACGTCAACGCCGTTGCAAAGAGCTTGGTTGGGAAGATGATCTGCTACAGTAATGGCTGCGGGAACAGCGAGGTCCACGGAGGCTCGACTCTGTGACTGTAGATGGGGATACAGTATGTCCGAGCAGAGAGCAACAGAATCGAACAAGATCGAATCCGACGGCATATTGGTTCCCGCGGATCTCCAAACACCGAGACGGTCCGCGGTGTGGGAGGATGTGGAGGTAGATACATTCGAGTTTGTGCGATCAAGGCAAATCTGACAGCTTAATTAAATTCAAAAACCGGCAACGAAAACGGGCTCGGCTTGCCAAAAAGTGTGTCTCGGTTATATGGCTCACGAGGATCCGCGGTTCGCTTTTCCTTCGAAGGTGGTCGGAACGCACATACTGTATAATACAGGTCAGCTGATCGTATCCGAACTGTAGTAGTTAGTCGCTGAATTACTCTGTACAACGAAGACTCGTGGTAGCCGCGGCTGACCTAGGGTGTGCTGTACAGTTCTGCGGGGCCACCTGAACATTCCGCGCCCTTGGATGCCATGCTTTCGGATTCTCTTTCACTGTGGCAAGTTAGTAGCCGATACAGTATCCGCAATTTTCGACTTGTTCGAGATGTGGTTTCGCGGGGGAAAAAAAAGGGAAGAAAAAAAAAGGAATGAGGAATGAGGAAAATGACAATTTCGTGGCCTCTCGATCTGTGAAAGGCGGCTACAGCACCTCTTGTCTGCAGCAGACACCTTCAGGATTCTAACGCTTCCTCATTCTGCGTCTATGACCTCTACAGTATACTGCATTGCGACAAGTCAACTGTATATGGTTGCCGCGGTTGCCACCGACAAATTGCTGCCCCCGCTCCTGCTTAGAGCGAGAGCGGGGACAGTCATGACGGTGTAGGGCAGCTGCACAAGCCGAGATGGAGTGTGCGTGACACAGCGATGCCCCGTCAATATTGAATCAAGTACAGTAGCTAAGCGAAGGCATATTTGCGTGACTGTACCTCATCCGGACGTCCGTTTCGTGGCAGGCGCGCTCGCTGTTTCGCAAAAAGCCTCTTTTTTTCTTCTTCTTGTTTTACTGTACTCACTTTGTGCGGGGCAAACTTGACGTTCACCACATATCGCGCTCGAGCATGCGGGCGAGCACCAGTGCAGTCATTGCTCAACGCTGCAGCTTCATGCATGTTGCCATTTTAATTTCTCTGCTGAAAGCACACATTGCTGTTGGCCTCGGGCATTTCTTTGTCTGTCACAGTGTGATCTGCTGTGCGTCGCTTTGTCGCATAACGTTACTGTATCTGTCACATTCAAGTCCGCAGCGCAGAAAGGGTGCCGCCGCTTGCACCTCTCTCCATCCCGCAATCCTTTAGCTGAGACTCGCACATTTCACAACGGATTATTAGCTACTCCAACCTCAGCACTCTTACTTCTATCACCACCACCAACACAATACCCTGATCGCTATCATCGCTATTGACTTCTCATCGTCTTCTAATCAATAGCCACTGCTTTCATATTCTACCTTGATCTCACCTCTTCAATACTTTCGCCATACTCTGACCGTTCGCAGTCAGCCTTCTAACAACACCGTTCGCAAAAATGGCTGCTGCCGCCACCTCCGCCGCTGAAGCCGGTCTTCAGTACACAAAGATCGATGACATCCCTCAGATCGTCTCCGACTTGCGTTCCGCTTTCTTGACCGGCAAGACTCGTTCCATCGAGTACCGAAAGAATCAGCTCAAGCAGCTCGCCTTCATGTTCAAGGATCACCAGGATGACTTTGTCGCCTCCCTTCAGAAGGATCTGGGTCGATCGCGTTTCGAGACCATCTTTGCCGAGCTCATGGGTACTACCAACGAAATCGTAGAGGCCGTCAACAAGCTCGACAAGTGGGCCAAGCCCCAGAAGCCTTGGGCGGGTGCGGCTTGGGCCATGCACGGTGCTTCGATCCGCTCCGAGCCCAAGGGTACCGTCCTCGTTCTTGGTGCCTGGAACTACCCCATCACCGTCCAGGTCGGTCCCGTCATTGGTGCTATCGCCGCTGGCAACACTGTCATCCTCAAGCCTTCCGAGGTCGCTGGTCATACTGCCAAGTTGCTCGCTGAACTCTGGAACAAGTACCTTGACCCCGAGTGCTACCGCATCGTCAACGGTGCTATCCCCGAGACCACTGCCATCCTCGATCAGCGATTCGAGCACATCTTCTACACTGGCAACGGCACCGTCGGTCGCATCATTGCCGAGAAGGCCGCCAAGTGGCTCTGCCCTACCACTCTCGAGCTCGGAGGCAAGTCGCCCGTCTACGTTGACAAGAGCGCCGATCTCAGCATCGCTGCTCACCGTATCCTCTGGGGTAAGGCCTTCAACTGCGGTCAGACCTGCATTGCTCCCGACTACGTCCTCATCCCTCACGAGCTCCAGGATCAGTTTGTGGAGGAACTCAAGAAGGCCTACGCTCGCTTCTACCCCGAGGTCCACGGCGGTGTCAACAACTCGGAGAGCTACGCTCGTATCATCAACGGTGGTCACTGGAAGCGTCTCAATGCTATGCTTTCGGGTACCAAGGGCAAAGTTGTTCTCGGTGGCGAGGGTGATGAGAATTCCAAGTTCTTGCCCCCCACTGTGATTGCGGATGTCAAGGTGGATGACCCCGTCATGGCTGGCGAGATCTTTGGTCCCTTGCTCCCCATCGTGCCTACTCGCGATGTCAAGACTGCGGTCGATTTCATCAACTCACGCGACCAGCCTTTGGCTCTCTACCTCTTTGCCGGTGACAAGAAGGTCAAGGATTTCTTCTTCGACAACACCCGTTCCGGTGCCTGTGTTCAGGGTGACACCCTTCTTCACTTTGCTGTCGATGCTTTGCCTTTCGGTGGTACCGGTCCTTCGGGTTACGGAAACTACCACGGCAAGGCTTCGTTTGATCAGTTCAGTCACCAGCGTGCTAGTTTGGACGCTCCCTCGACTGGTATTCTTGGAAAGATTATCGAGGTGGTCATGTCGTCCCGATACCCGCCATACACCGAAGGTAACCTTAAGAAGATGAGTGCGCTCGCGGCGTACACGGTGCGATTCTCGAGGCCGTCCAACCCTCACCAGAGCAAGACCTATTCATCTGTAAGTGATCAAGCGCCCCGTTCCAAGTTGTAGTTGCTCCCTTCCCCGCTTCCCTTTCTTGATGAGTACGGTGATGCTGTAGGCCGAGTTGCGCAACACAGTGCAATTCTACATTTGAGAGTTGGTTGATGCGCAACAAGATCTCCAGCAGTGTTTCGTATTGTACATGCTGGCCAAGCCTCCCCGCTCCTCTTTTCGCAAGTTCTTGTACTCGTTTAGCGTCAATGGGGGAAGAATAGCACACTGAGCAGCGGCTTCGCGATCCTCTTCTTCTCTCATCCCCTTTTCTACACTTGCACGGATGTATATGCGCATACATACCCTCATTGGCTTGCTTGATGCGTTCTTGGGATACTGCTGGGCCTCTTTTGTCACGTGACTTGTCGTAAACTGACATTGAACCCTTGTCCGCTCCTGCTGCTGCCACCATCTTTATTGTCCATCTCCGCTCGAATTCCGCCCGCGAACGGTTATCACACACACACTCGAATATTCGGCGGTTGGTGAATTTCACGCGCTGTTCTTGGCACTCTCGCTCGGACCCTTTTTCTCGCTCAAATTTGGAATTTTGGTTACTACCGTACGCATCAAGAGAACGGAAAAGGCCTAGGTAGGAGGATGGTTCTGCTGGTGTTGCTCATTTCGATGGTTCTAGGTGCTCGTTCCAAGGGGCTCATTACGCTGTTCTGAGCGGCCTCTGAGCGGCCAAGGGCGTCGTCTCTCCAAAGCCAGGGGGTTAGAATGGGATCAACATCTAGAATCTCGAATCAGAGCAAAGCACAGAGGGGAGAATCCAACGATCGGTTGGATTGCTTCGGGAATGATTTCGGCTTGTTCCTTTTCTGATTGTTCGCTTTTTGATACCATGTACCAGTGCTCCCTTGACCTTGACGCTTTTGTAGTATCGCCCGCTTGTTTAGTTTTAATTTTTAAATCTTGTGTCTCTTTCTTGTCGTTGTTGGGTCTGTGCCGTCTTTCTGGATTTGAGCAGGCTCTCATGTTCAGGCTGGGTGGGCAAAGATGGGTTGAGCACGGTCAAGGTGTGGACGTGACAGTGAAGGGGTCCGGAAGGCGGGATGTGCGGGGTTGCGGAGGGGCGAACGCGGAGAAGCGTTGCTGTGGTGTGTGTGTGTGTGTGTGGGGGGTATGCCGGTGCGGGATGGCGAAAAGGCCAAAAAGTACCGGTTGAATTAGGCTTCTGTAAAGCCGGGGGGTCCTGCGTCGAGGCTGGAATTGCCGGAAGGATGGGAAGGCTTAGCCGTTGCGCACCGGCCCGCGCGATTTAGCTTTGGCTGTCCTATAGCACACCGCACACAGACCAACGCTTCCCCCGCACTTTTGGCGGTATTTTTTCCTCTAAGACTTCTCTTCTTTCATCGCTCCCAACATCAATCACTCTTTGACTCTCGTGTGCCATAACCATGTCGGACAGCAAGCAAGTTGGTCAACAGTACGGAGATGTTCGACACGCGTTCAACGTGGATGCTCTCAACACTTATCTGAGCCACAACGTACCGGCTATTGCGGCTCCCGTGACGGTCAAGCAGTTTTCGTTTGGTCAGAGCAATCCGACCTACATCCTTTTCGATCGAAACGATACGCGGTATGTGTTGCGAAAGAAACCTCCCGGTTCGCTCCTCTCTTCCACCGCCCATGCCGTAGAGCGCGAGTATAAAATCTTAAAGGCCATCGGAACCTACACCAAAGGATTGCCCGAGGGATCCAGAGATAGAATCCCCGTGCCAGAAGTGTTTTGTCTATGCGAAGACAAGTCGATCGTAGGCACCGCATTTTATATCATGCAGTTTGTCAATGGTCGAATCTTTGAAGACTATCGCTTCCTCCAGTTGAGCGATAAAGAAGAGAGGAGGAAATGCTGGCTTAGCGCCATCGACACGCTTGCCGCTCTCCATCGGATCAACCCGGCCTCGATCGGTCTGGGAGATTATGGAAAGAATAGCGGCTTCTACACACGCCAGATGAAATCGCTCGGCAAAGTCAGTGCGATCCAAGCCAAGGTCGAGGAGAAAGATCAACCAGGAAAGACTGTAGGTCCTCTTCCTGGGATTGACAAGTTCCTCAGCTGGTTCGAAAACAACATGCCAAAGGATGAAAACACCATCGTCCACGGCGACTACAAGATTGACAATCTTATCTACCACCCTACCGAACCGCGAGTTATCGGGATTCTGGATTGGGAATTGTCTACGCTCGGCCACCCGCTTTCGGATCTTGCGAATCTACTCCAACCCTACTCGACCCCCTGCACCAATCCACACGAGATCAACGATGCGGAAGTATGGGAGCGCTCGCGCAAGGAAGGCTCCCTCCTCCTCGCCCTTGGCGACCTAACTCCCGAACAGTCCCCCGTACCCATCGAATCGGATCTACTCAAGAGATACTGTCAACAAGCTAAACGCCAATATCCAATCCCCAACTGGACCGCCGCCAAAGCGTGGGCCTGGTTCAGATTGGCAGTCATCGCCCAAGGCATCGCAGCAAGAAACGCTCAAGGTCAGGCAAGTAGTGCCCAAGCAAAGGTGTATGGTAGCAAGTTCCCCCTCTGCGCCCAAAACGCCCTCGTCGTCATCGAAAGAGATCAAAGCAGTGGAAAGGTAAAGAGTAAACTGTAGATAGCCGAGACAGTACCGGTACAGTACTGTAGTGTACGTGGCTAAAGCGCCAACCCCGCACCCACAGTCCATCCTCGACGACGCCGAGGCAGCTAAGTTAGCTAACTTGAACTCGACCCACGCACAAATCTGAGTAATGCATGTATAAGATAAAGCGCACGATTCGAATCAACTATTTATTCACCCGAACCCAACCTGAGTTTTTCTAGATAGCCCGGTGCGCACCCCTTGGGTGCTCATCTACTTGGGCGCCTCACCCGCCTTATCCGCGCCTGCGATCCTCCTTGCGGCCAAGATCATGTCTACAACCGCATCTACGCCCTGATCCAGTTTCACGCTTGTAAACGCAGTTGGACCACCATCTCTGACCCTGTCTGCGTCCCTCTTCATCACGCCCAGATCTGCACCTACCTGGTCGGCTAGGTCGATCTTGTTGATGACGAGCACGTCGGACTGGGTGATGCTCGGCCCACCTTTGCGAGGCACCTTGTCGCCTCCCGCCACATCGATGACATACACATGGAAATCGGCCAGCTCAACGCTGTACGCCGCAGCAAGGTTGTCACCCCCAGACTCGACAAACAGCAGTTGCGTGTTGAACTCGGCCTGTAGCTGTTCGAGCGCTTCCAGGTTGGCCGAAATGTCTTCGCGGATCGCGGCGTGCGGACAACCGCCCGTCTCGATGGCGCGGATCTTGGTCTCGGGAGTGAGCGCAGAGTGCCGACGCAAAAACTCCTGATCCTCTCGAGTGAAAATGTCATTCGTAACCACCGCAATGTTGAACTTCTCCCTGAGTTTTCTGCAAAGCGACAGAAGCAGAGCCGTCTTACCCGACCCCACCGGACCGCCGATGCCCACCGTAAAGGCGCGCTCGTCCCAGTTGCGGTTCTCGTAGTTGGGCAGCTCCCGATCGTTAAACTTGCCCGGATGGTCCATGACATCGTGCGTATGGCCGTGATCGTGCTGGTTGTGGCTGTGCGAGTGGCCGTCCCCAGCACCAGCTACAGGTGCCGAGTGAATAAACGGAACGCCCGTATGAGCAAGCCCGTCGGAAGCCATCTTCAACGCACCCTCCCTAGTCGCGTTTCCACCAATGAAGCCCGACTGGTGCACAAAGATGCACCCGGGAATGCCGGTCAGATCCGAAAGAGCTTGGTCACGAATCCCCCTCCACGGCTCGGGCAATGCTTTACGAGAGACAAAAGATTCAGGCGAAACAGGAACCGCCTGAACCCTCCACTTGCCACTCTCGTCCGGGTACACCACATAGATGGGCCTCTCCGTCGGCGCAATGTTGAGATCCTTTTCGAGCTGGAAAAGATGATCCTTCCATGCGGCAAATTCGTCAAACACCAACAACTGAGGATGCGTCCTCTTGTTGAGCGCATCCACCACCACCTGTCTTGCTGGCAGCCAGGACTTGAACGTAAAATCAAGACGCTGGAAGAATTCCCCACCCGCCATAGCCGACGCCTTTTCGAACCTCGCATCCAACTCGGCGTTGTCCGATTTCTCGTTCCAGCTCGGGTTCATGTACCCCACCCTAGCGCTGAGGTCCGTCCTGGACTTGTACTTGGGCTTAAGATCCGAAGGGTACTGCGAAATACCATTATCAATCCCGTCGATCGCCTCCACAAAGTCATCGTACAGCTTCAAGTAAAGCAAGTCCACGACATCCTTGTCCTTGGTTTCGTCAAGGTTGAGGTGAGCGGAGATGATCTCTTTTCCAAAGTGCTTCCAGACGAGACCGGCGGAAGAGAGTTTGGTCGAGTGCTCGGCGTCGAAAACTTCCTCGAATCCACGCTGATGGTGATCGTATCGGTGGGTAGCGGGGTCGTAGGTGGCGCCAACGTCGACGACAATAGAGCCAGAGTCGATGGTGGCAGTATCACGGGTGCGAGTGAGCGGAGCGGAAGCGAAACGGGGGAGTTTGCGCAGGAGGTTGACGGCAAGAGCTTCGTCGGCGTGGAAAGTGCCGCTGTGGGTGATGATGTGCTCTGGCATGGTTGCAAGAGCGAAACCCCGTCGTTCGAGCCGAGACACAAGGTTGTTAGAAGGAGGAAGAAAGTGTCAGATGATGGACCACGAGAAGATATGAATGTGGTGGCCAACGACAATGTGGTGAGAAGAAGCGAAAGCAGGAGAGGAAGGCGAGTAGTTTAAACTTTTTCTCTTTCTTTTTGCTCTGTGCGCAATCTTTCCTTCCGAATTCGCGCTTTTTTATCTATGCGCAGAAAGAATTTGATCGCACGAGCCACCAAAGACCGCCAACTTCCTCAATGCCTTCTCTGCTTTGTTCGAGCTCTTGTTTTTCGATCGCCACCACAAAGCCTTGTACAGCCCCAAAAAACCACACAAAGATACTCACCTTGGCCATCGGCCTTGACGCGCTTCGGAGCTGATTCGGCCATCGTTGCGAAAAAGTTGCGTGACAAGACTGTTGTCGAGAATCGAGATTGCGGCTGCGCACGCAAGGCGAATCGAGCGACTTGACAGCGTGTGGTTGGAGCAAGCGAGCAAAGAACAAGAGCTGAGCGTAGCGTCGATTGCATACGCTAGGTCAACAAAATACGGCGAGGAGCAAGATGCGTAGGAGAGAAGGATGACGATGGTGTAGGTGGTCGTCTGTGGTCGAGAAGAAAGATCTGCGCTGCGCCAAGTTCGATTTTTCACTGTAGAATTGCCGCGTTGAGGGCTTCGGATTTCTCGGCATGTGCTCCTGGCCAAAGCCATTCGCAAAGGCAGCGAGCTCATGCGGCGATTCTCTTCTCTGTCCCTGCTCAAACGACACAAAGCATTGCTGCAATCACAGTCGGAGGTCGTCGATGCTGCTAGGAGAAATGCGATCTATGCAAAGAAAATTTTCTTGTGCTGAACTATACTACCAAGCCGTGACAGTGACTATATGGATCCTATTGATGTTGGTCAGCACCATTCTGAAGAGCAAGATGAGCTGCATGCCCACCATTCCCATTCCCATTGCCGTGACCGTTGCCGTGCAGGTGCTCATCATCGTCTTCGTAATCCAAAAAGAACGGTCTGCCCTTCTGGATGGTGTCTGACGTATCCACGCTCTCGTCCAACCCGTCCGCCATGGGGCTCCATCTCGGAGACGCAACCATCACTTCCTCCCGACCAGTATGCAAGGGCGACTCGAACGTCATGTTCTCAGCATGTGCTTCCATCTCGGCGATCTTGTCTGCCAAATCGATCGAGTGTTGACCTACAGAACCGCTTCCGCTGAGCGAGACTCTTCCATCAAACGATCCACTAGCCGATCCGCGCTCAAAGCTGCTATTGGGAAGGACGAGAGGTCCAGGAAGAGGTTGAGGCTGACGCATGCTCTGGCGGAACCTTTCCTCTGGCGACGAGGTGATAGGAGCATACCCATTACGGAAGCCGAGCGTGGAGGGACCAGCACGTTCGCGCATGTCGACACCAGAGCCATTGTCGCGGCCATCGGTACCTTCTTCGTCCTCATCGTAATCAGAAGAGAGGAGCTCTTCGCCCTCATCATCGTAGAGGTCGTCTTCGAACTCATCATCTTCGTCGTCTACCTCATCGACGGCTTTGCGAGCCACAGAAAGGAGATAGATCATGATACCGAAGCAAAGCCCGACGCCGATCAATCCAGCCCACTTTTTGACATTCTCTGCTGTTTTTGAGGCTTGAGCTTCTTCCTGGCTGATCTTTTGGCCGCCTGCACCGTTGTAAGCCGCAAAATTCTTGATACTCGTTCCCAGCCCGGTATGAATGAGCAGCTTGGGCAGTGCAAGCGCCGTACATGTGACGTAGGTGCGCATGGTCAGCGTTGGAGAACTTGCGAGGAGCGTGTTCATCAAGTTGTAAGGGTAGGGTGCAAGTCGAACGAGAAAGAGGAGCTTTGGCTGCTTCTCGATCGCACGAACGACCTTCTTGAGACCACCGCTCTTGTTGAGCAGACCTACCATCCATTCGCGCAGCAACGATCGGCTGAGAACAAAGACGACGATGGCACCAGAGAGCGCGGCGATGTAGCTGATGATGAAACCTTGCCAGAGACCGAAAGTGAATCCGCAAAGCATGATGAGGGTCGAGTAGAGCGGCAGTGGCGGGAATGTTGTGAGGAAGATGAGCGAGCCGAGCATGACTTTGCCCCATAATCCCAATCCTTGCAGATAAGATGCCATGTGGTCGAGTCCAACAAACACTTCGGTATGGAAAGTGATGACGAGCGCCGTACTGGTCAAACTGATTCCGAGCCAGATAAGCAGCGGTACGTATGCTTGGAGCCAAGGAGGGTAATAGCTACGCATTCCCGTCTGTGGATCCCTAAAGGCATCATCTATGGAAATGCGTGTGTCGATGCAGTACTCTCGGAAACGGCGGAAGGCTTCTGCGGGACAGGCGAGCAATCGAACAAAGTGCGCAATCGTCGCTATGAAGACAAGGACATTCTGCTTCAAGGTTCGCTTGGGCTTGATCTGCCGCGAAATTCGTCGCTTGCGTCTTGGCTGTAAGCGGACCGCACCTCTACGAGCTTGTGGGATGACGATGGGTGAACCAATCATGATGGACGAGTGGGTCTTGCTGTCCGGAATGCGCATGTCGGTGCTGTCGTCAGCTGTAGGTTGTTGATCAAAATGGGCACTTCCACGCCGCCTTTGGGGTGAGCCTTGGCGCGGACGATATGCTGCAGGAGTAGCTCTGCGAGACTCGGAAACACTAGCCCGCCAAGCAACATCGCCGCTGAGGCCGTGTGGTGATTCGACGTGATCCTTTGCAGAAGAAGGGCCAGCTTTGTCTTCGAAATGGGCATGATGGCTTTGATTGTGTCTAGGATGGTAAACAGAGGGGGTAAATCGAGCTGCGACGGATGCAGCCGCTTTGCGACCGTGGCCTTTGCCTGCCTCATCATCGCTCAGACTGTCCCTATCGTCTTGAGATGGTGGCCGTCTAACATTAGCAGGAGAGACGCGACCAGCCATGGCATCCATGATGGATTGTGCAGCAGACACAGCAGCTCGACCGATGCCGGTGTTGAGTAGCGAAGGAGAGGCGACTCGATGGACTGCTGGGCTTCTGCTCTGACGAGGGTGATGGGCATCGGTCTCATGGAAGGAGCTGGAGCGTGAGTTGGACTGCTGTTGTTGATTATGAGAGCCAAATGGATGGTGATGACGTGCGTTTGTAGGAGTAGCTGAAGTGATATGGGGACTGGTGGGGCGCTTCTCGGCTTCCTCCATGAGACTTTCTCTTCGCGAGTGAGGTCGTCCGCTGGTGTCGATGGTTGGAATAGCTCGCCTAGGATTGGTGCTGCGTTGATTGCTGCTCTGCGTAGCTATCTTTGGCGGAACAGACTGGGAGCGATTCTCGGGAAGCCAGTAGGAGGTGGAAGAAGATGTTTGGTTGACGGCTGCATCGAAGAGGCCTTCTGGCGGCAACTCATAGTTTGGAGTGGCGCCAAAGTTGTGTGAAAAGTCCGGATTGTTGGAAAAGTTGGAGTGGTTGAATTGAGGATGCTGCTGGGATCTTTGTGCAAGCGTGGAACGATTGTTGAGCTGAGTCGAGGAAGGAGGATGGAGCTTCTTGGTGGGAGAGGGACTGCGTGAAAGAGGCGAACGTCCGGGCAAGGCTCCAAGGTTGCCCGGATGGTTGCGGCGCTCAGCACCCGTCATGATGACGAAGGTGACGCCGACGTCGTGAGATACAGATTCTAAAGGCTATGCAAGAGCTGCGATAGGATGAATGAAATGAAGTGGCGGAATAGGTGAGGCGGTGCAGTTGGAAGATGATTCTAGGGGTGGGGTTGGGTTTGAGATATGGAATCCATGAGCTGAGGGATCGATGACGACCCTGACGTATGTGTGTGATGGGGTCCGCTCTTTCTAGTAAGGATGAGACGATCGAGACGAAGGTATTTGCTGCCGATGCAGTTTTAAGGTAGAGCGACCAAACCAGAAGAAGAGACTGACAGATGAAGCCAGCGTGTCAGTCGGAAGTGGATCGAAAGGAAGATTATCCCGCAGCGAGTTCGAGTTGAATAGAGAGCTTGATGGCAAGAGGATGCCAGAGTGGCGATTCGTGTGTTGGCCGAGGAAAGTGATGATGATGATGATAATGATGAGGAGGAGGAGGGTGAAAGGACGACAAAGTGATCAAGCCAGAGCAAGCAAGCAAGAAGGAGAAGGAAGAGAGAGAGAGAGAGAGAGAGGAAGAGAGGGGCCGAGCGGGCCAATCGGCAATTCACATTTTTGGCACTTTTGTCTAAAATAAATCCAACTGGAAACGGCAAGCAGCAATAATGTCGGCATCGGCAAGCAGCAGAATGGTACTCAATTCCAATTCCACTCATCCCGCAGACTAAACTGTACCTGAGCTGTCGCTCACTCTCTCACACTCTGTGGGATGACCGGCCACCGGCTCGAATTTTAGGCGCCGTCAAGGGGGAAAAAAGGGAAAAAAAAAAGAAAGAAAGAAAGAAAAGGTGTTGGTTGGTCCAAGCTTGTCTGTGCGTTTGGGTCAGAGTGCGTGCAATTTCAAAATTGGCAGCAGACTTCAGACTCAAGCAGCAGCCGAGCCAATTCTTCCAATTCTTTTTGGCTTGAGCTTTCCGAGTGTTGTCTGCTGCTGCCGTTGACACAAAGCCTGTCCCAGGAAATTCGCTTGCATTTCTCTTTTTTTTTGCCCCTGGAACTCCTAAATTAAGCAAAGAAAGGAAGAAAGAGGGGCGCTCCAATCAGCGTTACGCCGCCAAAATCACCGGTGCCGGATCAGTCCAATCAGACAAAAGAAACAGAAAAAGAAAAACTTTAAATTGAAAAGCGGCAGTCTGAGATGCTCTGTGCCACGCCGTACTGCTGCAGAGGTACGCCCCACGCCCGACAACACACTATTGAGGTTTCCCTCCGTTTCGACATTTTGGCATTCGTGAAGCATGCTAGCCATCATCGGCTATTGATGACAGCAGTTAGCCGAAATCGAGTGGAGAAGAGAGAGGAGCTGAGGGACCAGAACAGCTGCACTCGTTCTTCTGAAGGTCACGCTCGAGATACTGTACTCAGTTGGTCAAGGTGTAACTTATTGAGCTGTTTCAGCGTGGTCGGGATTCGTTCGTATCGACGCAGCGGAGATTAGGAGAAGGCCAAGCTCGACTTTGCGGAACAAGCGTACTTGCCAAAGCACAATACAGTATTGTAGTAGTTGCGATTATCAAAAAGCACTCCGGAACTTATCCGGTAACCACAACCATATCACGAAAAGGCGCTTGTGATCATACAAAGTAGGCACAGCTTGATGCACACACGCTGTCGGCTTTGCCGCAAGGTGTTGGCGCCATTCATACAATATTGAGCAGTATCCCTCCTATACAAAGTCTACGATGTCTTCCACGAGCCCACTTTCATCGATCGGATCTGGCGCTGGGCGTCTTTTGCAAAATGTAGCTGAGAGCTAACCTCTCAAGATGAAGAGCACTGCCCGATAAGCTCCAAAACGAATGGTAGGGACCAAACACCGGAGGATATCATGTCGGATGCTGCGTCCCGACCTGATTCAACCTCACGACTTGCGAAACCTTTTAATTGCAGCATGCAATAAGGTCGCCGAGTCCATTGGACCGTGCTTTCCATTGTCTGTGTCGAGACTTACACCCAATAGACCGGCAAACCTGGACCCGAATTCACAGGACTGTTCCTTCATAAACCAGACTGCAGCCTGAGCCCGCCAATGACAAGCTTCGACGTTGAAGAGATTCGGTCGCAATCGCAATTAGAGCGAGCGTTCAGGGTCCAATTGGCTTCCACAGTACAGCACAACACAGTGCAGTACGTCGCTGCGTTGCTTTTGCTGCTCTTTTGCTCAAAATGTGGCCAATCGCCACTACTAGCGCCTTTGTTTCGCGTCATCTGAGACAACCGAGCCACGTTAGACTTTCTAGCAATTCCTTGTTCCCCAATCATATTCGACCTCGGTTTACCCATGTGGCTGTCGAGTCTCACTTTCCGCACTTATGTATGTACTCTTAAGGCGGCATCACACCTCCACCCAATCGTCTCTTTCTGAGATGCTTGAGCTTCAGCATCCACATCTATACAGAGACCTACGATCGACAGATAACGTCAATCTTGTTCTATCGCAACTATGCTTCCTGCTCATTTTGGCCGGCTTGAAATTCCACACCCGCCGGCAGCTTTATTTTTCAGAGTCTTCTAAAATAGACGCACCTGAGCTCAGTTCCACGTCAGGCTTTGCCAAAAGTGGAGCAGCCAACATCACAGCCTTGCTTGCCCAACACTAGCCTCAGCTTGATCGTATCACACATCCTCAAGATAGCTATGGGCTCGATTCATATCATGACAAGGCCTGATGCGTTTGCTCAGTGCAGGGCTATGATGCAAGCCGTTCACTCCAGCTCCGAGATCACCTTACGGATGATGCTTGCCACCAAGCTGACGTCCGAAGAGCGCCTCGGCGGACAGTGACCAACATCAAGCTCGACAATGTGTTTGCCTGCGTCGCTGAAAAGCGACGCCAGCTTCTTGGACTCCTCCAATCCTGGATCTTTTCGACCGTGAATGTGAACGCTTGGCAGTCCAATCGGAATCGCGTTCGAAGGGTCCACGCGTTGCATACTCTCGTTCAGATCAAAAGGTCTACCGCCGCAGATTAGGACAACGAAGCGAACGGGCAAGCAACCCTCATAGCCCAATTTTGCACCGAGCTCCAACAATAGACCTGTCGAGACTGCGCAACCCTGCGAGAAGCAGATTAATCCATCGTACTGGGCTGTCGGCTCGTCCCTCGGCGTCATTGGACCCGCGCTGCTTGCACACGTAGACGGCGTGTCAATTCCTTCGGTCAGATGTGCGATCCTTCTCGGAAGCGATGGACCTCTTCCGCCTTCAGTGTGACAATCTCTGAATCTCTGGAGGGGCAGGGCGAGCGGACGATAGAATGCCACCTCGGTAAGAAGAGACCCGGGTATGGCCGAAGTGGGTGTCTCTGGAGGGATCAAGACATCCAAGTCGCCGTCTGAGAAGCTAGCTCTGATCGCGAAGGCTGCTTCCGAGTGGTGCTTGGAAGCAGTGCTCGTCGGCGTTGCGAGACGATCCGCAACTCTGTTGTGCGCAGCTTGCAACGCAGTACGGGTTGGCTGCTCGTACCAAGCAAAGTATGGCTCTCCGGGGAACATGCTTTCGATGCCTGCCAGTTCATCAAGTGTACAAGAAGCTCGGGTCAACTGCCGATGCTCTTCAAGTTGATGATGAAAACACCAGGCTGAGATCGCGACTTACCCTGGTAAGGAGCGGAAAGATGCTCGCCATCCAGATAGTCCACCATCAGAATGTCACCAAGGGCGTCGACGATGGGCTTGATCTGCGCTTTCATGATCCTGGCTGACGTGCCCTTGCCGTGCAGGGCCAGGAGTCTGATCTTGCGTCTTGACATATCGATCCCAGCGCCAGAGTGGCGGTGCCGGTCAGGTAGAGAATGGGCAGCTCCGCTGATGAGATGAGATGAAGTTGCACTTGATCCTGCCTTGCGTTGCTCTCTATTTAAGGCAGGAGCATGATCAAGAGAAATCGGACAGCATTTGCACTTTCGTTCGATCGCAACAGCAGGGTCTAAGCGTGCTCGAAAAGCACCTGAAAAGATGGCTCTTGGGTCCCGCTAGGATCCGGGAAAAGTCTTTGATTGTGTCGTAGAGGAGCGGCGGCGCAGCCGATCGAATCATCATTCTGCTCACAAACCGAACTGGTGACATCGATCGAGCGCCACAGGTCTTGGCGAGGATGTGATCACTGCGAACGATAAAATTATACATAGCGCCATTCCTCATCTCAGTCCGCTGCTGTCTCGTTTCAGTCACACTCAGTGACGGCAGACAGCCGCCAATGGCGGGGAAGAAAACGGCAACGAACGGAATTGTGGCTGCTCCATAGTGCCTCGCTTGCGCCGTCTTGATCGTGTCAGGGTGGAGAGGGAGAAGCATCCTTTGCCCATCGCCGGAGGAGGTACTCTCGACGCTTGCGAGTCTCGCGCAACGCTTCTCTCTACAGCATCATCTCTAGCTGAGGAGTGAACAGATTCCACTGTCAAATGCAACGATTCGGCCTTGCCGGGTATGGGTCAGCTGTCGGCGAAACAATATGGCTGAAAAGCTATCTCCTCTGAAGAGGGGGTTGCTGCTCGTCAGAAGAAATGTTACCGAAGACACATTACACTACGCCAGCAGAGAAGCGCTGTCGATTCGAGGAATGGCCGGCACCGTTGTTCTGCGTCTCTCGAAGACTCTTCTGGCCGCGTCTGGACCTGTCTAAGCGGATAGCGAGAGCTGGTGTGAAGAATTCGCGTGTCCTTCTCAGCCCAAGGCTCTTCGGAAAATCACTCAGACGTCGGCGTAGCCGGATCGCTATAACTTCATATCATCACACCGAGGAAACGACGGTTCCTTCTTGACCCTTCCTTCACACATGTCGGCAGCATCCGATACATGTGAGACCGCTTCGCACCCTGATCTTATCGATCGTCGGATCTCGCGACATTTACCTGATCAGCATATTCTCACGCCTGCGCCACCTCCTCGTCCAGGTCCCGAGAAACGACCACCGCGACCTTGGAGGCGAACAGCAACGATTGCTTGCCTTGTCATCCAATCGGGTCTTCCGAGACGCATATCGATCCGTGGGACCCATTAAAATATCCCACCAGAACATCGGAGCTCTGAATGTCAGGTAATGCTGGACTTCCAAGGTCTCTGAGTGAACTGTTTGGCGTGGGAATCTGCTCGGCTTGTCCGCTGCTATCACACCGCAACACATCTTACATGGTATGCTCCTGCCAAGTCTCGGAAAGCGAATCGAAATTATCTGCCCATCTACACAGCACGCCCGCTGGGCTGTAGGTCTTGTAAGGCGGCGGGAGCCGAAAGCGAAAGCGGGGCTCTTCAACGTGACACTTGTTGACGAGTAGTCGTATAAATCACAGCTCTTGGCCCACGATGCAGAAAATCACCCCCTCAAGAGACGTCAAAGCATCTTCCTTCATAGTCTTCACCGCCAAAATGCCGCCCGACAACGACATCTCTCAGTCCCATCGGGGCCACAATCACAAAGTCGTTCTTCTCTATGCCTCTCACCACAACGTTCTGAGTGCATCCACGTTCAGCCTTCTTCACCAAAAGTCCTTCTATGACGCCGTGTTGAAGGCATACCTCGAGTCCGCATATCAGGCCCTACGACACGAGGCTGAAGCCGCCTCCAGATCCGCCTCCGAACAAAATTCTCGGAACGGACTTGTGCTGCCGGAAACATTTCAGGAGCTTGGTGACGCCGACTACGTCAAGACTTTACTGCCTTTCGCGCTCTCGCTCACTACGCTAGCTCAAATCGGTGTGGTGTTGGCGACTCGACAAGACTTCAAAGATGCTATGCGGAACGATCTCCACGCAGTATGGGATCCCGAATCCTATCTGGCTATCAATCTGCTCCAAAACATTGATGTCACTTCTAGTCTGGAGCTGATCACGGACACCATCGAAGTCATCAAGCTCGCGAGCTGGCTCGACTTTTACCTCGACATCGGAAATTTGGGCGAGCTGAAAGTTGGAAGGCACAGAGTTTCAATTCGTGGAGATGTCTTTGGGATTCGAGAGGCTGCAGTAGACTGGGACGAGGACGACTGCTGCTTCATGGAGACATTGAGCGGCCTCACCATCACTACACGTGATCCAAAAAATTTCAGCGACGTCCGTCTAGCCTGCAAGGGTAGACAGATTGGTGATCTTGTGGCTGTCGAAAGATGCTTGGTGCCGGTTTTGACCAGCGATGAATCATCTCAGCTGATGGACAAGCTGCGAAACAGAGTGATAGAACGTCGCATCAAAGTCGAGCTTTCAATGAATTTCTCTCCAACCTCCCAGCCAGTCCGACATGGCCATCTTTGCGTCGACCTCATTCCACTCGTCGCGGATCCAGACGACGGACGATCTGACTCACGCTTCCAAGATGACTTCAAGCTTTTGCAGAAAGACTTGCAAGATTCTCTGGTCTACGACCCGCGCACTACTTTGCTGCTACTCGGTGGAGCTCAAAACGATGCCAGTGTTACAGCTTTAACGAAGACCTTTGAAAAGAAAGATATGCCTTACACGATAGTGAAGCTGCTGGATCTCCTCTACCCGAAAGACTCTCACCGATGTGGAGACGAGCCTGTCAACCTGTCCAAAGTACGAGGCAATCCTTGCCAGCAGGTTGCCGTCATCGGGATGTCCTGTCGTGTACCGGGTGCGGACGACGCCGACGAGCTCTGGCGACTCCTCAAAGATGGAAAGGACATGTGTCAAGAGGTGAGTCGGATGTCCCAACTGCTTGCGACTTGGGCTCAGAGAGTAGTTACAGTCTGAGTGTGCACTGATCTCACTTGTTTTGCGCTACTCACAGATTCCCGAGAAGCTCTATCGCTACCAAGACTACCACTCTGCCTCCTACCGAGACCGCAACGTGATGCGTGTCAAAACGGGCAACTTCGTTGCTAGCTCAAGCCTCTTCGACAAGAGCATCTTGGGTGAAGCCGCTTCCGCTGAAGACTGTGCCCGACTCGACCCTCAACAGAGAGTGGCGCTCTTGACAGCTCACGAAGCGCTTCAGAAAGCCGGATACTGCTTTTCACCTCACCGACATCCGCAGCGACCTGAACAATGGAGCACTCATCTGGCCTACTGTAGCGATGACTACCGCGAGCATCTCAGTCAGAGGATCGAGGCAGACTTTGTCTCGAACACGCATCGTTCCCACCTGGTCGCCAGAATCAACCAAGTCTTCGGTTTCAGAGGCGAGGCTTGCACCTACGACACCGCTTGTAGCTCTGCGCTGGTAGCTGTGGAGGCTGCTTGCAATAGCCTGCTCTCCGGCGAAACCTCAGTTGCTCTGTCTGGCGGCATCAATATCCTCACTCAACCGCAGATCACTATCGGACTGGATCGAGGCTTTTTCCTCTCTGCTTCATCACAGTGTATGACGCTTGATGATGCAGGAGCTGGATATTCGCGAGCAGATGCCGTGTCTATCATGCTGCTCAAGCGGCTGCCCGACGCAGTGAGGAATGGGGACCCAATTTTGGCGGTCATCTCATCAGCCGCAACGAACCACTCCGGCGAATCCTTCTCTATCACTCATCCGCACGGGCCAACGCAGAAGAGGTTGTACCAAGCCGGCATGCTGGCAAGTAATACTGTGCCGAAAGATTTCACCTACATCGAGATGCATGGGACAGGCACGCAAAGCGGCGACTTTGAAGAGGTCAGCGGAATCGTTGAAACGTTTGGAAAAGGCAAAAGGGGCGAAGAAATGCCGCTCGTTCTTGGCTCCGTCAAGGCCAACATCGGACACTCGGAGGCGGCTTCAGGCGCTAGCAGCATGATCAAGACTGTCCAGATCTACGAGCATGGAGAGGTGCCTCGACACATTGGTATCCGCACGAAGCTCAATACCAAGCTTCCACCCTTGGACGGGCTTCACGTGCCTATGGAGGGGATGAAACTTGCCAGAGTCGATACGGCTTTCACGCTTGTCGACAACTTCTCGGCTGCAGGAGGCAATTCTTCTATTGTCATGGATCGTGGCAGTATCTACCGCGAGCGTCTGCTGAAGATGAGCAACAAAGCTCTCTCAGACGATTCCAGCAGGCACACCTCCTCCAATGCCAAGCAGCAGCTCCTACTCGTCTCGGCTGCCACGCCATTCTCGCTGGATGCAAAGAGAAGACGGCTCATCGCTTTTTTACAGGAAAATAAGGATGTCGACTTGACCGAATTCTGCAGTGCAGTCTCCCTCAGCGATCCGATGTATCCCTTCCGCCTGATTGCGACCCCCATGAGTTTGAAGGAAGCCAGAAGTTGTCTCAGCAGTCAGGAGTCAGTAAATGTAGATCGCATCACCTCTGACAAGCACAAACATACGATTGGCATTGCTTTCAGCGGTCAAGGGGCACAGTATCTCGACATGGCAAGAGAACTTTACGAAAATTCTGCTGCCTTCCGCGGTCACATTGACAGCTGCAACACCATCGTCGTGGGCTTAGGATTGCCCAACCTCGTCGAAGTCATACATCCGCTTCGATCCCAAGATACGCCTCAGCCACCCAACGAAAAGCAAGCGCGCAAAGCGGATAGCTTCACGCCGGCACAGTATCAATTGGCTTTGATCGCCACCGAGGTCGGACTTGCTTCCATGCTCACTGACTGGGGTCTGCAGCCTTCGTGCGTGGTCGGTCACTCTCTTGGGGAATATGCTGCCCTCTGGTTGGCGGGCGTTCTTTCCCTGCGAAGCATGCTCGAGCTCGTCGGCCGTCGAGCCACGCTCATGATGGATCTATGCGAGCCCAACGCTTCTTCTATGCTGGCAATCCGGGAAAGTCACGTCAAGGTCAGCGAACTGCTTCAACAGTCCGGCTACAACCAGCTCGAGATTGCTTGCCTCAACAGTCCTAACGACACTGTCGTGGCTGGTCGCACTGACGATATCGAGAAGATGCTGAGACTCTGCGAGCAGCACGAACCCAAGATCAAGGCCATGGCAATTCCAGTGCCGTACGCGTTTCACTCGAGGGCTGTCGAGCCGTTGATGGAAGCATATGCGAAGATAGCTGCTGGCCATCACCTCTCCAGTCCACGAATCAGTATCGCCTCTAATGTCATGGGCGAGTTGCTTTCAGCTGGAAGCAACGACTTCGACCCGGAATACCTGATTCATCACCTTCGACAGCCGGTGCGCTTCGCCGAGTCCATTCTTGACCTTCAAGAGAAGATTCAAGTCGACACATGGATTGAGATTGGCCCTCACCCTACATGCATTCCCATGCTCAAGGGCTGTTATGCGGATAGCGACCAGACACCGATCTTGGTGCCTTCATTCAAGAGAGGCAGCTCGTCGTGGTCCGCTACTCTGGATCTCGTCAAGGAGTTAGTATCTCGCGACATCGATCTTGACTGGGATCGAGTGCTGGCGGATCTGGGTCTCCGCTTTTGCCACCATGCCTTGAGTGCAAAGCTGCCTCTGTATCCCTTCGATCTAGAAGAGCACTGGGTTCCATTCCAGGATCGCGGCTTGCGAGACCATCTCATCGCGGGGCGTGAAGACGCCAAGCTTCGATCCTCCGGCTCTCCCAAGACTATCTGCAAAGGTAAGAGCGTAACCGCTGTCAAGTGGCCGAACCCTTTGCATGCATTGTTGTCGCAATGCGTCTATCTCGACGCCAGCCCGCCGTCAGCAATGTTTCTGGCTCGCGTCAATCAACGTCCTTTTCGCGACTTCATCCTGGGCCACATCATCCTCGGTGTGCCGCTCGCCCCAGCAACCGTCTTTGTGGAGCTCGCACAAGAAGCTGGTATATACTGGTGGCGTATGAATCCAGATGCGAGCCGACCTTCAAGTCAGCAGCAGGAGGATGTCATTGTAGAGGTGATGAACCTATCAATGGTCGCATCACTGTATTTGAACGAGCAGGATCCCAGGCAGCAGATCGAAGTCAGCCTGCAAGGCAATCCATGTTCCGGCGATGGATCCATCGTTTCGTTCTTCTCTCACAGCCAACACCAGCATCAGAAGCACCAGTACGGTTCTTGCCGAATCAAGATCACCAAGGTTGACGCTACCACTCAAGACTGGGAGAAGCTGCGACACCTGATCACTTCGAGAGCCGAGACGGTGAAAATGACTCACGCTTCATTGATGAGGACCAACACCATTTACAAGAACTTCGAAGCCATCGTACTGTACCTTGGTGGCTTCCGCGGCATGAAGACCATATGGATGACGGAGCGCGGAGATGAAGCAGTTTCACAGGTCCACTATCACGCAAACGCTGTCAATGGACGATTCCAGTGCAGTCCAATGCTGCTCGACAGTCTAGGAGGTCTGACTGGCTTCATCAGCAACGTTGGCTTTGCGGAAGGTCCCTTCGTCTACATGGCCGAGGCCATCGGCCGAATCGTCACGATGCCATTGCTATCACAGCTGCAGCCAGGCAGTGAGACCACAGTGCAAGTCTATGCTAGGATGGAGCAAGACAAGGAACTGTCGAAAGGGTCTGCCTACTTCTTCCTGTCTGATGGCCAGTTGGTGGGACTGATGGACAACATTGCTTTCAAGCGTATCCGTCGCGACATGTTGACTCGTCTAGTGCAACTTTCCTCCAAGGCTTTTGCCAGCGAAGCCGCCAAGGCTATTAAGGATCCAGAAAGCAAGGGGAAGCTTGCGAAGGATGCTGAGAACAAAGCCAGTCCAGCAGCAGGTCAAAAGCCGTCCACAAACAATCAGATCGAGAGCAATCCTGCTGTCCGGAGCCGAGCGCCCCAGAACGCTCAGTGCGACTCGCCGATGGACGTCCTGACCAACCCGAACAAGCGTTTCTCATCCGTGCAGACGCACCATATTGGAGGACCACAACTACGTCATTTTGACGGCCAGAACGTTCTCTTCCTGTTCCCCGATGGCAGTGGCACTTCCCAAATCTATCCCAAGCTGACGACAGCAGCGTCCTTGTCCATTTATGGCTTCGACTCACCATACCTCGGCGAGATCGGCGCATGGAGCCGGGGAGTGTCCGAGCTGGTGGATCGATACGTCGAAATGCTGTCCTCAGTACAAAGACAAGGTCCCTACAAGCTGGCCGGCTGGAGCATCGGAGGTATACTCGCTCTTGAAGTTGCCCGGCGACTTTTGTCAGCTGGTCAAGAGGTGGCCTTCCTCGGTCTCATCGACACACCAAACCCCGAGCAGATCAAGCCTCTTCCGACCGATACGTTGGACGAGATGCTGAACAAGAGTACATCGGCAACCGTTCGCGAGCACTTCAAATCGTGCGCGTTGAGTGTGCCGGGCTATCGCTGCCTCCCTTTTGGAGACATGGATCGAAAGCCGAACAAGGTGGTCGTGGTGAACGCGATCAATGCGTCGCCTCTGAAGAGCGTCATGGCGCATGCGGATATCTGGCGGTCATTCTTGTCGGCGACCCCAGAAGTCGGGGTCTGCGTCAAACTCGAGGTTCACGAGATCTTGGGCGATCATTGGACCTGCGTCGAGCCCGCTCTCCACATCATCGCCGAACGCGCGCTCTGAACGAATGCAACGACAAGCAAGAACAATTTGAATACTGAATACTCAATGGCTGTACAATCTTGGCGACCGGACAATATGATCAAGTTTCACCCGAAAGAAAGTGTCGCAGAACGTGCTGCTGCATTGAATGGTGTGTTTAGTGTACAATGGTTAGGGATCGATATCGAGGCTGCGTCTCAACAGCGAGAGTACGGCGGCGTTGCTTTGAGCATCGATGCGTTGTAGATGGTGACAATCATGGGTTCTACAAGTATCGCGAGGACTGGGGGCAGTACGACTCGAAACGCTCCTCCACCTTGTCCCAGTTGACGCAGTTCCAGAATCGAGTGAGGTACTCCTCCTTGCCCATGATACCGTAGTCATTCAACCAAGCGTGCTCATGCACGCTGATGTTGAGAAGAGGGTAGAGTTCCTTGCCGACCTTATCCGAGATGCCGAGGCCACCAAAGAGCGAGTCAGCCGGGCGAGACGGACGTTCGGATGTAGAGGATGCCGAGGAGGCGTTGGCGCCATCTGCGGAGCCGGTGGACTGGTCGTTGATGCTGGGGAGGAGGAAGTGCTTTCCCTGCTGAAGGCGGTTCTGGACGATGACGGTGCCGGAGCCGTAGGTGGGCACGACACCGAGATTCCTGTGCTGATCGGTGACGAGCCAGACCCAGCCGGAGCCAGCCATGCCATACGCTGCGGAGGAGAAGGCGAGGCACATCTCGGGGAAACTGCCGAAGCTTTTGGAGATGGCGGTGGAGACCTTAGGGAGCGGTGTTGGGTTTCGCAATCGATCCTGAGGTGCCAAGGTGGAAAGGAAGAAGCTGTTGTTGAGTGCCTGGGAGGCGTAGTTGAAGGCGAGGATCTTTTCCCTGTTCTGAGAAAGACCGATGACAGTCTCGACGATGGAAGACGAAGCGAACTCGGTGTCACGGACTTCCTGGTTGAGGAGGTCGAGCAGACCACCTTGCCAGCCTTGCGAGATCTGGTTGATTGTTGGTGCCGAAAGGAAAGGCGAGCAACCCTGGGAGAGGACTTCGGGTGTTGGTGGGCAGGTGTGCAAACCTCTCGTGTTGGAAGAAGATGCTGCGGAAGATGAGGAGGCGACACTGGACGAAGCAGCGACACGCAGAGCGCGAGAAGCGAGGCGTCCCGAGCGGACGAGAGGAGCAATGACCATGACTGCGATGTAAGCGGTGGTTCTACGGGATGACTAGATTAGAGTGAGTCGAGAAGAGACTTAGTCGAGGAGAGACTGAGTCGAGGAAAAGTTGTTGTAGGATCGGTCGGCCGGTGAACGGTGAGCGCTGAGATGTCGATGATGATCCGGTGTGGTACGGGCTCGATAACGAGAAGGATCGGTTCAGACGACGTTGAGCTTCAGAAGAAGTTCGTCAACGCTTCTTTGCCAATTCTGCCTTGTCCATCTTTTTTTCTCGGAAGAAGGGAAAGGCGGAAGAGAGCTTCAAGACCCACACTACTGCCTGTCTCCTGCAGGGTGATCACAGGCGCGAGTGTTTGATTTGAAGCCGAAAAAGAAAAAAAGTAGAGAAATTCCACTCGTCCGAGAGACGAATGCAGTATGCAAGCAGCACCAGACGAGAAGAACGCGGCATCTTCACGTCAAAAGGAAGGACTTCAGTGCTCCACACGACTCAGCAAAAAAAAAGCAAAATCACAGATCAACATCAACATCAACACTTCACTCGGATATATTCTGTCGATCTACAGCAACACACTCTGCTTTCCGCATCTGAAGCTTTGAGGTTCACGGAACTGCAAACACCTATCGACCATATCCAAGCAGGAGACGGTGAAAGCTCGATCTGCCAGACAGGATCTCGGCTGGTTTAAAAGCATTTCGGACAAGACGGCCAGCACGAGTGGTCTCAACACCTTGGACACATACCTCGACCCTTGAACGATTTGGCCGGGCATAGCGCATCACGCCCGACTGAGGCAGCACCATCATTGCAGACATGCCATCGGGTCTAGCTTCGGTACCGCAGGCGCAGCTACCGTCCAAGTATCGCGATGTTGTCAAGATCGCGCTTCAATCACGGCAGACCCGGGCCTTCATCTTGGCAGCGGTCGCTTGGCATTTCTTCTTGACCTCAGCACTTCTAAGGACCGTCTCGATATCGCTCGTATCGCCATTGACACTTGCTGTGAGCCTGTTGTCGTTCGGCATCGGCGTCATTCCTTTGCTAGCCCAACGAAAGCGTAATCTCTCGAAAGTCACGGCTCCACCAGCACGCCTTCCGTCATCCAAGGCCCAGCAAGTGTCAGCAGCAGTTGCAAATCCAACCGCTCTGCAGTCGATATCTCAGCATATCGCTGCCTTTATCATCCTGGCTCTGGGCTATGTCGCACTATTGAGCTCTCAGTCGAATGGGTGGGGTCCTCAGGTCTGGGTGGAATCACATGGAGCCTTCTACCTCAACGAACGATTCCTGTATCTGATCGGCCACTCGACAGTCCTCGGAGCAGTCTACACCGTCTTATTCCGCTCGCTGCCATCACCAGAGCTAGCCGCTTTGCCAGCTTTCGACGCTACACTGCTGTCCTCTGACGCCGTTGTGACGATCAAGGATCGTGTTCTGGGCGCCATCAGCACACGTCTTCCCAAGGCGATACTTGCAGCCGCTTTCAGCTCGACAGCCAGCGTACTTGTCTACAGCATGATCCGCATTCGTGTGTGGAGTTCAGTGCTTCTCGTTCTGGGCACTCGAGGATTGATGAGGAGGCTGCTAGTGCCATCCTTCCGGGTCGACTTTGGCTTCTTCGAAGTATCGATCCGCACCACTCTATTCAGCATTGCCGCCGTCTGTGCAGTCGAGACTGCCTACCTGCTTCTCGATGTGTACCTCTCGCATCCTCTTCCTGCAGTCAGCAAGTACGCCAAGAACCCAAATCGTCTCCTCCTGGACGGTATTGACGAGCCCATCGTCTTCTTTTCGAATCACGCATTCTCCGAGGTGGCGCGTCTGAGCGCGAATGACGAGGAGAGCCGATTGTCGATCTATCGAGATGTCAACTCTGACATGACCGCATGGATGCAGATCAGAGATCGATGTCTTGGCTTGCTTGAAGCTCAAAAGCAGTTTGTGGTGCGTCGCGGTCAAATGCCTCCGCCAATCCAACCAGTGGTAGCTACATCAAGTACACAGCAGGCAACAGCGCAGCAACAACAGCAGCAGCAGCAGCAGCAGCAGCAGCAGCAGCAGAATAGCAAGGCGCAGCCAATTGTAACTCCAACGATTTGGGATCAGCTGGCTGCCGGTCAGACGACGTCAAAGGAAGGAGCTGCTCAGACCGCAGCACCAGCGCCCGCTGTTGCTAATACTGTCGCCAGCAAACCATCAGAAAACACAGCATCGTTGCTGAGCTTGGACAGCATCAGAAAGGCGGTGTTTGGCATCCTGACTGTTGCGTGGAAGCTGCTTCCTGCCGACGCAAAGCATGTGCTGTTCGGACCAAGCCGACGTCAAGCCTTGCTGGGCGACTCGCCCGCATCAGACGCTTCCTCGATTTTAGGTCGCGACGCAGCGCGTGTAGTCGGGGCCGTCTTGGCACTCAAAGAGCTTCTGTGTCACAGTCTAGCAGAAGACCCATACGGCTCGGTGCACAAAGACATTCGAAAAGTGTTGGTGGCGATGGTGGATCTTGATAGCGAGATGCGTCGATTTGGACTCGAGCTGGAGCAGCGAGCCATGAGCATTGACGAGCAGCTAGGTAAGGTCGAAGCGGAAGTCAACAAAGGAGCGAGCGGTAAAGATGCGGATGAGACACAGCAAGGGGCAGAGGCGAGCAAGATCAAGTCGAGGAGCAAGACAGAGTATCAACAAGAGCTGAGGGAGGCTTGGAAGAGCAGTGGAGCTCAAAGTGTGGATCTGTGTTTGACAGCTGCGATTCGAGAGATTTTGGAGACGTTTTCCAAGTTTGATCTGCAGTTGGGCACCGAGTTGGAAGTCAAGCTTGCAGATTGTCTCGGTTGATGCTGCTAGCACCCGTGCATAGGGTTCATTGAGCATCGTGACAAGATGAAAGGCTGATCTGGAGGTGTTGTAATTTCAATCAGATTGTAGGGTTGTTGTGCATGCTCTCGTCACAAAGAAGTTGTGCTGGATAGGGTGGTGCTGTGGTATATGTATGGATCGCTGTGATGAGCGATGCGATGAAACTCGCGTTAGGCTGTGCCAAACGATGCTTGGCTTGGAACAGCAATTGAGCATTGAGCTAGTACGATCGTTACTCATACCCTCCCTGAGTCCGAGTACGAGCAGCACATACCGACGGTGATTGACGCATGTCATGTACATGAATGCATATCTATAGGAGGCGAGGAGCTCGAGCTTCTTCTGTTTTGTACAGAAGCCATAGTAGTGCTGATCGGCAATGTCAGGTTTAGAGCTTGCGAGAAGTGAGACGCTGGGATCGTCACAATATGAGATGTTGTTCTGACCTCTGAGCTCAAAATGTGCATGACAGCGTGAGAAATGAATGAGCCTCGACTGCGTTGTGACCGTCATTACAGGTCTGGCTGAAATGAAAGTAACACAGTGTGCGTCGGTCCTTCCGAAAGCACACGCAATTCGGCGTGGCAAAGCATGTTGACTCGCTCAGAGTTGATTCTCGGCTCTTGACCGTGGGTCGATCGACAGCTGGTTCGCCAGTCGGCATGATAACGATGCACTTGCGACTAGTCTCGAAAGGTGTCGAGTAGCAACCTTGTTTAAAAACTCATGTCCAAACAAACTCTTCCGAGCTGGTGTAAGACGGAACGGGAAAACGCTGGCTTAGGCGGTGGTTAGGTGTCGTGAGAGTTTGAGCATCGTGTGCAGCATGTTTTCCGTTGTTGGTGAATTGGCTTGGCGATCGACTATTAAGGTTGCTTCCGATTGGCTCTCAAAGAGCTGCATCCTGTTTAGCTCTTTAAAGGAGCGCTCATAGCAACCCAGCTGAACAGAGGCAGGAGTGAGACATCTGTGGAAAGCGCTTTCTGTATCTCTCTCTGGCTCTCTCTCTTTTCTCTCTCTCGGCTTTGCGATCCTTTTCCGGCCTCACCCCGCATTTTTAATCGAAATTTTCACAGCTTTGACTGATCATGTGCCTGTTTCGCTTGCGCTCAGTCTCGACGCCCTTTTTCCGGCGAGAATTAATGACCCGCTTCCTCGCTACCATCAAAAAGTCGAAGAGACTCCTGCGCTGGTATGCCTTCTTGTTTGCAGTTAAGCATCGGATTTTTCTATGCAACCTCAGCCACAAATACTCACACACTAAAGTTACTCTCAGCTACCGCACCACACACAGCAACTTGGTTTCGCGCTGTTCGGGTTTTCCATCTCAGCTTCTTTATGAACAGCCGCTTGACACTGCAGTCATAGGTGACAGACACTCTAGACTACACTTCTGTCTCTCTTTCAAAAGCACTTGGATATGCGTTGCAGACACGCAGCTTGGGAATGCGACGATTTATCATTTCCCCCACCTTTGGGTCCGCCTTCGGCAACCTCTCTGCCTTGTTGCTTTATTTTGCCCCTGCTGAGCATGTGCCGTTAGCCGATCAGTGTCGCTTGCCCTCGCTTTTTTCAGACTCTGGTCTCGGTACTTTGGCTGAACCCTTCAGCATGTTGTCCCAGGCCCATTTGCTTTGCTGTGCTCTATCTGGAACGCCTTTGGAAAAACGAACAGAATGATGCCCTTGAGTGTGATAGGGCAGAAAGGGGGCCGGTGGCTAAAAGCCGCAAAAGAAGCGCAGCGTTGCAATGCAGCAAAATTGCACAAGTCGAGTTACAGTACAAGCTGCATTCTAAATAGACTGACTGCAGCTGCAAACAGCGCGCATACTGTACATATTTTCGGGCGTACTGTACAGTAAATGATTGCTGCTTGCTGTTGTAGTCCAGAGTACTGTTGCTGCAGCTCAGCACTTTCTCCGCCGCTTGGGCCGTTTGCTTGCTCCATTCACTCTCTTACTCCAAGTTTTAATCATTCATTCTGACACACACTCACGCACACACCACACACAACTCACACCCTCACCCTCACCCTCACCCTCACCCTCACCCTCACCCTCATACTCACACTAGCCACGCCCTTTCATTTGACTGATCTTCAAGTCAAGCTCGTCGTCGGTTTTGACACCAAATCATCATCGTCATCATCATCATATCGTTGCTATCGTACCTCCATCTCAAGCTCGATTCTTTCGACTTGTGTCCTCACCACCCTCTCAGAGAACGTTAGCCTCACAACCAAATCTACGCATCGGATCTCCTGGTTCCCACCTTAGCTGCATACGGCAAACACACACTTTGAGCATCGGGCATTTCGGATTACTTTGACATCTTGTCACCGCGAGCCTTCGCATTTCATCCACGCCCACCACGCTTGTCACCTGGAATAGACAGCATCAAATTCCCACGCCTTTCGGCACGCCGCTCATCTCCGCCCGATCAACGGCAACGCTCTCCACCGGAGCCTAATCCATCGAGCTCACGAACTGCTCGAGCCGCCTGCTCGAAACTTCTCTTACAGTCTGCGGAAAAGGCCAGATTTCAGATCCTTCTGCAAAATACAGCCCATCATCAGAAATCTGCCTCGTTTCATAAGGTGACGCTTTCGAGCCGGTAATTGCAAACCCTCGAAAGACCTCGGGTCTCCCTACCGCATCGCTCGAACATGCTTCTTCTACGAAACTTCTAGATCATTGCGGCTCGCAACACAGGAAAACATAAGGAAACCAGCCATTCTAGACGGTAGAAGCGCACATCCTCAGCCTCGCCACTTCCTGCCTTGGACAAAGCATCAAACCAGCCGTATCAACGTAGCCCGTTTGCACCTTGGCCGTCACGGTCATCTGCAACTATGCAGGCTCCTTCTCAGGACAGCATGTTCCCGCCGCCAGCCGCCAACTTCTTCCCGCCGCAGTATCGCGACGATCAGCAGCAACAGGCACAAGCGCATCCGCAAAGCTTGTCAAATGGCAGCTATCCAAACCAGCAGTCATCCCAAATGCATACACAACAGCAACACTTCAATCCACAGATGCATCAGCATCTTCAATCGCCCATGACACCACAGCAGAACCACTCCCAGCAGCAATTTAGCTTCCAGTCTCCCCAGTTCAGCTCACCCAACGGCATGCCATCACAACCTTTGTTCTCTCCCAACTCACAAGCTCAGCCCAACATGTCGCAACATGCCTCCGTCATGCAATCCTCCCAGATGCTTCCACCAAATGGGATGCCACCGCAGCAATTTTCAGCCAACGGCAACAACATCTTGCAGGAGGCGTTCATGCCGATCAAGCCCAAGGAGCACACGGCAGAAGTCAGTCGCACCTACCTCAACACCTTTGAGGATCCCATCGCCGAAGCCTACATTGCTGGACAGAACCTTGACGAGCCTTTCTACTCGATAGCACCCCCAGGCACCGTCCTTCCTACCGATGGCAGCGTGCCTCTGGATGTACATCTCATGGCTGCAGCCCAATCCATCGACCCGAATGACCCTTCTCAAGCCTTCTCACTCGCGCAGGCAGGCTATTTCGAGCCGATAGCAGCCAACGAGAATGGCACCAATGGCGCCTCGCATACATTCGATTCGGCTGCGGCTATTCTTGATGATGCTGGCTTTGCACGTTTCACCGAGATCAAGTCTGAAGCTGATATCGACGGCAACACAGCAAACAGCAAGGGTCTCGATGATGGCGGACAGAGTTCAGCCAATCAAGCGTCTAGCATGCCTCAGGGCTCTTCGGCAACAGCAGCAGGCTCCAGAGATGGCATTCCACCACGTCGCCGAACACGTCGAAGGCAAAACATCAGTTGCGATCAATGCAGAGCCTCGAAGCGAGGTTGTGATTTCCAGCTCCGTCTCGATGCGGATGGCAATGATGTTACGCAGCCAGGAGGTGAGGAGGAACAGGCAGCAGCAGGAAGCATTGGCGACAAACGCAAAATGTCCGATGCAGGTCAGGAATCTAGCGCCGCTTCTACCAATAACAAGCTCGTCTGCTCCAACTGTCAGCGTCGGGGCATCGAATGTACCACCAACTTTGCCGATTCGGTCCGGGAGAGCAAGCAAGCAGCTCAGAGCAAGGACGAGCCCCCGACTCAAAGCAGCAAGAAGCGTGCCATCGCAGATGACGCGTCCGAGAATGGCATGCGCTCCAAGTCGGTCTCGAGCGATGGCAGCTCGCCAGCCGCCCATCAAGAGGCAAGGAATCAGCTCATCAAAACCTTCCAGAACCGCGACGAGTCGCAGATGCTCTCTACCACCGGTCAGAATGTCAGGTTTGCGCAGCGAGCCGACTCTCTTCTGCTCACGACAAATCGTATGCGTCTCTACGTCCACACCGTCGAGCCGAATGCCAACCTTTGGTTGTCTCGAGCATGTTCGCCCTTACGCACAGACGGTGATCTTGGAGCATACATCAAGAGCGCTATCGGTATGGACGCCTTGAATCTCTCGCAGCAACTCTGGGCTTCGTGGCATGTGGATGCCCCATCTGCAAGGAAAGAACATCAGCCGAATCTCTTCTACCTCGTCTACGGACTAGATCACCTCGGAGGCGAGATGGGTGTATGGGGTGAGAAGCCACAGCAAGCCAGCCGACAACAGTCACGCGAACCTGGGTCTGCTCAGGAGGCTCAAGCACACTTCAACGATATCTTGTCGGATATGATGGGCATGGGGTCAGGAGGTTGGCGTAGATCAAAGAGGGACCTCATGATCGACGAGGCAGTCAAAGCTGCCATGCTTGCTTACGCCTGTCAGTTCCGTCTCGACGATGAGATGACCTCGAGCACGGCTGATGCAGCATCTAAGAAGGCAGCAGACGGCAAGAACTACCGCGACGCTCATGATCGTATTGCAACGGCGGCATGGAAGCGAGCAAGATCGCTCATCCTGCAGCTCGCGCCACGTCGTTCCTGCCGTGTCGCTTATGGTCTCTTCCTGTTTGGTGTTACTGCGCCGCCGCCTGGTGCCCTGGCTGAAGGGGGATCGAGGTCTGGTGCTGATGCAGCTGAAGATGCTGCTTTTGCTCTAGAAACCGCATCGAGGCATTTGGAATGGTTCGTCAAGCGTTGCCGCGACCTCGTACGTACCGTCGACAAGGCTTCCAAGAACCCCATGCTCAGCTCCAATCCAGAAGTCATGAGGCAGAAACGCATCGCATCCGACTTGATGGGACTGGCTGAGTCGCTCGGATGGTTCGGCCTGCTCATCGACACAGTGACGCACGTTTCGCAGGGTCGCCGTTCGAGCATGCGTGAGGACAACCTGGTGTATCAATCCTCTGGCATCGGATCCGGTACCGATCCCGGTATCGCGCATGGTCCTGTGCCTTCTCCAGGCAGCGCGACGAGTCCTCCCGACCGCTCCGCTGAGGCTCTGTTTGCCATGCAGGACACGCTCAACCTTTTGCCATCCCGTCAAGCTCCACCGGGTGCCTTCCCAGGCACATCCGAGTCGTACATGCACGAAGAGTCGGATGATGATGGCTCGTTCCAGGTGGATACGGAGATGTCGAGAAGGATCATGGAGCGAGCGGCCTGTGCACGAGATCTCATCCCTGCATTGCTGAGGAATCCGGGCGCGCTGGCGAATGCGATTCCCTTCGACGTGCTCATCGGTGCCGACGATCCCGATGCGCCCGGTCCGGGTGGAGGACCGATCATCAACATCAACAACCCCAGAGGTGGGCTTAACGAGCAAGTCGTGCTTCTTGGAGTGGCCTGGGGCACCGCAGTTGAAGTCTACATCTGGCGTCGTGTCGGTGTCCTCCACACCGCGACGGAGAGTTTGCTCAACATGACGGACCCCGTCCAAGCGCTCATTGCGGGTGGAGGAAGTATTGTCTCGGACCGAGTGGAAAAGATGGTCATGAACGTGTTGGAAGCGATAAGGCTGTTCCACAACATCTTTGACAGTCTTATTGCGAGGGCGTTGGATGAGTTTGGGCACTTCTCGAGGCAGGCAAGGACGATGTTGAGTTTCTTTGTTATCCACATCCACTTGGGGGTGCTGCATTTCACGCAGTTGGCGAAGAGGATTGAGCAGAAGGAGTTGGAGTTGATCCAAGCATTTCATGCGGCGCAGGGGGAGAATGCGAGGCGGGGGAGGAGGAAGAGTGAGAATGGGAGTGTGGGGATTGCGCTTTCGCCCATGACGGTGGGTAGTCCATCGGCGGCAGCCACGAAAGCGGCGTCGCCGGTGAATGGGTCGGTGGGCTCGGCGGGGAGTAGCAAAGGGTCGCCTTGTTCGGCGGGCGGCGGTATGCAGAGTGGCGCGCATCAGCAGCTCAAGTCGGTCATGTTGGATTCGTCGGTGGAGCGAAGGATTGTTGGAAGAGGTGCGGCGTTGGGCATGGCAAGGATGGCAGGCTTGATCAATGCCGAGAGTGCCAAACTCGAAGAAGCGGCGAAATCAGGGCGTCTGTCGCCCAATATCCCGCTCGATGGCAAGGCTAGGAAAGGTTCGTTCTATGCGCCCGCCGAAGACGACTATACGCCGATTGAGGATTCGGCCAACGCGCCCTGGAGACACCCATACCCAGCCATGGTGGCAGATAGCTTGAAGCTCAGCAGTCAGCAGCTGCACGACGAGATTTGGGATCAACTCATCGCCATCCCGCGCAACGAGGCCGAGTTGGAGCTGTTGATGCACAACTTCAACGTGCTGCTAGAAGGGTTTGGCAGGATGCTGCATGCAGTACCAGGCTTGGGCAGTTATAAAAAGGTGCTCACGGATCTGCAAAATGCAAGAGATACCGCGAGGTTTGTAGCCTCGCAGCAGGCTTAGAAGAGGAAGAACTAAAGGGGTTCATATTAAGTTAAGTTGGCGGTTTGAATTACTGTAAGAATCGATAACTCTTTGGTTCACACAGGTATGAGTCCGGCGTGTGGCGAGAGAGAGAGAGAGAGAGTTGCAAGATTCACAGCCAACAAAGCATCATCTCGAGGTTTGAGAATGGATTGTTCTTTAGAGTGCGTATCATGTAGTGTACGTGCTTTGGCTTTCTTGAAGTTTTTCTTTCTCGTATGGTTTCATGTCATCATTATTGTCCAAGTGTTGAAGAGTTGTCGTTTGAGGCTTCTGTTTTGTTCATTTTTGGAGGGCCTCACGAGAGGCTGCTTGCAATACTTTTGCTACTTTTTCGACGTTTGGCTCTCTTACGAGGGTGAAGTGGTTTGCCGCCGCTACTGCTTCCACCGTCAAGCTTTCGGATGGGATTAGCATCTCCCACCCATCCGCACCGTCTTTTGCTGCTCTGTTGGGCTTGAACAGCCATTTGACCGTTTCGTTCACCTCCTTTATATCTTCAATGCGGCCTGGAAGGGGATGGTCCGCTACGACGTACCACACCTTTGGCGTTTTGCTCGGATCTCCTCTGTCGAATGGGGTCGGGTTGTAGCCAAGGAGAGAGTCGACTGTGGCTTTGAAATGTCTAACCAGCTTGTCGCTCAGCGTCGGTGGCGCAATATCTCTCACCTCCTCGGCTGTGAAGATCCAGTCGACAATTCTCATCGGCAGCGGCGGGTACTTGACTGGACAAGGCGAGTCGAGTAGCAACAATCCCGCGACCCTATCCTTCCCGGATGCCATCGCCAAACTGCGCGCGATCTCAAACGCTGCCATCCCGCCGAAACTCCATCCTCCCACCAACCACGGCCCCTCGGGCTGGACGAGTCGCATACTCGACAGATAGTAAGCGGCGATTTGGGCAATGCCGCCACCCCACGCACAAGGGTCGGAGAGGAAGGGAGAATTGATCGAGTAGATGGATCGATCGATAGCGGGGAGGTGCTGGTAGACTGTCGACATGCCCGAGCCGTCGGGCAGGAGGAAGAGAGGAGTCGTGGCGGTGGTGTCAGTGCCCTGACGGAGCAGTACGGGCTTCTGAGCAGGAGGAACAGTGAACGTCATCCCCGGTACCGCAGCTGCGGCGGCTTGCTCGACAGCAGGAGCAATCGGTCCACCACTTTTGATGGGTCCGCCGAGCTTGGTCACCAAGAACGAATGGATCTCGCGAAGCGTACTGCAATCCATAAACAGCGACGCCGGCAATTCGAACGATAGCATCGTCGAAAGGTTGCCCAGCACGAGCAAAGACATGAGCGAGTCCATGCCGAGATCGGCCAGATTAGCATCTTGTGCGATGCTTCCCGCCGCAACTCCAAGCTCCGTCTCGATGGTGGACGTGATCGTCTTCATCGCTTCATCCACCGCTGCATTGCTAGCTGCTTCCTGCTGTTGAACTTGCGGTGAAGTGACGCTCTGAACCACTGGATGCACGTCGACAGTATTGGCCTCGGTAGTCGTGCCTTGCGACACAGGAGCAATGGTTGTCGAAGACGAGTCCGCGTCAACATCATCGCCAACTTTCTCCTTGATCCAGGCAAGCAGCTCTTCGGGACTATCTTGTTCCATAAAGAGCGACTGTGGAATCTCAAATCCGAGGTTCAAGGTCTCTAGCGTCGAAATGCAGACAAGGGACATCAGACTGTCAAGCCCCAGGTCGGCAAATTTGACGCTTGGCTTCATCTCCTCAACTGAAATGCCTAGTTCGGATGCCAGGACGTCTAGGACCTTTTTGTGTAGTTCTGTGGCGCGGCTCGACTTTCGCGGCTGTGCGGGAGGCTGTGATGCAGACGAGTGAGCAGGGGACTTGAGCATCGAACTATTCGCAGTTGAGGCGGCGACCGCGGTGTCGGACGCGGTTGCGACAGCTGCAGAAGTAGGCACTGAGGCTTTTGTGGCGGTAATGTTGGACTGGCCTCCGATTGTGCCAAGTCGGACGTGGCTGAGCTCGCCGAAAATCGTCCCTTGTGCTGATAGAAGCAGCATGTCGATCGCGACATCGATCTCGTTTGCGCCTGCTTGAGAAGTTGACGATATATACACTTGATAGCTCTCCTCCAAGCCGCAAAGTCTGAAGCTCTCGAGCCAATCTTGGCGAACGGTAAGCTCGTCAACATAAACGACTCCCCAAAAATCGTCATTCCCCTGAGGATGAAAGTGACCGCTGTACCAGCGAGCGCACTCTTCGAGCGAAGAGAGAAGGAACGGCAAGATGCACCTGCCATCGACATTCATCGATGCTTCGGGAAGCTGAAGCTTGTTGCGGAAGACCGCCTCCTGCGACTCTGTTGAAAAGTAAGCCCTGCAGATTGAGCGAGAAGAGTTCGTCGTAGCCCCCGGAATGCTCTTGTAGATGAGTCGCTGGTCGAGCATTTCGCCATTCTCCATTATCTTGTCGATCTTTCCCAGGACCAGGGTCCCGAGCTTCGACCACAGGCGCTGCATGTCCCTTTCAGACAGCCACTTGTAGTCGCACTTGCCAACCTGAGAGACGTTGTGGGTAAGTGTGACCCTCTGTTCGTGGGTCGTGTCGTTGCTGTCGCCGACATGCACCGAAACGGTGATAGCTGGTGAATGAAGCAGCTCAGATTCTGAATGGTACAGCGATATGTCGGATAAGGACAGAGTCCAGCCCTTTCGATGCTGATCATGCATATATGAAGCTTGGGATTCGAGGATACCCTCAACGATGAGCTCGATCGCCAGAGCAGGCCAGCCCAACGCTTTGAACAATGCTGTCTTGGCTTCGGTCAGATCGGACGTGTACACACGCAAACCGTTTTCGGCCCTGGTCTGCGCCGTCAATAGCGGTTGCGTGATCACGATGTCATCAGAATCTTGGGTCTGCTCGGGGTCGCGAGTGTCAGATCCATCTTCTGCTTCTTGCGGCTGAGCCTTGAGGTGCAGCAAGTTGCGATCGTGGTATTCCATCCAGTATTGCTGAAGATGAAAAGGGTACGTGGGCAAAGACTCGAGGAACTTCAGATGTGAAAGATATGGCCGGAAGTACTCGATCCAGTGGATGGCGTAGCCTTCTTGATGTAGCTGACCAAGCAGGGAAAGGAGCTGCCTTTGTAGCTGCTTACCGTCTCTGCACAACCCCCAGGTGAGTTTGTCGTTCTCACCGTTACATGTCTCCGCTGTGTCGCGGATCCGGATCGAATGATATTTGTTGGGAAGGCTGTTTGAATCTCCAGCTTTGACCGCAGGTGCATGTACACTGATCAACGCGTGGACCGATCCGGTCATCATGTCGTGGACTTCAGTTGCTTCGACGACTTCTCGCGTTTCTTTCGTACATTGAACAGGCTGTGTGTCGATCGCCAGATCGGTGGTACGGCCTGCGTCATAACTGGCGGATGTTTGAATCGCTCGGAGAGCACCTAGTTCATCGTACAGCCCTCCTGCAAACAGCTTGAGGACGTCGGGACCTTCTACGAGCCAAGGACGAATACCGCATGCTTCGAGTAGGGAAATCAAACATATCTGCATTAGTTCGACTGTCCTCTCGGGTTCGAGCTCTTGAGCACCGAAAGGTATCATCGCTGTGAGGAGTCTGTGGTAGCGTTCCTGAAGGCCTAGGGTGAGTTCGAAGAGCTTCTGCATGCTCTCGAGTGGCGTATGAAGCGCTCTCTCAGTCCGAAATCGAAACGGCGGAAGGTCCGCGGGCTGCCTTGCCTCAACAAAAGTAGCACCACGGAGAGAGCGGATGAGCTCGTCCTGATCAGAGGCTACCACGGAGAGTCGGAACGGATGGTGGATTCTGCGACAGGCAAGGCTATAGCTCAAGTCGGCTAGACACACTTCGCGTTGAAGATAGTCAATGAGCGACTTCTTCAACATCTCTCCGGACTCCTTCGTCTTTGCTGATAGGACGAAGACCCAAGCGCTTCCGTTCGTCTGGAGATCCATGCGACGCCTGCTGTCCTTAACAGCAGAATTGACTTCTTCTTTGATGACGGAACCCACCAAAACGACTCCATGACAGCCGTTGCTGGCCAGGCTATTGACGAGGATGCATGAATGTCCGCCTGGACCAGGCCGAGATGGCAGCAGCTGTGCCTGAGTCGGCACAAACAGTGCAGATTCGGCGCACGTAGCAGCGATTCTGGGCTGCAACTCAGAAGGGTGTGCAATGGAAATCTGACGGGGCACGGATCCTTTCTCGAGCATCAAGATCGCCTTCATGACCGATGCCATAGCAGAGACAGCTTCACCCGCACCAATGTTGGGCCTAGAGCTTCCGACAGAGACGCGGTCGCCTGATGCCAGAGCAGTCTTTGACGACGCCAAGAGCTGCGCGAATGCGTCGAACTCGATCGCTTCTCCAGCCTGCGTATGAAAGCCACTGGCTTCAATATGCACGAGATCCGAAGGGCAAAGACACGCTTCAGCCATGACCGTTTCTATGAATTGCGACTGAGCTGAGCTCGTTGCTTCGTGTTCGCCAGACTGCCCGTGGTAGCCGATTCTTGCGGCTGGAATAGTTGCCAGAATTTTGTCGCCATCTTGGATCGCCGTGGAACGTCGCTTCAGCAGCAGGACGCCGCAGCCATCGCCTCTGGTCTTGCCGTCGAGCTTTGCTGAGAAAGTGTTGTTCGTGCCGCTACGTGACAGGATCCCCTCCTTGTCCATCGCGATGAACATCTGTGGCTGCGTAAGCACGTTGACGGCACCAGCGAGAGCAACGTCACATTGACCGCTCAACAGCGCACGCCTCGACCATTGGATCGCTGACACTGCAGAGCATTCGAGGGAGTCGACAGAGACGCTTGGGCCTTCCCATTTGAGGGAAAAGGAAATGTGGCCTGGAATGAAGGCACGAATGTTGCCAGTGATGAAGTAGCTGCCAATGTTCCAACTGGCGTTCTCTCGATAGTCGTCCCAGGCAGCTCCCATACACACTGCGATGCGCTTTCGGTCGAAGGAGGAAGGAGAGGTGGCGTCGGGCGAGTACCCAGCACGTTCGAGGGCCTCGCACGAACACAGCATGACCAGACGATGTTGCGGATCCAACTGCTCAATCTCTTTGGGAGACATGCTGAAAAGCCGTGCATCCATCGATTTGACGACATTCTCGGGAAGAGCGTGCATATGCCTTGCCATGGTCTGATTGTTGCCATCGCCGTAGTACGCATCGATGTCGAACAAATGCTTGGGAATCTCGGTCACCGTGGATCTGCCTGTCTCGAGGCAGGTCCAAAGTTGCTCAGGACTGCGGACGTCGCCTGGGAACCGACACGCCATCGAGACAATGACGACTTCGTCTCCATGCACATCGGGCTGCAACATCATTTGCTTGTACTTGTTTGGGCCGCCTTGTACAACCGATGTATGCCACTGTCGGAGTATGAATTGGATATCCAATACTTTGACGATCTTCGAATCTTTGGGTAGGTTATGCTGCGAGTATAGACGCTTTTTGAGATCAGTTGCGAGGTTGGCTCCCGGTCCCAAGGAGACGATCACTCCCGAGTCAAACGTCGTTGTGTCGGAGGAGTCGTCAAACTGCAGTATCAGACGGTCGACCATACTGTCCCAGTCTGCGGTGGAACAGAGATTGCTGTCAACGAGGACGCGTACAACTCCTCGAAGAGTGGATTCAGCAAGTGTGTTGGCCCTTACGGTTTCCCACAAGATCTTCTGAGTCGGCGGCAATTGTGTATCATCGACGACACCTCGGCGTTCGAGGTCGATCATGACCATCTGAGCCTCGTCTTTCAGAGCCGCCGAGTGGTACGGAGAGAATATCTCAAGCGATGAGGTCCGACAACAAGCACCGAGCGTCTGTAGTAGGTACGCTCTGAATTGCTCCAGTTGGTGAGGGAGACCTCCGATCGAGAGTTGGTTAGCGGCTCTGGCAGTGACAACCAATGATTCGATTTCATCCAGCGGTCTGCGTTGCTCCACAGCATTGTAATCTGAAAGGCATCGATAGACATCTGCGATCTGATCGTCTTCCTTGATCGCCACGACGATGCTCCAAGGACCAGAGGAGTTCAAGGCGGACGTCGCGATCGTTAGCCGAGCGCGGGCTTGCGCTGAACGCAGGCCAATCCAAAAGCAGATACGGATCGCTTTCACCGCTTCTTGAAAGTACGCCCATACGTTGCAGTGTGTCGGTGTATGGTTGTCATGCACCAATTGACGGGTGGCAAAAGCTGAAAGGGCCCCGGTACAGAACCCCAGAAGATGAGACCGAGGTTGAGAGATTGCTTGCCAGACCAATTCGAGGGATGCCGAGATGTCCGAAGGCAGAGCGTCGTCGCGTTGCACCTGTGACACGGCACAAAAAACTGCCACCACACTTGCGGTCTGCAAGAGACAAAGCAAAACGCCGTTGATGACTGGGTCCCTCAAGCCTGTGCGGCGATGAAAATTGATCAGCATTCTTAGGTCGGAGAAGGGCTCGATTGGAGGAAGGACAGTAAGGAGCTCAACCTCAGAATGTTGTTCCTCTGTCCGGCTGATGCTCTGCGGTGGGTCGTTCTGGCGTTTCGCGACGCTTTGTAGCTCGGCACGCACGGCCTGCAGAGCCAAGGACAAGAAGGCAGAGAGTTGGGGATGTTGTCTCGCCAGGGCCAGGATGACATCAAAGCTGGCCAGAAAGTCGGAGCCTTGAGAGCCAAAAATGATGATAGGGATTTTGGCCGACGACGGAGGAGGAACAAATGTTGCGCTGTCATGACTGACACAAATGTTGTCGAAAGAGGAGAGCTTGGAGTCCGTGGATATGGTTGGCGATGTGACCGTCATGATGGCCAGGCCATCGGTCGGAGGTGATGGGAAAGGACGCAGTGAGTGGCCAAAGAAGGTCAGCAAGGGGTCAATCGCGTCTTTGCTTCGGAAACTAGTTCTTATATGACACCTCTCAGAGCGGGACGAGAAAGTCTGGCTCGCAACGCGCTAGAGCCCTTAGCAGCTCCGCAATGAGTCGTGAGCCGCTGCCAGCACTGTCAAGATCACATCTGAGCACGCAAGCATTCGTCGGTCGGAAGATCCGACCAGACGAATGGCTCTACATCCGCGAAGTGCGCTGGGATCGATCAAAGTCGATGTCAAGAAACACGCTGAGAGAAAAGAGAGACGCTGAGTTGAATTGTGGTTTGTACATTGCGAACGTCTGCCAGAACGGTCGGAAGAGCCGTGATCTCTGATCGATGACGATGTGACAATACAGGATGATGGCGGGTTTGCCGAGCTGACTGGAAAGAAATCTGGCGAGTGTCGGATCATCCGTCTAAGACTGGTCATGCATCCTGCAGATAGAAGAAGCGCCAGCACACACCGCAATACATCTTAGTTGCTGGGCGAAGATTGAGAGGCATTCTGGCGCCTCATCTTTGCAATTCTCTCCCTGACTACATCGAGACCGGGCAATTCTCCGTTGACAGTGCCAAAGATGGCATCGCGAACTCGCGCACTCCTGGTGTCAAGACCTTGGCTACGGTACCATTCGTTGGCACCAGGTGTGATGCGATCAAGATGTGTGAGCCTATCAGCGCCAGAGTATCTGCTGCTGTCAAGGCCTGAGGAAGATCCAGCTCCGGCGGCGTGGTTGTGCCTCCTTTGGTACATGGCAATATCGGCGTCGGTGAAGTCATCAAGGGCCGCGCCAGTTTGTTTCGAGGAAGCGCTCTTGCTTGGCTTGGACGGATTCGATTCAGCAGCAGCAGCTTCCCTCTCCCTACGTGTGAGGAACGTGGTGCTAGTGAGGTCGGATGCGAACGAAGTCATGTCCTTGGCTCGGCTGGAAGAAGCCTCTTCGGTGTTGCCGAAAGCAGGCACGGAGGCAGCGCGATTCGACTGCTCGCGGGAAAACTCTGCCAAGCCTCGAGGAACGAGGTTAGGCGATCGTCGAGATACCGAGTCGGTGTTGAGAATGGACGAATAGATTGTGTTGTCGAGCGCCGACTCCCACGCAGAAGCGGCTGAAGAAGAGGATGCTGCCGAGGATTGGCCGGCGGAGGTGGCCATAGCGGCTCGCGACGGGACTGGCAGGAAAGATGGTGTCAAGTGGTACATCTCCACAGCTTTTCGAAGAATGTCGTCTTTCTTGCGCCTTTGACGCTTGTTGTGCTGCTTGGTGCGCGCATCACTGGACGAAGAAGAAGCGATCGGGTTGGCCGAAGAGGAAGCTGCTCCGCCGCGAGAGACCAAGGCGGAGCTGCTCTGGGAGAAGGCACGAGTTGCGCCCCGTTGCAAGTTTCGGATAGGAGCCGACATAGCGTGCGAAATGTGGCTTTGACCAAGCGGTGTTATCCTAGGTATGTCGAGGTGATGATGTTGAAAGTGATATTCGGCTTGGCCGATTTGATATCAGCGAAGGTCGTTCTTCTTCTCACGCCGTCTCTCAAAAATCGCAATCTTCCGACTTTGGCAGAAATTGCTGCTCTGCGGCCTTATACCTGACGAGCAATTCTCGAAAATCACGTGGTTGTGCTTATCTAATGTCAAGTCAGAGTTGGATTCCAGCAGGCAGAAACCCGACATTTTTACACCTTTGTCAGATTCGGACCCTTGTACTAGCAAGTCCGCGAAGCAGCCGTTTCCCTGTGTGGCTAAACGTCCTACTCAAGACGGCTGCGCCCTTGAGAAGCATAAGATCGCGATTCAAGCCGTGGTCACAGGATAGCCAACAGTCACGAGAGGCTGACACGCAGAGGCTCAGTCGCGGTTCGGAAGCCTACGTAGCACGAAATCCTCTTCGACTTCTCGGATCGGATGTTTCTGATCTCATCGTCCACCGTCCTTGATACAATGGAACAGGTGTAGCGTCTTTATGCCGAGATTCCATTTTGGCCTTTCGGCAACAGCAACGGCACAAAAGGTTGAGCTACTTAGCAACTTGCAAGATCGCAACTTCGTCTCTGTTTTTTTTCCCTTTGTTTGTTGGTCTTGATGCAAAACAACATCGGTCAGCACAGTAGGCCACGACTTCGTTAGTAGTCTGCCAGCAAGACTACTTTCGTGTGCTTATCATACATGGAAAGATGGAGCCGAAATTATAGAATGCTAAAGAGAAGATGATGAGTAAAGTACATGGAGCGATAAGAGGCTATGCTTGTGTGTATCTATGCTATGAATGTAAGGGTATGCGGCCACTCGTGCCGAATTAGCAGAGCAGTATGGAGCGCCAGTGCGAAAACGCTCACGGTGCAGAGGGCGCACTACGGCCATTGGAGGGAGAACGAGTCCCAGCGCTGCCACAGCTTTGCTCGATCTCTTGCTCTTCACGCTCCAGTCTGCGCATGGTGGCCATCAAGATGCGGTGACGACGCTCTTCTGCGTCATCTGCATCTCCAGACCCGGTCGCATTGCCCCCAAGAGTGTTTCCACCGCCGAGCCTCTGACCACCCGATCCAGCAGACATACCGAGCGACGGAGCAGAAGGTTCGTACACTTCACCTTCTATGAGCGAGTGAGTGCCATCTTGCCGACTGCGCTCGAATGCCTCAATCTGGGCATTGAGCTTGCTGTTGAGAATCTTGAACTCGGGAGGATGGTCTGCGACCTTGTTGTGGGCCAGTTCATGAACCAGAACGCGCCGTGTCGTTTTGTAGTCGCGGAAGCCTTCGGCGTCGTCGGTGCGGATGCGCAACAGAATACGTTGACCTGCGTTCTCGTTCAAACCAAGCAGACCTGGATGCTCCCAAGGTAACAGCTCAGTGAGCGCGCCGATACGGAACTGATGCAAGGCACAGATATGAAGGATGCCTGGATCCCGGCTCAACCTGGTAAGATAGTCAATCACTTTGGCATGGAGTGGACTCGTTGATGGGGTGGTTGCGTGTGGATAGATGGTACCAAAGGGCGATATAGTGGATCCTGGCTGAGTCGTGTTGCGCGCCTTGGTGCCACGCAGCATGCTTGGGTGATACTGTCGTGGAGCATTGCGTTTTTGCATATCTGCTTCGCTCTGATAAAGCTGCTCGAGCTCTTGCGAAGATGGTCCTAGTAACGTGATCTTGATGCCGGACTTTTCGACGAGCCCGACATCTTTGAGCGTGCGATCATCCTTTCCAGCGCTAGCATGCTGATGACTGTTGAGATCCGCGATACCTGCACTTCGTGGGACAAGCAGCTTTTGCTTGTCAGCCGGAACAAAAGTCAGCTCCTCGATGGACTGTCGGAGATGCTGGATCGTGCTCAAAGCCTCTAGCTCGAGATTGTGCTGCTGCTTGCGATGCACGACTGCGATGTTGATCGACTCCATGTTTGCCAGTTCTTGATGGACGGCCGGTCCGCGTCTTCTTTCGGTGCCTTCTGCTGTGCGATCAGATAGCTGTGCCGCGCACTTGGCTAGAAATTGACCTCCATGGGATGTACGTTGACTTTCGAGTCAGAGGGTCTTGAATATGAATATGGTGGTCAAGAAAGAGGCGCTGAGTCGATTGAGCAGGTTCGCCTCTTCGGTGGCACCTCATCTGGAAGCTCAAATGCGCAGCATCTTGCGGTACTTCCAGAAATTAAGGCTGCAGGTGGAGGCTTGCACGTTCAAAACCTTAAAGCCGAGACGAAGCTTCGTCAGCCTCGTATCAACAGGATCTAACAAAGTCATTTTTTCTCGTCAGAGTCGGTCCCACTTAGAGAAGCGTCTGCCACAAGATCGAAGTATCGCAAACGCCAGATCCTTGTACTTTTCAGATGCCGCGAAACCGATTGACGGTAGAGTCTGCGTATCCGAATCAATCGACTGCGCTCAACCTGGTCGAGTTGGAAGAGAGGGTCTAGGAAGACGCTTGGACGTTCAGAAAATACTGTACGAGGGATGAAAAGATCGACGAGACTCTGAAGCCTCTTCTTCTTCTTGTCTCTCTCTAAGCGCGCTTGTAGAGTTTTTCCGACGAGTGCAGCTGCATGCCTGCAGACTGCCAAATTCCACCGTGACCAGACCTGTGCCACTTTTGTAGCTTCCCCGTCCCATCAAGTCAGCAAATCAGACAAGACACCGAAGGGAATCACATCCTAGCTTCACCTAGTTCACAGCTTCGAGTCTGAAGAGCAGTCTCTGATTTAATGCAGCCCGATCTTGTCGATTTGCCCCAGATAGTGGCACAAATGACAGCAATCGTGGGTGGCGCATCCGCATAGACGATCTCAATTTTGTGAGGATTGCCGTTCGGGCCACGTCTCCAGCTCCATGGAGACAGATAGCCGAGACTTGCAACACGACAGTTGGCCATCTTTGGATCAGGAAAGAACTATCTCGCTGCTTGTGTAGAGGCTTTTGCGAGGAGCAGTAAGGCACACGGTGGGCACTGAGGCTGGAAGGAAGGACAGAGAGGGTTGCCGGAAACCGGTTACTCTATTACGTGTGGTTTAACCGGATTCCAAGCCAGGCCTTAAGCCTGTGTGTTGCACTTCGACACGCGCGCGTTTTCCGGTCACTCGGCTTCTACGCTCGGTCTGCTTGTGCCCGCGCTCGCTATTCTTCCTCCTTTCTCTCCCTCCTGGCACAGCACAAAATCAATTTTGCGCAGACTCCTCTGTTCTGATGATTTCCCCCGCAGCCGTCTCATCCCATAGTCTGGAGTGCGACAGTCGCACAAAGCTGTGCGAGGGTCAAGTTGCATGTCCACGCATAAGCAAGCAACTCTCCATCTCTCACTCTCTGCCTGCATTCTGAAGCGAGAAGGGAGGATGAAGAGTCCAGTCCAACTCACCTCAAATCAACCCAACCCCACAAAAATGTGATTTGTTGCGAGTCGCTTGAAGCAGCGCCACGCTCCAACTTCGACCCTTGATTACCGCTCTTTCTTCTTCTTCTTGACCTCGTGCTCAAGTGCCTGCTATTTTGCCCTTCAGGCTTTGTTCTTCTTGCCCGCCCCCGCTTTGACTTCTGGTGGCGTGCCGTCTGTGCTGCATTTGCTGGGTGGCTGCTCCCCTCCCCTTCCCTGCGTGGCGCTTGACTCTTCTCTATCTGTCTGGGGCCTGACCAATTGTCTTCCGGTCCAGCATCCGACCCTCACTCCCGGACCATATCCGGTTTGCATCTGATCTCATCCCTTACAAGTACTTGATCTCATCCCTTCCCCTCACTCTTCCCCGCCTTTCTGATCCCATCGTGCTTTCCTTCCCCACATCCTCCTCCTCCAACCCCCCACCCACTTCTCACACAGAAATGTCGACAATCATTCCCGCTAGCCTCAGTGGCGACGACCTCATCAAGCAGTACATCGGTGCTGGTACTTGGGCCTTCATCGAGGACAAGTTCACTCCTTTCGGTAAGGAGACGCTCGTCAAGGTCATTCGCCACATTGTCAACGATTGCATCCCCGCTGAGAAGCTCTACCACTCTCAGGTCTCGGAGGACCCCGCACTGCGATGGAAGATCGTCCCCGAGGTCGTCGAGCAGCTCAAGAAGAAGGCCAAGGCTCAGGGGCTTTGGAACCTCTTCCTTTCTGGCAAGCACTACCCTGATGTCGGCTCGCCATTGAGCAACTTGGAATACGCCGTCATCGCCGAGATGACTGGTCGCGCCAGTCACTTCGCCTCCGAGTCGCTCAATTGCGCCGCTCCTGACACTGGTAACATGGAGGTGTTCGCCAAGTACGGCAACCAGCAGCAGAAGGAGACTTGGCTCAAGCCTTTGCTCGCCGGTGAGATTCGCTCCGCTTTCGCCATGACGGAGCGCTTCATCGCTTCTTCGGATGCCACCAACATCCGAACTTCCATTAAGCAGGAGGGTAACGAGATCGTCATCAACGGTCACAAGTGGTGGATCTCGGGTGCGGGTGACCCTCGCTGCGCTGTCCACCTCGTCATGGGCAAGTCTGATCCCGAGAACAGCAACAGCCACCAGCAGCAGAGTTTGGTCATCGTCCCCGCCAACGCTCCCGGTGTCAAGGTCATCCGTCCCATGAAGGTGTTCGGCTACGACGATGCTCCCGAGGGCCACTGCGAGGTTATCTACGAGAACGTCCGTGTTCCTCTTGGCAACTTGGTCCTCGGCTGGGGTCGCGGTTTCGAGATCATCCAGGGTCGTCTCGGTCCTGGTCGCATTCACCACTGCATGCGTACTATCGGTACTGCCGAGCGTGCCCTCGAACTCATGCTTGCTCGTGCCACTGACCAGAAGAAGCGCGCTTTCGGAAAGACTCTCTCAGAGCACGGTACTGTCATTCAGGACATCGCATGGGCACGCATCAAGATCGAGCAGTCGCGATTGTTGGTGCTTTCGGCTGCCAACATGATCGACAAGACCAATGCTAAGGGTGCTATGCGCGAGATTGGTATGAGCAAGGTCGCTGTTGTCAATGCTGCTCTCGAGGTGCTCGACAGGTCGATGCAGGCTCACGGTGCTGAGGGTGTATCGCAAGATACCATTTTGGCATATGCTTATGCTCAGCTCCGTACGCTTCGTTACGCTGATGGTCCTGATGAGGTTCATTTGCAACAGCTCGGAAAGCTGGAGCTCCGTCGTGCTCCTGAGGTCTGGGAGAGGCTCAACAAGACCAAGGCAGTTGAGGAGCAGTTGCTTAGCAAGGCTGGTATCAAGTCGCACCTCTAGGCGGTTAATCAGGGTCCATAGGAAGGAATGTCCACCACAAGTATCGATCTGAATCTCAATTGTATTTGCATGTTCTCGAAAGAGTTGTTCATACGCGTGAAAGGCTGCCCCTTCCTCGTCTGAATGACCCGAAGCTTGACGACGAAGGAAAGTGAGTGTCGTACTTTTCTTATGCTCGTACGACTCGTCATTGCGGGAGGGTTCTCGGGTGGCGTGGCGGGTGATGCTGAGCAAAGACAATCGACACGCGACATGGAAGGTCTAACATGGCAGCACAGAGGCGCCGAAGCGAGAGAATCGAAATGCCGAAAGTGGAGGAAAGCGGATCTAAAAACGCGCCGAGAACGATAGTTCCCCGCTTCTCTCCTGAAATTTCGAGGTTTGACACCTGCATATGTACCAAGCACAACCCTTCTTTCGCTCTGCACCATGACTTTGACACTGATGCTGCTTTGCATCTCGAGTCACAGCCACTACTTCGACACCTGAACGCAAAGACAACGAACTAGTCTAACCCCTTCAGGCCACATACAGACCAGCTCAATCTTGCAGAAGATGTCTCATCCTCGCTGAAGCCTCAGCGACTCGCAACCCGGCTATACACAGGCATCCTCCTCCCCTCTGGACATCAATCGAGAAGTCATCGTCTTCTCGCATCGCCAAACAGACACTGGCAGAATGCCATTGACGGAGCCTACTATCTATCAAGACGCTCCTGGTCTCGAGCAGCAAAATGATGTGCTGGCGTCTGTGAATCATACCCATCCTCGAGCTGGCTCTTCGACACAAGCAGATGTAGAAGCGGAAGCAGGCACCATGCCAGCCGACTTCTCCTCTCGAGGCTCATCTTCCGCAAACGGGGACGGTCTTGAAATGCAGCAGGCCGAGTCGTACGGTCAGCGCCTGACTCGAGTGCTCACTGGCGAGGCGGACGCTAATCAGATTGGGAGCGCCGCAAGTGACGATGGAAGCACGGGAGAGCGGTCAAGACGAAAGAGGCTCATGCCAATCATGGTTCGTAAGAGAAATCGCAACATGAAGCGCAGCAATGCCACCTCGGCCTCCGTCTCACGCTCAAGCATCCGGCAACGAGCCGAGGAACTGGCGAGGACAGCCGACTCGGAAAAGACGGAACAATCAAAACACAACAAGTCGCAAGCCAGCACGAAGAATAGCGGCGCAACAACAAGCGAGCCTTCCAACGATGGAAGCAGCGAACCGGAGCGGATCAAGATGGTGGGTGAAGATGGCAAACCGATGCGGCGTCATGGTATCAGAGAGCGTGTATTGCATTTTACCCCGTCCTGGTTCTCTGTAACGATGGGCACCGGCGTCATTGCAACGCTTCTCAATCTGCTCCCCTGGCCGTCCATTCACTCGGGACTGCGCTACCCTGCGATCTGCTTCCTGCTTGGCGACATTGTCATCTTCATTCTCTTCGTCGCTGCATTCTTTGCGCGGTATCTCATGTACCCGGAAGTGGTGCCGCTGACGATCAAGCATCCACAAAAGTCCATGTTCCTTGGCACACTACCGATGGGCCTCATCACGATCATCAGCGGCATTGCGCAACTTGGAACGGAGGAATTCAAACTCGGCATGGGCTTTGCGCTGGCGGCGAGTGGACTTTGGTGGTTCGCAACAGCGTTGAGTCTGCTTACAGCGATCGGTGTGCCATTCAGTATGATGACGTACCAGAAGCATTACTTTGAAGGCATCACCGCGGCGTTACTGCTGCCAATTGTGCCGCCAATCACTGCTGCGGCGACGGGTAGCGTGATTGCGGAGATCATCATGCATGACTATCCGACGTACGCGTTTACGATTATGGTGGTGAGCTATCTTGTGCTTGGAATTGGGCTGCCTCTGGCGCTGCTGATTCTTGTGCTGTACTTCCAGCGTCTCTTGCTGTTCAAGAGCCCTCCGAGGGACGTGATTATCTCCGTCTTCCTCCCACTCGGACCATGTGGACAAGGCGGTGAAGCCTGCCTGCACCTGGGCAGAGTGGCATTGCATCTCTTCCCGACCATCTCGACCCCTGCCTCGACCTCTGGCGTACCTCAGCTCTTCTCCGTCGGACAAGCCCTTTACGGCGCCGGATTGATCTCAGCTATGCTCCTCTTCGGGCTGGGAATCTGGTGGCTCTGCATCGGCCTCTTCACCATTGTACGAGAGCTAAGGCGAGGCAAGCTGGGATTCAACATGGGCTGGTGGGGGTTGACGTTCCCTTCTGCAAGTTTGGCGATTTGTACGGCGAGGTTGGCGATAGAGTTGGATTCCTTGGCGCTCAAGATCACGTATACAGCGTTTGTGATCGCCAACGTTTGTTTGTGGTTGTACGTGGCGATTCCGACGGTGAGGGGAGCTTGGTCGGGGAGGTTGTTCAATGCTCCTTGTTTGGCTGACTTGCCTCTCAAGACATGAGACGCTGCGTAGTGGCGAAGCTTCGCTTTGTATATTAGAGCTTTCTGTAATACTAGCATCCACCTCAGGCATCCTCTTGTAGCTTGTGTTGCGCTTTTCTGCAGTCATAAGTGTGCGAGTATCAGCATGGAACAATATGAGCAGGTACAGATTGAAACGGCTTAACAAAGCGTGCTTGTTTTTCGTCTGAACGCGTCTAGTTTTGGACGCGTCTTTGATGTTGAGCTGCGTGGAAGACGCGCCAAAAGGTGTACGCGTGCTCGTCGTGTAAATTGATCGTGCAACTCGCGCAACAAAGCCAGTGCGAAGCAATAGAGCAGAGGTAGAAGCAGAAGAATCAGAAGCAGAAGAGTGCGTATCGTGAGTCTCCAATTTGCCATTTCTTCATTTCAGTGTGTCTCTCAGACAGTCGTTAGGTTCCATCTACCATCCCCGCTCTTCCTATCCATCGTTCATATTCTCACATCATCATCACCGCCACCAACGTCTCAAGCTTCGGTCATCGACACTCGGTCATAGGCGAGCGACAGCAAGCACATTCCCGTGCTCAGCCCCATCCTTCACCAGGGCTTCGTCTCTTCCACTTCCGTCCACATTCGAGGACTCATACACACATACATATACCCGACTGCCAGATTCTTTCTGGCTTCTAGAATTCCCTCAAGATGTCTTCTACCGCATCTATCCTGCCCACTGTCTCGCTTGGCATCGACTACGAGGACGAGCGACAAAAGATTACCGACTTCCTCTGCTTCTTCAAAGCGCCCGCATCTCGCCTCTCTACTCTCTCTTCGCAGGGGAATGGTGCTCCAATCACTCTCGAGGATGCTGACGATGACGAAGATGATGTCAATGTCGATCGCGAGTTGACGGGAGCCATCGACCGCATGGATGTCGACCGATCGCGCCGCAACCGTGACCAGGCTGAAGCATCCAGCTCCCGTCAAGTTCCCTTCTACATGCACCAACTTCAGAATATCGCCAATCGCGAGCAGGACTCGCTCATCATCGACCTCAACGATGTCGCTTCTCACTTCAACACCGCCACCAACGAGTCCGGTAAAGCGCTCGTTGGGGCCATCCGCAACAATGCCAAGCGATACCTTGACCTCTTCTGCGAGTGCGTGGACAGGCTCGTCCCCGAGCCATCCAAGGATATCTCGCACAAGGACGATGTACTAGATGTCATCCGTCATCAGCGTATGGAGCGCAATGCTAGGACCGTCGAAAGCGCCGAAGACCTCAACGATGCCGGTGTCGCTCCTGAAGACGCTACCGATAACGTCTTCCCTCCCGTCCTTCTGCGACGATACACGCTCTACTTCAAGCCTTACACCGGGCGCATGTCGGCGCAAGAAGGGCCGGAGGAACCACTCGCAGTGAGAACTGTGCGTGGCTCGCATCTTGGAAAACTCATCACTGTTCGCGGTATTGTTACGAGGGTTTCCGAGGTCAAACCTTTCCTTCTCGTCGATGCCTACGCATGTGACGTCTGCGGTGCCGAAGTCTTCCAAGAGGTGACCTCGCGTCAATACATGCCCCTCACCCAGTGCAACTCGAGGAGGTGTATGACCAACAACACTCGTGGACCCCTCTACCCTCAAGTTAGGGCGAGCAAGTTTGTACCCTTCCAAGAGGTCAAGATCCAAGAAATGGCGGATCAGGTGCCGGTGGGGCACATTCCGAGGACGATGACGATCCACGTGTATGGACCGCTGACTCGTGCAATGAACCCGGGCGATGTTGTGCATGTTGGAGGCATCTTCCTTCCCATGCCTTACTCTGGGTTCAAAGCCATCCGCGCAGGTCTGTTGACCGACACTTATCTGGATGCGCAACACATCCATCAACTCAAGAAACAGTATACCGCCATGCAACGCACGCCCGAGATCGCCGCCCAGATCGCAGAACTCAAAGACGATCCTGCGCTGTACCAGAAACTCGCGTCCTCGATAGCGCCCGAGATCTACGGTCACGAAGACGTCAAGAAATGTCTCCTGCTGCTTCTCGTCGGCGGTGTTTCCAAGACGGTCGGTGACGGTATGAAGATTCGTGGCGATATCAATGTGTGTCTGATGGGAGACCCGGGTGTGGCCAAGTCGCAATTGCTCAAGTACATCTCCAAAGTTGCGCCCCGAGGCGTGTATACTACGGGCCGAGGATCTTCGGGTGTCGGTCTCACGGCTGCGGTGATGCGCGATCCAGTCACGGACGAAATGGTGCTTGAAGGTGGAGCGCTGGTTCTTGCGGATAATGGTATTGCGTGCATCGACGAGTTTGATAAGATGGAGGAAAGCGATCGAACGGCGATTCATGAGGTGATGGAACAGCAGACGATTTCCATCTCGAAAGCTGGTATTACGACCACGCTTAATGCGCGTACGTCGATCCTCGCCGCGGCCAACCCGCTTTATGGACGATACAATCCGCGCATCTCGCCCGTGGATAATATCAACCTTCCCGCAGCGCTGCTTTCGAGGTTCGATATCTTGTATTTGATTCTGGATACGCCGACGAGGGAAGATGATGAGAGGCTGGCCCAACACGTTACGTACGTCCATATGCACAACGAGCACCCGGAGTTGGAGTTTGATGTGATCTCGCCTACGCTGATGAGGCACTACATTGCTTTGGCTCGACAAAAGCGACCTGTCCTCTCGAAGGCTGTATCGGACTACGTGGTGGGGGCGTATGTGAACATGCGTTCGCAGTACAAGGAGGATGAGATCTCTCACGACTCTAACCCTTCCAATGGCCCTGGGTCGAGTGGTACTGGGTATGTCTCGGCGCGAACCCTACTCGGAATCATCCGTCTGTCGCAAGCTCTAGCTAGGCTGAGGTTTGACGACTCGGTCTCGATCCCGGATGTCGACGAAGCGCTGCGTCTGCTCGAAGTTTCCAAGAGCTCCATCCTCAACCACCCCTCCCTCACCTCCTCCCGTGACGCCCTCGGTCAGGACCAGACTTATATCAGTAAGATCTACCGCATCATTTGCGACTTCCACAACACCCAGCGTGCCGCGCTCGATATCGATGCAGACGGAGACGAAGACATGGACCAAGGAATTCCTCTCCCGCAACTGCGCGCCCGAATTATCGCGGCTGGATTCTTGGAGGATCAGTTCCAAGAGTGTCTCCAAGAATACCAGGATCTGGGTGTGCTGCAGGTCAGTGGGAATCGGTTGATGTTCTTGTAGTTACAAGTCATTTGTCTTTGTTTGCTAAGGTTTTGCTTGTGTTGTGGAATCAAGTTGTTCCTCCAATCGCTCACATAAGTGCCTTGTGTGTGTGTGTGTCCGAAGAGCTGTCTTGGATGGCGAAAGCCGATACTTGTCTCGGATGAGCTTGTCTCTTAGGAATCATGATCTCGCTTTGGCGTCTCGTCGTCACGGTCATAATACCTGTCACCATCATCCTGATCCTCATCCATACTCTTGTCCTCCGCGTGTTCCTCCTGTCCCGTGTCCTCTCATCACTACTCGCCCCTCTCCCCTTTTCATTCCCGAACGGTACCTCAACATGCCACATTCGATACACGACAAGCCGCTTACGCATGGCCCGCGACACACCACTCTTACCATCCCTTGAACCTCGACAAAACATCACAAGCGCCCTCCAAAAAGATCTCAAATGTATAAGACGACGCTGAAAACTAGGATTCATAAGACGATCTGCGTATGCGCAACTGAAACTACTACGATGAAATAAGGTATATACTCAAGTGAATTTTTTTTTTTTTGCCATACGAATATGCGATGCGAAACAGCCTTCAACCGCAACAAGTCCAGCTGTTGGGTTCAATCCTCGCCTCCTCCCCAATCCCTTCATCCTGTGACGACGAGAGGAAAATGCTATTCCTCTCCCTCTTCACCCTCTCTGCCTCAATCTGACTTCTCCTCTCCACCAACTTCTTCGTCACTGCCAGAAACACCTCTTCAATCCCCCTATCATCCTTGGCCGACACTTCCGAAACCTCCACTACATCCCACGACAAACTGAACCCGAACGAATCAAGGTCAGCCGCGGCGTCACGACCCGGCTCGCTCCCCGCCGAGCCTCCCGACGACGTCGCAGCCGAGCTACCAAAGCTGCTCGGCTTCATCCCTCCCCCCGCGGGCAGAGGACTCGGGGAGCGCTGGAACGATGCAAATCGCGAAGCCGAGCCTATCGCCAACGACCCAAGCCCGCTCAGACGCGAAGAAGACCTCGTGGGCGACCCGGGACTGCCCTCCATCTCATTCGTCTTTGTCGGCGTAAACGTCGGCGGTTCAACCTGATAAGGCTGCAACCAACTCTTGACCGTCGCACGCGCATACTCCAGCTCAACCTGCCGTTGCGATCGAGCCAAATCCAACTTTGCACCTACGACATGAATAACCAGATCCGTCGTCATGTTCTTCTTGAGCTCCTCGATCCACGTTCTGATGTCAAAGAAGCTAGACATGGACGTAATGTCGTATACCACAACAGCTGCGTGACTGCCACGGTAGTACATAGGAGCCATGCTACGGAATCTCTCCTGACCTGCCGTATCCCACAACTGCAAACGTACCTTCACTCCATCGACGATCAGCTTCTTGGTCAAGAAGCTAGCACCGATCGTCGACGGCGTTGAAGCAATCGCGAATTGACCCGAAGTATAACGATGAACCAGAGACGTCTTGCCGACACCTTGCGAGCCAAGAATGACCACCTTGGCCTCAAGTTGGTTATTCGGCAGAGCGCCGCGCTCCCGAAGACGAGGGGGCGGTGTCGATACAGTCAACGTGCTTCCGGGCGTTGTGTGGGGTGCATAGGACAGCGTACGGCTCGAAATTGGCGATATGGATGCATTCGACGCTGCGGTCGACCCGCCGGTGAGACGATCAATCGACGGCGGTGAGATGTTCGAGACAGTCTGTCGACGCTGCGTGAGCTTGGGTGCGTTTCTGCCGCTACTTGGGCCATAAGTCATTGCACTGTTGTTGGGGGGAGATCGATGAGAGGGCGGCTCTTCCGCCTGCTTCTGTGCTGAACTACCACTTGTCGTGATGGTATGGCTACGTCGAAGAAATGCGCCTGTACTATTCTGAAAGTTGCGCAGCCTCGCTGAAACATCGCTGCGATCACTGTTGCGAGTGTGCTCTGCGAAAGGTGCACCCATCTGGCCAAACTCGCTTAGACCAGAGTCCAGCTTAGGGCTAGTAGACGAGCGTCTGGCCCTAGGCGGTACAGGCTTGCTTGGACCGGCTTCATTGCTTGCAGACCAATGCTGAGATGCCAATAGATGTGGTTTGGCAGACCGTTCGGTAGCGATGTCGGCTCTCGCTTTGCCTGCGCTCACGCTAGATTCTGCGAGTGGTTGAAGCGCTTCTACGGCGTTTCTTGATGGAGCCCTGCCAAGACTTGAATGTGAAGTATGGAAGCGTGATGTAGAGATGAAAGCACGTCCACTGTCTTGCTCGGTCAGAGATGGCGATGCCGGCGCAGAGTTGAGGCTTTGCAAGCTGCTCAGCCTTGGCCTGGACAAGCGGCGAGAGTCAGGTGCGCGGTAAGTGCGGGCAGAGCCGATCTCCTTGCTTCGCATTTCGCTGTCCATGGAAGCGCGGGCTTGATGGGTGCTAGCTCGCGCATTGCTTGGTCCTGCTTCGACCGCTGTGCTCGAGGTAGGGCCGGAAGTTGGGTGCATGGGTAGTGAAGGGAAATTGGGGAACTGATTCTCCTTGGACGGAGAGGGGGTCGCTACAGGCGATGAGAACGCCGAAGGAAAATGATGCTGCGTCATCGTACTGTGAATTACTTGTGCCGTCATGATTCTATCTGCAAGATAGCAATCTCCGTGCCGGGTGCGAGCTGGCTGAAGTCCAAGTTCGGAATGATGAGAGAGATGTTCGTTTCCTAGTGGACGCTTGGCGGCTCGAAGCTAAGAAAGGTCTAAGCTTGCGAGATTGGTGATGGTGCCTAGCTGAGGATCGTGCTCAATGTCGACAAAGAAGTAAGGATGATGTTGCAGCTAGGAGGTTCTTGCGGTAGTCGAAAAAGATGCAGCAAGGATCAGCAGGGTCTGGTTGAAGTGCATGCCGAAGAGGCAGTCGGCTATCCAAGTGTGAGGAAGAAGCGGATTGGACCCTGCGTATCAATCGAAGATCTACGTCTGTGAACAGATCGAGTTGAAGAACCGTGAAATAGATGAAGGCGACTGCTTTGTTAGAGAAGGCTCTGAGGCCCGGGTCTTGCGGAGGAAGAAGAACGTGGGGTTTCTGGTATCGGTAAGTGAATTGTGAAAAGCTGGAGAAGAGCAAAGGCGAGCCAGCGCCAGATGCGATTCTCTAGAGGCAAGATGCGATGACAAGGCGCATGCGATGCATGTAGCTGCGAAGATGTGATACAGCTTGAGGCGTGCAGATGGAGTTTTTGCACAGCGATGATAGCTGTGACCAAGGGATGATGAGCTACGCACGGAGCAAGCAGACCAGAGAGCGACTGTCAGATGGACGTCAAAGATGGCTCAATCTTCTTTGCGAAGCGCTTGGTCGGAGTGGCGAGGCGGCTGTGGTTGTTCCAAGTTTCAGCAGAAGCAGTGTCGAAGCGAAGTGCGAAGCGAAATTGAGAAGTCAGGATGAAAAGAGTAGGGCGATATGGTGCAAGATGCCGATTGTATGCAATGCAGAGTAGACGGGAGATGGCGGTCGGAGCAGAAGGTGGGATTGTCGGAGGTATTCCAACGATAGGGAGATAGACTCAAGATTAGAGTAGTCGGACAAAAGGTTGACGGGGTTGACAGGAGACAGGCACAGAGACGAAGCTCACGTCGGGGAGTTGAACAGTAAGCGTTGATCTGGTATTGGTCTGGGTTAGTGTTGAGGACCAAATCTTCCTGAAACAGGGTCTCGGATTAGAGCTGCGGTGACGCAGAAGCGAGGCGTGGACAGCGTAGAGGGTAGAAGCTCAAACTGGTTTTGAGCAAGATCAAGAAGAAACGAGAAAGGATGGCGAAGGATGCACTTGAGCAGATGAGCGTGCGGAAGGGCGAGGTCGGACCCTGGCGCAGTAAAGTGATGAGCTGCAAGAGAAGGCGGCAGAGAAAGGAATGAATGCGACAGACGGAACTGCACTTTGAAGAGAGGAGCTGATGCAGAATCGCCGTGGAGAGTGTACGACGGTGTTGAAAGCGGCCTGAGATGCTTGAGAGGAGTTATGCGAGACCGAATGTCGGATAAAGATAGCAGCAGCAGCAGCAGCAGCAGCAATTGAGTGCCGGAGTGGTGAGAGTAGAGAGACGACCGTATGCAGTGGGTAGGTATGGTGGTGCGACCGCGGGAGGTGGGAGTCGCCGAGGGTGAGACTCTGATGATGTGGTATAGCGTATGGGAAAGATGAGAAGCTGTAAGAGAGCTGTATGAATGCTGCGAGCTGCAGTTGGAGGAATGCAATCCGGGATGGAGATAGGGTGATGGATGGGATAGAAGTCGAGCTCGACAGGCATATATGTCAAACGCTTGGATCCTTTTCGTTTTTTTGACTTGTGTGCTGCGTGCTGCGTGCTGCCGTGCTGAGTTAGGTGCTACGGTGCAATATGTCAATCTGCAAAGCGATGCAATCATGTGCAATTGGCTGCACCGGCTGCACTCTTGTGCATCTGCATCTGCGCCAATTCTGCAGAATCCGACGCGAGCGAAGTCCAACCTGGATTCTGTCACACTTCTCCGCTGGATACCGCATTTTTGGTCACACAGGGCAGCCAATGATTCCGACTGCAACCACGATGTGCAGAAGGGGGCGAGAGAAGGATCCCGCCTTTCCGTCTCCTGACCAGCCCGGTACGGCCCGTCTGCTGATCCGGCAAAGGCAAGCACAAAAATTGAGCCTTTTTCTCTCTCTCGCTGTCTCTTTCTCTTTTGAAGGGCAACAATAATGTTGATATATGCTCTCGGTGGTTACAGAGACAACACACGGTGCACAGTGGGACATGAAGGAGCGAAAAAGAAAACACACACTACACTGTGTGGTGCGGTGGGAACAACTGGGCTAGAATTAAATAAAATTAAGCAAAAAAAAAAATCGAAAATACGCGCGAATATCTCGGCTCGAACAGAAAAGTAGCTCACACCCGCGGACCTCCCGTTCTGCATTAAAGCTACGAGTTTGGGCCATCTCGCATTTCATAATTTGGTATTGAAGCACTGCAGCCTGAAGTGTCTGGTTGGTTCTTCGTTCTTGCCAGCCTCGACTCGGACGATGGCATATGCCAACGCCTCGAAACTCCATCACATTGTTGTAGATTGTTTGGTGGAGGCCATGCAAACCTTGTTTCAAAAAGAAAAACACAATTGAGTAGAACTAAATGGGTGCAATCGTTTGTATCGACATCAAGGGTCCAGGCGGCGGGTGGGCAGCTTCTCGAAGTGGAGAGAACTTGTGTCAAGACAAATCAAACAACGGACTGTACAGTACACACACAGATGCACGGTCCCATGGCAGCGAGCATTCAAGCAATGACGGAGCTTGGACCCTTGGTCCCCTCGAACGAGAAAGCACAGAATGGGAGCAAAATGAGCGGTAATACTGTATGAAATGCATACCACCCTGCAGTAAACGGGACTGGACATCCGACGACCGATCTGTGGACAGAGCGACAGACGCTGCTGTCTCGGCGATAGCACCAGCTCAGCGCCTAGTGTCTTGCTTGGCATTGACTAGCGAAAACTTTGTGCATCTTGCAAGCCACTTTTGTGGCTCCTACTTGACATTGCGCAGCCTTCGGATCCTCTGCAAGACGGCTGAGTTGAACACCACTTTGGAGAGGAATTGCTTTCCATTGATGCCGAAATGCTTACGACCTGGATCCATGCGCTGCAATCTATCGCAAAGGCAAAACGCAACCATTCGACGTGTCGGCTAATCCGCCATCTGTCACCCCTATATCAGACTACCCCGCACACGGACACGGATAGTGCGAAAAGTAGCCACCCGAGACAGATGCCATCGGAAAGCAGCTCGCTTCTTTCGGATCTTTTAAGACGGGGCAAAAGTAAGCGTGAAAAGATGCCAGCTGGCAAACCGCGTTGCAACGATACCAAGTATCGGCTGCATACTGCACTGCCGCTTGTTAGTGACAGCGCATGATTCTTGAGCGCTACACACCTGCCGACATCTCTTCAGCAGGAAACGCTAGCGAAGCGTCATATGGGCTCGCGTACTTGTACGGCATCACGCGCAGTCTTTACTATATCACGATGGTGCCTGTGATTCAACGCTGGCGAGAGGAGAAAAGGCGGGCCACCAAAAAATTTGCGGGGAGGCGGTGAAATCCATAGCTCGGCTAGACAACACTTTTTGGCACTAAACTCACTGGCGGGTTTATGCGTCCACATCATCGCACAGATAGCCTCTTCAACCTTCACAGCATTCCAAGGATGATGACTCTAAAGCTTATCACTGCCGTCATAAGCTTGCCAGCTAGACAAGAGGGACGGAATAGAACCTCGAAAGATGTGACATTGGTCGGAGTCGGATTGGGAGTGGTGGCTTGCTTATACACGCCAGAAATCGCCTCAGCCGCCTCACGGTCTGGACTGTTGAAGGATCCCCTATCGCGCTCAACGACCATCTGACCAACAGGCTTCAGTGCACAGTGCAGTTGACCGTTTCTCTCTCGCTCCCTTGAGAAAGCTCAGATTCGGCTTGACCGAATTCATACTCAATCGTGGCATCCTGCTGGCTTGAGGAGCGGAGAGTTGGAGGCAACCCCTCCCCGTTGGAGCGCGCGTTTCATTTTTTGATTAATATAGTTTTTTGGCCTTGGTGGACCCTGCGTTTTCGCAAACTTAAGCTCTCGGCTACCTCACCCGTTCCTGCTGGCTACCATCTGACCTCTTGATCGTGAACTTTCAGGGGCGTTTGACAGACGTTAAAGGTGCTTTGCAGGTCACATAGACCTACTGTGAGCCTCTGGTCTGAGCGATGCCTTCCACCACCAAGGGTCAGTTCAGGCGACACTCATCTTGATTTGTTCGAGATGCCCAGTGAGGAGAGCACACACACACCCAGTAGACATCAAGCTTTAGACCTCTGGAACAGGTCGGATCGTTGTAAACGAAACAGCTGCATACTGACAGCATCGCTGTGGGCGCTTGGCGGAGAACTACCCCATTGAACCCGGCTTCCATAGGCCGTTCCTGGTAGACGTTTAGTCCATGCTCTTGGGCTCGTACCTTTATGAGAAGTCGGTCGAGACCACTGGTGCCACCCAACCCAGTGGTATTCTGTCGCATACAGTAACCATAGTACTGTACAGTATAGTACTGTATGCCGAGAGTCGTATGAGCTTCTACGCATCTCGGCGAAAGCTTGAATCTCTTTCGATCCCAGACAATGGCGGCAATATCAAACCGAGCTTCTAACTGACCACAACGTACTGCACTGTACTGCACTGCACTGTACCATAAAGTTTCTTGTTGGACCCTTAGGTCATCGTACCTACGCGCTCAATTGACCCAAGTCTTATTTCAGATGCATTTCTCCGGTTGCCGAAACGCGTTCCTGAACACAGGTCACATGACTTTCATCCACTGTTTCGAAGTGTTAGACTTTCTTGAGACCATCATGTTAGACCGAACGCTTCAGTGCTATCACTGCGTCACTAAAATCCGATCTGCTTGCCTTCAAAAGCACGCAATCCACATGTCGGATGGTGTGCGGCGTCTCAACCTTCGCAATTTGGATGGTGTTTGGTGTCACAACGTCTGAGCGTTCACAAGGCAAATTCTTCTAACGCCGTTTTCATTTTCTCTATTGCCGGTCGGCTATTTCAATCTTTGGTTGTTTGCTTGCCAAGCATGCGTCGGTCTATGTTGTGCTATAGATGCTCAGTTGAGTTTGGGTCTGACCTTATCGAACCAAAGCTTCAAGGCCTCTCCGCGTCCGTGCGTCTGCTGTGCTGAAAGCTCATGCATGTGTGGCGACACTGAGTGAGTGGCCTGTGGCCTGTGGCCTGCATGCAGGGTGGAATGGCGAGCTTCAGTTCAAGCCATCCGGTCCTTGCGTAGCGTGACAGTGAAAGAGTCGAAATCCAAATGTGGGGCTGACGAACAACGGTCAGAAGTACAAGAAGGAGTTGTCAACGATCTAGTTCTTTCGATCTCACCATCAAGTCCCTTTACGAAGTTGTCATTCGTACCTTTTGCCAAAAATGCCCGGCCTTCGTCTTGGATCCATCGCCCCCAACTTCACCGCTGAGACTACTCAGTAAGTATTATTCTTTGCTTTCGATGCACTGGCAGGCACTGGTGGCGAGGACGCCAGGTCAGCCCTTTTAGCTCGCTCTGTACGGCTTGATGGAAGCGAATCGTCGCTGGACGAGTGCCGTTTGTGCACGCGATGAGTTCCCCTTCTCGACGTTCTCGATGCGAATGACACCGAACTGACCATTCCATTCTTATTTTCTATCATTCTCACTGGTCCTTCGAACTACAGCGGTGTCCTCAACTTCCACGAGTACCTTGGTGATTCTTGGGGAATTCTCTTTTCGCACCCTGACGACTTTACTCCCGTCTGCACCACTGAGCTTGGCGAAGTTGCTCGCAAAGCGCCTGAATTCGAGAAGCGCGGTGTCAAAGTCATTGGGCTCTCGGCCAACGACGTTGCCTCGCACGATGCCTGGATCAAAGACATCAACGAGGTCGGCAAAACCTCGGTCAACTTCCCCATCATCGGCGACAAGGACCGCAAAGTCTCCACCGAATACGACATGCTCGACGCTCTCGACCCTACCAACGTCGACGCAAAGGGCATGCCCTTTACAGTTCGTGACGTCTTTGTCATCGACCCCAAGAAGGTCATCAGGCTTAAAATCTCCTACCCAGCCTCCACAGGTCGCCACTTTGACGAAATCTTGAGAGTCATCGACTCGCTCCAGACCGGCGACAAGTACAGAATCACCACCCCCGTAAACTGGCAGAAGGGAGACAAGGTCATTGTCCACCCCTCCGTACAGGGAGACGAGGCCGAAAAACTCTTCCCCGGCTACGAGACCGTCAAGCCTTACCTCCGATTCACCAAGGATCCCTCGGCTACCGCTTGATCTGGTCCCAATGCATTCCGGTCGACTCATTGTATTTGTGCATACATGGCATTAATCAAAAAACTAACATCATCAGCACCGCACATTTTTCTAGCGCTCAATTGCAGTGTGGCCAGAGCAACTTGAAGCGGATCATAGCATCACTGTTGCGCATGACGGACAGGACAAGATTGTTGGGCAATCAGGGACAATGTCGGGATTGCATGCTCGAAGAATTGCTTGGTAGAATGCTTGGTAGAATGCGTTGATGTGCGATATTGAACGAAAATGACGACTGAGACGAAGCGAAGATGATACGGGATGCTGTCAGGAAAGTGATGGGCAGCGAGAAGTGTCGACGTATGATTGAAAAACCAAAGAAGATCGGAAGCAGAGGATTGTGGGGGGAGAGCAGCTCACTGCTGACCTTGTTTCCAAATCAAATAGTCGGCATAAGTGCGCTCGACCTTTTCGGAGCGGTACCGACGCACACGCAACAACTTCCGAATGTCTTCAGTAATGCGTCCATTGTAACCGGCTTTCCGAATGGCTGAATCGATGGCTTCGACTTTGCTCCAGCCCTGATCTGGGATGACATCAGGCAGATAAGTGGCGGTGAGAACATTCGGAGCGGAACCTGAAGATCTCGAGAAGCGCGACTTTTTAGCAGCGGGAGCCGGAGTAGACGCACCCGATCCTGAAGATGAGCTTGCACTGTCCTCGGTCTTCGGCGCCAATGCTGGGTTAGGCAAATGAATGTAAATGCCGTGAACACCAACCTCCCAGTCCAGATAGTCGTCGCAGTCTTCGAAACCGGTGAGCAAGGAGACTCCGCACTCCAGGCGCGGGAGTTCTGCTTTTGTGATGGGAGAGAAGCGTCGATCTTTGAAAGCAGAGATACTGGCGTACTCAGCGAGGCCTGAGGCAAGCGGAAGAGGCTCGAAAGTACCGATGCAGCCTCGGAGACGAGGTGTCGGGGGAGATGAGGAAGAAGAGCTCGGCTTGCGAGTATAGCTATGAGGAAAGATGTTCCAGGTGACGAAGAGAGGATACTCCAGATTAACGTCGTAGAAGGGCGCTGCGAACTCTGCCGAGGAGACACCACTGAGTTGGTCCTCGATGGTCATGAAGCAGTAGTAGCAGTGCTCCGGGAGGGCTGCAGATGCGAATCCAGATGATTTTGGAGTAGTCATGTCGAGGCTCGGTCTGTCACGGGAGGGAGGTATCGAGCCGGAGTGAGAGCTGAGGAAGGCAGGCGTGGGAAAGCGCTGGACGGAACTGATGTCTGTTGATCGAATGCAGATGGGGAATGCTGGGAGGGACGTTCGAGGAAGATGCTATATGGTGCAGACCAGGCACAAGGATGGTTGATCCAAGCTCAACAAGAAGAGGTCTGGAGGCCAGAATTGGTATGCTTGAATTCTGAAGCAGCGTGGTGCCTCGGCCGCTTCGTACGGTTGGCCTGATTGGCGACGGGGATACCAGCTCGCGACGACGCCAGAGATGGTTCGGACAGGAGGATGCTGTGGATACTCGACGAGATACGATGCTTTCTTTGAATGAGAGTGATAAGGAGGAGAGGTGGTTTTGATCAGGCTCGGCCGTCTCAAAGGTCAAGTCAGGAGCTGCGTGCTGAGCTCTGAGCTGGACCCTGCGTCAGATAAGCCGCTCAAGGTTAGAGCCGTGCGCAGCCCAGCCAAGCAAAGCTAAGCCAATTTAGTCGAGAACGAAAAAGGAAGCAGGGGAAAGCACTTCGAAAATTATGCTTCGAAATTCACACCCAATAAAGGATCCCAAAAATCTACCTGTCTGAATGTAAGACCTTCAACATTCAGGCTCTTTCGTCGACTACCGGCACGGACGGAAGCGAAGCGGACCCCGTCAAGCAGGGTCTATCTATACGCTCTCCGGCTCGGATAGAAAACAGAGCGGACACATGCTTCTGTTGGTCTCGTTCGTCTCATCCTGGCCGGAAACAGGAGATTGGAGTGTGAGAATAGCGCAAAAGCGTTCTACCAGAGTGAGCGAGTGGACCAGTCTCTGGACAGATGACATCAGTGCGCTTTCGAGAGCGACAAGAGGGGACGTGCGCTTCTTTCCAGCCAAAAAGAAAATACAAAAGGATCAACGTGCATATTTCTCGCAATTTCCTCCGTCAACGTGCCTGCATGCCTGTGCACCTCCACTCGCTGTGCATTTCGATTTCGATTTCCCAGGCCAAGCAGCAACATCCGACTCTGTTCCAGCCCAGAGCCGTCCGTTCGGCCAAGTCATCGGATGTGCCTTGTTCTTTGTCACTCCTGTGCAAGACATTTAGAACGATTCAAAATATAATGTCTCTGCGCTGATGATTTGAATGAATGAATGAATGAGTGAATGAATGAACAATGCAAAGCTGAAAGGACAACGAAGCCGCTGCTCGTATCTGAGAGAAAAGAGAGAGAGAGAGAGAGAAGGAGGGTGGGAGGGAGAGAGAGAGAGAGGAGAGGAGAGGAGAGGAGAGGAGAGGAGAGGAGAGGAGATGAGTCCAAAGATAGAACTCGATGGCGCTGCTGCTTGACGCGCTTGGCGAGTGTGAGCCTAGACTAGGCTGCGCTGATGCTGCTCACGATCGCCGCTGGCCCTGCTGTCACAGTGTGCAGTTCTAGCTGAGCCCCCCCTTCTGCGTGTGATTCACGCAAATGTGTTGGTCCGGATTACAAATACTGTACCCCCGCTCGACTCTCTCTCGTTCATCTCCGCGTGATCCAATCTTTCGCTTCTTGCCATCCTACCACATCCTTCGCATCCTCACCCTCGTCCATATCCACATCCACATCCACATTCAATCATAGCAGTCATGTCCAACCTTCCAGGCCTCCTCATCGACATTGTAGGTATCCTTCATGCGTTCCCGTCATCATTTGCTGCTTTGCAAATCATGCTGACCCTTCCATCTTCTTGCTCCTGATAACACGTTTCCTTCCCACAACAGCCCCGCAACCCTATCCTTGCGGTGGGTATCCCCGTTGCCGTCGGCGTCGTTAACGGTTTTGCTACCAAAAAGTCCAACTACTCTGCCGACTCGGTTTGGTACAAGTCGCTCAAGAAGCCCAGCCTCAACCCTCCCTCGAGCTACTACGGCATTGTCTGGCCCGTCCTCTACGCTTCCATGGGTTGGGCCTCCCACCTTACTGTCAAGGCTCTCGACCGCACTCCTCCCGGTCTTGGCCGTGACACCGCCAAGAAGGCCCTCTCGCTCTACTGGATTCAGCTCGGTCTTAACGCTCTCTGGTCGCCCCTCTTCTTCGGTGCCGGTAACGTTGGTCTTGCCCTTGTCAACATTGGCGCTCTCACCGGTACCGTCGGCTACTGGGCTGCCACCGTCAAGGAGGTTGACGAGACTGCCGGTCTCCTCGCCATTCCTTACGTCGGATGGCTCGCTTACGCCACTTACCTCAACGCCAGCATCTGGTGGCAGAACTACGGCTCGTCCAAGTTTGGCAAGCTCAAGAAGGAGGCCAAGGACCTCTAAATTTTGGCAGTCCTGACGAGTCTGAATGTATTGTATAAACGATTTCTCCTCTCACAATATTGAATATCAAACGAATTGTAGCCGACATGCTCGTTGCGCGAAGGGGCAGTTTCAAGTGTCTGAATCGACTCTCGATCTCGAGATCTGGGATGATTTGATCTCGGTGGAAGTGTCACACACCTCTTTTCTGTGCTGAGAATCTGCAGAGGCTGCAATGACTCTCGCTCTCTAACGCCAGGCAGGCACAGGCTCCTCTGATTCACAACCACGATCGTAATCTTGACGCACGATTCTGCGTGTGTATGAATTGCGATGCATCCTTAAGCGCACTTCATAGGGCGATCCTGTGCGTCAGCCTTGACGAACGGAGCTCCTATCTGTATCGACACTATCCCTCCTATTCTTGATGGGCATGAATTGCCTATCTGGATCATCTTGACCGAAGAAGACTGTTGAGCCTTCCACCATTCCCCTGTCCACCGTGTTATCCCTGCTGCTATGTGCCTCTAGTTTGCTCATGGCATCGTCAAAGTCCATATGGGTCGTCAGTGGTCTTCTCGGCAACGGTGTCAAGGCATGACGAGCATCTAGGTTGATGCTAAGGATATTGCTCGAGTGTGCACCTTCTGACACACTAATCAGCAGCGAATACTGCTGTTGCTGCTGCTGCTGCTGCTGGGTTTGCTGCATTGTGGGGAGAGAGGCTGTAGAAGGACTCTTGTGAAGACTGTTGCTTGAGCTTGCCGTACCTGAAGAGTTTGAATTTCGCTCGTAAACTTCAAACGTGATGCTCGCAAAGTAATCCAGCGGTGGCGTCTTTGGCATGACCACATTCAGCTCGGAAGCCAAAACCAAATTGAGCAAAGTATGAATATGACTCTCCTTGGTAAAGTAAAGACTGCAAATACCTTTGCTCTCCTTAGCCCCCTTGAGATCCTCGACAATGTTCTTGAGCAAAGGCATCGACGTCAAGAACCCAATCTCTTCCTTCTCTTCGGGCGTGATACCGTACTCTCGCGGGCAAATAAACGAGAAAAGCGCAAGTGCCTTGCGATACAGCTCGTGAAGGTGGATGAGACGCTTATCCAGATCGCTATCGGTCACCTCTGGGTCAGCAAAGACAGTCTCGATAAACTGGCGGTTGTGCAAGCCATCGTGGCTTAGCATGTCATACAACTCGGACGAACGCGAAGGGTCATGCGGATCCTCCTCAAAGTCGTTGAACAGCTTCTCCCACCGCTCCCGGAAGAGCTGGGGAGTCTCGTGCGTACACCACCTAGTCTGGACACGGTCGATGCCCTTGCCAAGCGACTTGTAGTTCTGACGCATCACATCGCGCAACTTGCGAAGCAAAGCAGCGATCTCGAGCGCCAGCTTGGCGGGCGGAGGCAGGTCCTCAGGCCAGTCGTCCGGCACGGTATTGGCTTCAGGTGAGTCGGGACGGAGCGAAGCCTTGAGCTTCTTCTTGACCACGTCCATGACATCCTTGGCCGCATTCGAGTCGTCAAGCAGGTCCTTGCGGATGATCATCTCCTTTTCGCCGCTCGACTCGTCGAGGAAGGCAGCAGCAAAGATCTCGGCAGAAGCAGTGACTCGACGCTCGGACGAAGTGTAGACGGTGCAGTTGGAGAGAGCATCGGCGTTCATGATGATCATATCTTTACGCATGTTACCGCCAAAGTCTCTAGCCTGGTGACGAGCAGCATGCGAGAACTCGCCACCCCACTTGATGATGAGCTGCATCTTGGAAAGCTCGCCAGTCTCCTTGTCGAAACCAGGCTTGATCTGCACCTTGGTACCTGGCATGTCCTTCTTTCGGTTGATGAGCTGAATGATCAGCTCAAGATCCTCCACGTTGGCGCCGGGCAGAGCGAGAGCCTCCGAGGCAGCGGTCGAGATGAGCTCGAGCTGAGTACGGAGGATGATCTCTTCCCTACGACCTTGAAGAAGCGCAATGAGAGGAGCTGCCCATGTCTCGGAAGGCTTGAAAGTACGCTTAAGCTTCTGCTTGGGAGTTCGGTCACCATGCCGGAAGACAGTGACGGATGCTTTGAGGTTCCAGGCAGAGCGCTCACGCTCACGTGGGCTGGTACTACCGACACCGCTACCCGAAGTGCCAATAGGACGTCGGACGACGTTGTTCTTGCAAAAGTGGCTCAAGATCTCGGCGCACTTGTCGTAGTAGAAATCGTTGCCCTTGACGAAACTCCAGCCGTTGACGTCGATGACGTAGCTCTTGCCGCCTACGCGGAGCAAGTCGAATCCACAAATGTTCTGCTTGAATGCCTTGGAGATGGCGGTAGCCATCTTGATCTCCTCATCGCTGAGCTTGGTGATGTATCGGATTTCCTTTCCGTCGGGGTTGCGCTTGACGACGCCATCGACGACTGGCGACTTGCGGGTTTCGGCATGGACAAAGTGAGGACCGATGGTGTAGACTTTGATGTCTTCAGCATTGTCGACGTCCATGAACTCTTCATAGATATAAGAGCCATCCGTTCGAGGCTCGACGAGGTTGGGATCATATTCGGACGACTTGTTGCCGACTTTGCGAAAGAGACGTCGACCACCTCCACCCCGACCCTGAGGGAAGTAGATGTGAATGTTGTGGTCCTCACCCGAGACAGGCTTCTCTACGAAAGGCTTGGAGATCTTGTTGCCGCCGATACTGAGTTGATCGTATCCCTCGAGCTTGCACTCCTTGGGTTCGCGATCCTTGCGAAGATCAGCACCAACACGCTTCTTGAGATCCTCGATGATGACATCCTCCAGATCGGGGCCGCCATCCCGGTCGACTTCGAGTCTTCGTGGCGTGGGAACACCGACGCTGTCGAGAATGGCAAGTACAGCTCGACGGTCCCAAAGCACTTGCTGAAGTCGAAGGTCGTTGACAAGGACTGGTTTGCGGAGGTCGGCATACGAGATGGCTTTATCCAGGGGGAAGCCGGTGGAGAAGAACGAGATGAGCACATCGACGATGGGCCAGTCCTCGACAGGCTCGTCTAAGATGACCTTTTCACCGAAGATGGTGACATCGAATTCCTTTGTGCTGATGAGTCGGTTGAGGATGTTCTGCATCGGCTTGCTACGAGCCTTGCGGTCCATGGCCGCTACGCCGAGCTGAATCCTCTCCATCGTTGCAGTGTGAGCTCAACCAATCCGAAGCCGTGGGAAGATAGGGCGTGGGAAAGGTAAAGGCAGGCTTCCGTCGGTCAACAAGCGGTTGATCCGAGCGTCTACTGATGTATGCGATGGATGTCTTGCGGAAGAGCCGATGGTGGAGTAGGAAAGGACATTGGCAACGGCGACTCGGAAGAAGATGCAGATGTCGTATGCTACTGTAGTCAGGCTTCAGACTGGCCCAACGTGCTCGCTTCTTTAAAATTGAGCGTCACAGAAGTTCAGGAAAAAAATGGCCGAGAAAAGACAGCAATCGAAAGCTTCTCATGCAGAACCAATCTTATCGGCACTTCCGCTCGGCTTTCCTTTCTGTTCGAGTCTGTGCGTGCATAACACAATACACAAAAGAGTGCGTTCGGACCTTTCTCAAGCAACTTAAAGCTCGCTGCTGCTGTCGAGACGGCGTGACCGAAGGGAACGGTCATCTGTTCGATGTTGCCATTTCTCACGTTGCTGTCGAATGCATATTCTGTTTGGAGGCCAATTGAGTGTTTCGAATGGATGAACGAGGTGAGAAGCCTGGTGATTGCAATTGAAGCATACGCAGTGAGAAGATTGCTTCCGCCCACGTGCGCCGAGAACGAAACAAGCCGCTGGCTGCATTTTGGAAGACGTCCTAAGCGCTCTTGTTTTGAGAAGACTTTGCACATTCCTGTAAAGTGTACTTTCAATGCATATCTCCTTCGAGGCAGGCCATGATGAGGCTGGAGGTAGCTGAATTCAGCATCGCGAATACGATACTTTCCGCCTTTTGACGGAAGCCGTGGGTCTAGAGGAGAAAGGTGTGGGGCCCGCAGCTACAGCTACAAAGCCCCTTTTTGGAAAACGAAAACACCCAAACCAACACTTTCACCTTCACACTTGCCAGACCCAGAAATCCGACCCCCGCCTTGCTGTAATTGTACTGTATTCTTATTGCACGCGCGCCGACCCTTGCCCGGCGTGTTTTTCTCGGCTGAGTAACTTTACCCTTGCATCTGTGTTCAAATCCAGGACAGCACTACCACCACCATAGACGGCTTTCGTATCCATCGTCACCACTCCTGTCTTCACGCAACAGACCATCTCAGCGCCCGCGCGATCCGATTGAGAGGTACTAGCCGTCAGTGCACCTCTTTCTGTCGCTACTACTCTCTCGGCAACCAACACCAGGACATCTTCCTCGAGACCAACGACCGCACCACCATCCAATATCGTCAGAGCTAGTCCGACGTAGCCAGACGAAACAATGCCGAGACCACACTCGATTCGCTCACTGCAAATGCCGAGCCGTCATCACGATGCGGGCGGCCACCAATTCCCCAATGCCCCTCCTTCGCCCTCACTGTCAACAACAACACGAGCCTCCCTCGACTTTCCGTCAAGACCAGCAGTTCTCATCACGAGAGCGGATCTTCGAACGTCGCTGGCCGCATACGAAGCGCTGCTAGCTTCTGCCAAGGCGTATACCTCGGCCATGCTGTCTATGGCCAAGGCTTCCTCCGATCTCGCTTGCGCTCTCGAGACATGTGCTCGCGTCAAAGGTGCACACGAATCCGGTCCAGGTCTGCAGGCAGCCAGCGGTCTCCACTTTCTCAAGAGCAACTATGAGCAGGTGCTCTGCGATACCTTCTGGAAAGACTTCTCCATCCCACTGCTCAGCCATTACGACACCTATCGATCTGCTTGCACCGACAGGCAAGTTCAGCATGACAAAGCTGTTTCGGAAAAGTCCAAGGAGCTCAAAGAGGCAGAGGCTAGGAACAACCGTGCAGGGCGCAAGAAGGAGCGCGATCTCAACTCTTTCCGCCGCGCTCTTGCTGAGCTTCAGTCGCATGTAGATGCCATCGACGAGCTCAAGGCTCAGTACTACAACGAAGTGCTCGACGCCGAACAGGAGGTTTGGCAATTCATCGAGAGCAAGGTTGCGCTGATCGTCCGTTCGCAGATCGAGATCTCTGAGCGTATCAGCTCAAAAGGACTCAACGACCCCGTGCTTGAACAGATGCTCGCGACAATCCCAGACCCTTTCGGCAGCTACGGTCCAGCCAAGCAAGACGGTGAAATCTTTAGCATTCTGCCTCCAATCTCGTTGCTAAGCTCGGGTGCTAACAGCGTACACAACACCAGCACTGAAGCTGCTACCAACGACACCAGCGTCACCGATACAGATCTGACGACTGAAGATGCTAGAGCCGCCTCCGCTGGAGCCAGCGCATCGAAATCCAAGAGCGTTCTTCCTGCCAACATCATGTCCCCATCAACGCCCAGCAAGGGTCTCTCGCGGGCTGCGCAGTCGTCGGCGGCAACGAAAAGCTTCTCAGCAGCTGCTACGCCCACACGCGCTTCGACTAGCCGGAATGGATCTGCATCAGAGGATCTGCCATCTTCCTCGACTCCAAAGGGGGCGCGCGAAACGAACGGCAACTCTAGTGCGTCCGCGTCGGCAACGCCAAAGGCTCGCAACACTGGCAAGGGCACATCTACGCTGAATGGACCCACACATTTGGCACGCGACTCGTTACTTGGTCTCTCGGCGGTGTCCGAAGCTACGACGGCCGTATCGACTTCCGACGGCAGCCCACACACTGCATCCGGAGGCTTGTTCGGGTCTGAGAGCGTCGATTTCGAGGACTTACTGTCTAGAGAGCAGATGCGAAAGGACGACAGCAAAGAGGCTAAAGATGGAGCAGACCACATTGATGGACCGCCTTCTGCCAACCAGCAAGGAGATGAGCCCGCCAGCAACGATGTCGGAGAAAGCCCAAAGCAAAATGCTACTGCAGCCGGACGACTCCGTCAAGTGCTGAGCATCATCGAGGAGGATGCTAACGGACCGCACAGTAGAGCTGCACGAGCCGACTCAACGCCTCGACCCGTCTCCTCCGTCTATGATGCCGGCCCTGATCCTTTTGCGGATCACAATGGTGAAGGGAGTCACGAGCGACGCTCCTCATCTCGAGCGTCTGGGACGGACGAGGACGCGAGCAAGACAGGATCTGTCTCGGATGAAAATGAAGCGCAGAAGAAGTCGCTGAACGATTCTTCCACCGACGCACCTGCTTCACGCCATCGGCGTACACCGTCCAAGTTGAGTATCGATTGATGGTACGCTCCAGACCTTTGCTTGCTCCCAACCCCCGCCATGATTTCACGAATCTGTCACGACCTTTTTACGATCCTCTCACGCGCATTGTATGCACGCTTCTGAACGCAATATACCCCTTCATGGATGCATTGAGCATGCATTTTGCAGTTTAGAGCCGCAGTGTGAGGTGAAAGTCAAGTGCCACAGACTCTGAGTAGCGAGCCTTGGAAGATCTAGCGAGTGAGCAGGGTTCATTCTAGGGTCCAAGAGCTGCTGTTTAATGTGTGTTCCGTGCGAGATGGTGAGTCTGCATCCATGACTGGAATCACAGAATATGGAACAGGAGAGAAGCTGAATACTGTACGGTACAGTATTGGGAATTTAGGCTTTGTGTGGATCAGGGTTGCATGGAAATGTCGTCACAGCGCGTTGCGTGGTTGGTGTAGCTAGCTGCAACACCACGTAACGCGGTCCAACCAAGGTGTAAGTTAGCGTGGAAATCTGTCGAATAATGAGAACCCGATTTGCGTGTCGGAGTGGAGAGAAGACTTCTTATTGTTGTCGAGTCGGTTGAGATGCAAGAATCGACGGATATGAGGTAGGGAAGAGTTGAGCCGAATACACGAAGACGGAGAGGGGAGGTGGAGACGGTAAAGGGATGCATGCAAGTGGCAGCAGCAGCAGCAGCAGCAGCAGCAGCTCACGAGACCTCGCTGCTTGGAACCAATTCTGGGCTCCTCCGGATAGAACTCGGAAAATGCTTCTCTGGTCGACTCGAGCCCGTCCTCCTTCTTTTGGACTTTTGGCTCAAAGCAGTTTCGACTGGTACAAAGACGGTCGTGAGGGGTCATTTTTCCATTCGTAAAACTCCAGTCTCAAGACTGATGGCGCGGATGGTCGGCAGTCTAAGCTTTGTGATACTAGTCAGCCGAAGGGACGATCACTCTGTCATAGCGGAAGAGCCGTTTGGTTGTTGCTGCACAACACGGTAACGCTTGCATCCAAGCTATGCGGTTTCACTCAGCACTGGAGCAGCCGAATCCACCCTCTCTCTCTCTCAAAAAAACAAAAAGGAATCACTGAGCAATTCCGAGAAAAGAGCAGCTGCTCGCGTGTGATGTGTTCGTGTCTGCGCTCAACTATGTATGTGGAGCAAACAGCGAATGAACGGGCCACCCTCGTCACTGAACCTTGAAGAGAGAGAGAGAGAGAGAGAGCAAGCTTGTTGGCTCGGCTACTGCCCAACTAGTGTAGAACTGCTCCAGCTTCGAGTTGGATGCTGGGCTTGGTGCAGCTGCTTTCTGTCGTCACCAAGCTTGAGATCGCCATGCGAGAACCCAAGTCGTTGTCGTCTGGGCTCGTCACTGACTCAATTCCCAAGTTTCTATTTAACCCAGACCCTTTATCCGGGACATCTTTCTTTCTCACCTCTTCACTACCATATTCTCAAGCATTTCTTCAACTCGTTACATCGAGTCCAAGCATTATCCAACACTTTCACTCTCAAGCGCACATCGTCAACGCCACCCGCAACCCAACCCGCACATCACACCATCCCCGCCAAGATGAAGACGTTCCACAAAGTTGTATTCAAGCCCGACTCGCAATCCACCGACGAGTTTATGGTGATTGTCAATGGGGACGAGTACAAGAAGTGGATCAAAGGTGACAAGACCATCCCTCTTGCCGATGTTGTCGACTCGTTCGATGTCTTCCACACGGGTACCGGAGCTCAGGGTATCATGGGTCGACCATCCAAGCAACTCCTCGATACGGTGTTTGAAAGCCACAAGGACGTGGATGTGGTAACCCACATTCTCGAACGTGGTCAGCTTCAACAGGCTTCCCACAAGGACGCCTACTCGACCACCAACGACGCAAAGCAAGGTCAGAACACCACTTCGTACGGTTCGGGCGCAGGTTTCGGTGGTCGATAAAATGGCCCATCCTTGCCCAACCAACAAGGTTCGAATCGTTGGACAGGGAGCAGAGAGGGTAAAACGAAAAGGCCCGCTTATACCGCTGTTCTCATCCCCCCAACCCCTCGCCCCAAAGGTTGACAACTTTGCAGTGCACAACCCCCACGTAAAGCCAGGAGCATTGCTTTGTCGGTCCAGCTTACCCTCCCATCTCGCTCCAACCGTTCAAGGTTGCATCAAATTCTCAACTGTATTACAAACCCCGCTTTTTCACATTCATAATCAATCACAAACAAGACTCAAAAGATGACAGACTACAGTGCGTTTGCACAAGTGTTGACCGTGTGTGAGTTTGGTTGGGATTGCAATCAAACAGAGTGGAAGTGGAAAGCTAACGTCGACGACGACCGCCAAACGCCCTTGCTGCGTCTCTACGATTTCTCCTGGAAGCGCGAATGTTGGCCTCTTCGAGCTTGTCCAAGTCTTCATCGTTGAGTCTTTCGAGGAGCGGACCGAATTCTCGCGATTCGTGCCAGTCTCGCCAGATTCCTTCCAACGGTCTAGGCCCGCGCGAGAGGATTTCTCGGACGGTGTAGGTGGCATTGTGGAGGCGTTGAGATGCGCTCAGTTTGGGCTCGATGATATTGGGGATGGCAGACGCGCCAGTGGGAGTGGCAGCGCCGGACGAGGTTTGGTTGGCAGCTGCTTCAGAGAGCATGTTGGACAAACGGGCAGAGGAACGCGTGGCGGGGATGGAGGGGTTGGAAGAGGGCTGGATGGCGGGGGTCGAGGTGCCTTCGCGTGTAGGCGCGGCAGTGGCAGTAGCTGTGAGGTGGAGCGTCTCGACGTCTTCCTCGTCGTCATCTTCGCCAGCTGCAGGAGTACCGGCTTCGGTTGCGCCTGATCCTCCGCCTTCAACAGCAGCTTCTGGCTTTGCATCGTCTTCCTTTGCAACACCATCTTGTGTCGTTGGGGGCTTGGTTTCCTCATCGTCTCCTGCTGCACTTGGCTGCGCGGATGCTTCACGAGGAGTATTGGCACCGGTCGCTTCAGCCGACTGCGTCTGCGACTGCCCCTCCGAAGCAGACTCGCCTCGCTCCAACCTCTTACGCTGCTTCTCCAGCTTCTCAGCATGGAGTTCAGCCCATGCCGCTTCAATTTCCTTCTCCTTCTCCTTGAGCACCCTCCCACTCCCGACGAGTCCAAGCTCGAGAGCTGCACGTTTGTGATTGATGAGCTGCTCGCGTACGCTGTTGGCTACCAGCGCTTGAGCCTCACCCGACAAGCCAAGATCGTCGCAAAGCTTGCGTGCGAAGGATTCGGGCGTAAGTGGCGAGCAGAGGTCCCATTCGAGTCGATCGCGAAGCATGTGTCGCAAGATTTGTACTTCGTAGTCCACAATGACACGCAGGTCATCCTCAAAGTCGCCAAGCCCTTCACCGGCGTCCAGACGCTTGGCCATCTTCCTGCGCCATTGCCGCTGCGCTTCGTCTGACCGTTGCAGACCCCAGTCCCACGATCGGCCTTCTTTGACAGCCTCCTCGTCGGGCTCGTACTGACCACGCTCGGATGCGGGTAGTGACGGTTCGCCTTCCTTCCCGCTGATGCGCGCCGGAGCCCAAACACCGCCCGACGCAGGTTCCATCTCGATATCTGCAACGCCAGTAGCATCGTCGATCTGCTGGTTGATCATGTTCTGGATCTGCGTGGCATACGGTTCTACCGGAATGTCGAGGTCTTCAAGCAGTAACTTGGCAAAATGGTGAGGCGAGATGAGCCTTTCGTTCATATTCCATGTGAACGAGTCTTTGATGCGATATTGCTCGGCTTCGAGATCGATCTTGATGGGGACCAAGATCTCGTTTCTGCCCGCTTGCCGTTCGAGATCGTCGTCATTGTGATAAACGTGATTTGTGCGATGAAAGACGCGCTTGGCTACCATCTTGGATGCAGGCGGTGGCAGACCCAGATATGCGCGAGAAGAGTCTTCCTCGCCATCGTCATCGAGTCCTCGCTTGAGACCTCGTGAGCTGCCTTCGTCCTCAGTACCGACATCTTCCTCGAAATCGTCGTCATCACTGCCTGCTTCGGCATATCGAATGAATCCGGCTGCAGCTCGTCTGCTGCGTCCACTAGCTCGTGCGGCGCGGTAGGGTGTCGATCCGGCCGCAACGTCATGGCTTGGAGTGCCGAAAGGGTCGAGTGGCTTGCCAGAAGGATCGTACCATTCTGACTGCGGCATAGACTGGATTAGGTTGGTAGTGCCGGCCTTCATACGCGCAGGGAAGGTGCTGTACATGGCCTGCGGAATGGTCGGTAGCGAAGCCGCCGAGCCGAAGGCACGTGGCGGAGCTGCTGGTGTGGCTGGCGCCAGAGGTGCTGTCCCTCGACCCATAAAATAGACGTGTGGCAGTTGTTGCAAGGTCAATTGGCTCACATTCTGGCCTTCGTGTTGCATGTTGGAGGGAGGAAAGGGTGGATGTGCGGACGACATGTGCTGCTGTTGGGTAAGAAGCGTGGAGCCGGCTTGCAATAGGCTGCTCCCCGCGGCGGATGGGGTATGTGGAAATGGAGGATGCCCGGCCGGGTGATGATGCATGGGACCTGGTGAAGCGAATGTGTTAGCTTCGTAGCGGGAAGAACTCGAGATGCCATTCGCCATGGCAGCTGGCGGTACCGTGGATGCCGATGCTGCTGGAGTCGACGGGCCAGGCGTCGGAGCAGGCGACTGACCAGACGTGGATTGACGTGTTGACCGACGTGGACGATCCATCCTTTCACGACAGAAAAGACACCACCGCGTATGTTGAGCAGCTTCTCGATGGCTTGGAAGATAAGGAAGGGAGGATCAAGTCTCGAGAGTCAAGACGTGTCGACCTGCTGGAACAAATTTGTGAATGTCGGAGCAACGGCGGGCTGCAATCGAAGTTAATGTGGTGGTGTAGGGTGGGAAAAGCTTGTGCTCGTGCAACCAAGTCTTGTGATGCAAGGAAGAAGGTGTACAACGACCGATTCGAGAACCGAGCAGCCCGCAAGACTTGGCTTGCTACGCCAAACCAAGTCGAAAGCATTCTGTAGGATCGCCGCTGCTTCCGCCGCGAAGGACGCGTTTCAGGGTTGTTGCATTTTGTCCGCCAAATTGCAAAAAGTGCCCTTTCCGCGTCAAAACCACACTCTTTGATTCTAAAGCGCATCTTCGAATCTGTTTGCATTTCAGCCCGATTCTCACAAGCTCGCGATTCGGAACAAGGACAAGGGTCCTGCTCAACATTGCATCAAAGCCTCCTCCACCAACCTTTTTCTTTTCAAGGTGTGCATCTTTCCTAGACACGCATTTCAACCTTCATCCATGCTCGCCCGTACGATCAAGGCGACAGGGCGCTGCTCTTCGCGACAGTACGCTGCAACGGCACTGGCGCCCACAAGAAGCGCTCGTGGATGTCAATGCACCACCCGTCTTCAATCCGTTGCTCGAACGTTTGCAACCGCTTCACCGCCAAGGCTTCAAGCAGACACCTCTTCGCACGCTTCATCTTCCAGGCCAACATCGTTCACTTCCGATCATGAAGCTTACTACGGCGCCTTTTCGCCTCGCACACATGCGTGTGGAGAATTGCGCCCTTCGCATGCAGAGCAAGAGGTCGTCCTCACAGGATGGCTCCAATCCTCGAGACAGGTCTCCAAGCAACTAGGCTTCTTCACATTATTCGACCACTCCGGCTCTGTCCAGCTCAAAGTTCAGCCGACTGCGGCCTCGCCCTCTTTACTCGAGGACCTCGCATCGATACCATTGCAGAGCGCCATCCTCGTCAAGGGCAAGGTAGCTCTGCGTCCAAGCCAGGACTCTAATGCTACTCAATCAACAGGCGCGATAGAGGTGTTGCCAGAGAGCTTCACACTCCTCAATCCAGCCACTCGTGACTTGCCCTTTCAACCTTCTGACTCGGTACATGCCGATGGTGTCTCGGCAGAGCTCCGTGCGCGCTACAGATACCTCGACCTTCGACGACCTTCGCTCGCTAACAACATCAGGCTGCGGAGTCGCATTACACATGCCATTCGGAACCATCTTTACGACGAGGGCTTCCTCGAGATCGAGACTCCCGTATTGCTCCGATCGACGCCCGAAGGAGCTCGTGAATTCCTAGTGCCAACAAGAACGTCTTCCGCCAACGCATCAGGAGATCCGACCTTCTACGCGCTACCCCAATCACCACAGCAGCCAAAGCAGCTCTTGATAGCTTCCGGAGTTACGGACAAATACTTTCAGATTGCCAAATGCTTCCGCGACGAAGATGGTAGAAAGGATCGCCAGCCTGAGTTCACGCAGATCGATCTTGAGATGGGCTTCGTCAGCGGTGGGCCCAAACATGATACTGTATCAAGCTCTGCTCGCGCGAGTGACGGACAGATAGATCGACGGGATGCTCAAGGCCAATGGAGGATCGGAGGTCATCAGGTCAGAGATGTGATCGAGGGGTTGGTCTCTCGAATCTGGCAGGCGGCCGGCAGGGGCGACCTGACCCCTCCCTTCCCTGTCATGTCGTACTGGACTGCAATGTCGCGCTACGGATCCGACAAGCCCGACCTTCGATACGACCTCGCACTCCACGACATTTCGAGGGGCTTCATCTCATCGAGCGAGTCCGAACCGCTTCAGTCAGACTCGAGTCTAGAGATCCTGCCTTATCAGCACACGAGCGCTGGCTTTCTGAGCAAGAAAGAGCTAGAAACCATGCTCTTGCCCTTCAAGGGAAGAGTGGAACGATTCCGCATTGCCTCGAAAGACAATGTTCACGAGCTCGCAGCTTTGCTGTTGAAGAAGAGCGGCCTGACACGTAAATTTCTCTCGGAGCTCGATGACGAGCTTGCCGCGTCGGAAGTGCACGTTGAGCATCTTGCAGAGACGCTTCGAACTGCCATGTCTGCAGAGTCGAGCGAGTCGGACTCTGATGAGCCGGTCGACGTCTTTGTGTCGGTGCGCAAGGATCCGCCGGAAGGTGGGAGCACGGCTCTGGGCGACGTACGGAAGCTTCTCGCCGCCTCGCTTGTCTCGAAGAATCTTTTGCAGCTGCGAGGCGACACTTTTGCCTGGATTACCGAGTTCCCGCTGTTCACGCTTGCGGATGAGGATAAGAATCAACTCTCGACGCTTTCCTCCGGCATCTCGGGTGCGCGATGGCAATCCAGTCACCATCCGTTTACCGCTCCCATTGCTCAAGACATTCACCTGCTCCATTCTTCCTCTGATCTCGATTCGTCGAGTATTGCACAAGTTCGGGGGCAGCATTACGACCTTGTGCTGAATGGGCAGGAGATTGGTGGAGGTTCGGTTCGTATTCATTCTCGTCAACTTCAGGAAACGGTTTTTCGCGATGTGTTGAAGCTTGAGGAATCCGAGAGGTCGAGATTTCAACATCTCGTTCATGCACTTGATTGCGGGGCTCCACCACACGCAGGGATAGCGCTGGGGTTTGACAGACTCATGGCAATCCTATGCAACACGGAGAGTATTCGTGACGTGATTGCTTTTCCCAAACAAGGCTCAGGTGTGGATCCCCTCTTCGCCTCCCCAGCTCCAATCCACCATCCATCCCAACCCCAATCAACCACAAACAAACTCTTGAACCTGTACGGACTGGCAATGGCAACAAAGACCAAGCATTGACCACACACACTTACACGACATCTTGGGGGAAAAACCTCCCAATGACAAATCGTGCCCTTTGGTTCGGTCGTTTGATCTAGAAATACAATTTAAGTTAATTTGACGGTATACAACTAGTAAGCATCGCCCACGCCAAAAAAAAAAACGCCTGATTGTCATTCTGGCTTCCACAAAGTGCACACAAGTATGTATGAAGCTAGACCATATTGCGAAGGAGGACCTTGTAGCAATTTTCGTCGTACGGCTTCCCATCCTTGACAAAGAACTGCGTATCTGTAAACGGCTGTGCGCACAAACTGCACGTAAAGCACTCTGGATGATACTTGCCTCCCAACGCCGTAATCAAATCATAGACGATCGGCTTCTTGCAACCCTTGCATCTGGGTTTGTGCAAATTGATGTGACACTTTTCGCAATAAGGATAGCCCTTGTGCACGATAAACTCCATACCGCCATGCTTAACCTTGCCATTCTCGTCTGCAATCATCAGACCAGGATCCGAGCCTGCTGCCGATCCTGCCGCTTTCGGGTCCAGAAACGGATCACCGCAATTGGCACAGAAAAAGTGCAGCTCGTGATAGCAACGCTCCTTGGTCTCGCCGTCCTGTCCAGTCAGTTCCTCGTCCTGGACAGTGATGTATCCTTCATCCACAATCGGCGTTCGGCAGTGGAAGCACCGCTTGGTGAACTTCTCGTGGTAGTCAAAGTGGCAGTATGGCAATCCTTCATGCTCGTAGAAAGCAACATGTTCAAGGCCCTCCGAGCATTCCGCACACACAAAACAGGCTGGATGGAAAGTATGACCGAGGGCGTGGACGACTTTGCCCGCAATCCACTTTCTACATCCATAGCAACCAGACCCGCTGCCCATCGAGGATGCCGAGACGCTGTCCGCTCCGGCTCGCGAGTACGGATTTGGAGCTGGCGAATGGCTCGTCCCTGCTCTCTGCGATTTGGCTGAAGGCTCGGCGGAGAAAGAGACCGAGATGGCAGGTCCCTTGCTTCCGTTGCTGGTTTGTGATCGCGCATCGTCGTCATCGGCAGTGACCGAAATCATTGGTCCAGAGCCTGATGGTCCGTCATCCTCAGCAGGTCCCGAAATCGAAATCGATGGCCCAGCTGCCTCCTCGTCGTCTCCGCCAGGCAAGACAATCGTGGGCACGGAAGGTGACTGCTGGGCGACCCTCTGACTTGGAGCGGGCGGAGCTCGAGAAACGCTGCTGCCCCTTCGACGCCTGGGTTTTTCAGGCTCCTCATCCGGTGCATCGAAGCTGAAAACTGGAATGGCGGGGGCTGCAGATGCAGCGTTCGAGGCTTCGGACGCGCTCGTGGTCGGTCCCATGGACATCTGAGCCACTGAGTCGGCCAACTGAGCAGGGTCCTGGTAGCGCGCTGGCTCATTGCGTTGCGTGGGCTGTGTGACGCAACCTTGCGTTGTCGCTGGCTGAGCACTCTGTTGCATTGCGTCTTGGAATCGGGCGGGCGCTGAGGGAGCAGTTCGTTCGGGAGTCTGATGAATCGGTGTGTTCGGCGATACCTGTGTTTGAGTAAGCACTGTGGCGGCGCTTTGACTCGAGCGAGGCGTCGAATCGCTAGTCCGTGCCACCGCTTGCCTTGCTCTCTGCGCTGCGATATGAGCCGAGGGGTTATCTGTGGTGGCGACTGGCTCGCTCTGGCTGGCGGGAAGCTCGCGACTGGGTGTGGATGAACTGCCGGCCAGTCTGGTAGCTGGCATGGGAGGAGAGAAAGTCGTGCTTGCCAAGGCGCTTCGAAGCGGGCGTCGCTGTGGCACTCCTCTTGCCATAAGAGCTTCCGCGGCGAGTCTCACGCTCTCAGTGCGATTGAGCGCACCTGTTGGAAGTCTGGAAGTGGTGCCCGCCAAAGGGGAGCCCGGGCTGCCGGGATCGCCTTTGGCAAGACTTGATGCGGCCGAGATGGTTGCGGAGGACCCCGAAGGTGGTCTGGGCAGATCCCGTCGCACACTGGCGCGGTTTGTCAAGCCTCCAGCGCCTGTGATGGGAGAGCCTGGAGCAGATGGATTCGAAGAAGTGCGTGTAGGTTGAGGCAAAGGTCGACGAACGGATCCAACAGAGGAGGTGGTCGACTGCCTGCTGAGGTCGGTCATGTAGGCAGGATGCGAGAATGCGGGAGTAACGCCATTGGTGGCGGGCATCGGCGGAGAGCTGACTTGATGAGGAGGATAGCCATGTCCGTTTGCTGGGAGCGCAGGTGAAGGTGCAGCGGGCGATGTAGGAAAGGCGACAGGCGCACTCTGAGGAGACATGATTGTGTGACCCGATTGTTCCCATGACTGTTGCAAGGCCGGTGCCGCTTGGGATACCGGACTTGCAGTGGCACCATTGTAGTAGGTGGAGGGGTTGGCTTGTTGGGGCAACGGCTGACTTTGGGGCGGCGTCATCCAGGGCTGCTGCTGTTGTTGCGGGAGGGCGGCGTATTGTCCGTTGGCGACGACCCCAGTGTACTGTTGAGGTGCATATTGGTACTGCGATGCAGGAATCACATGAGAGGGGGCATAGCTGACTGGGGCCTGCGCAGAGGAGTATACCGGCATGCTGACTGCTGGTCCAGCTGGAATCTGAGCGTAGGCGCCCGGAAAAGGTTGCGGAAGAGCATGGTTGTGTGGGGGCTGGGCAGCGTAGGCGATCGGATTTGGTGGCTGGCTTGCACTGTAAGAGACGGCAGGCGCGCTATCACGACGTTCTCGTGCATAGCCTGCGTATGCGGGGCCAGGGCCTGACTCCGAACTGCTTTGTGCCATTTGCACTGACGAAGGAGGCGCAGCTGCGTGGCCGTACATGGCGTCATGAGCCGAAGTTTGTGGAGCATGGGTGAAGATGGGAGCGGGTGGCTGTTGCTGCTGGTAGAGTGCCTGCTGCTGTTTCTGTTGCTGCATCTGATGCTGATAGTTGTAGAATGCGCTCGGAGCAGGCGGGTTCGAAGTGACCTTGGATCGCACCCTTCTTACTGTCGAGGGAGGGGTCGAGGACGAGGACGAGGAAGCCGCATCCTTCAGGTCGCTTACAGAGGTTCTTCGTTGACGTGGTGGTTCTGGCGAATGTGAGCTCGGGGGCAGATATCCACCAGATGTGTTGGCATCATTCATCATGGCACCTTTCTGGGCGGATAGCGGCTCGTAAGATGAGCTTCTTCGTGGCTTACGCACCGCAGTCGATGGTGGGGGAGGTGGTGCGTGAGCGAGCCAAGCGGCTGACATATCGACGGATTCTTGGACCGGCATCGTTGTGTATGTGTTTCGGAGGATGGAAGCGTCAAAGATGGTATCAAAGGAGTGGGATGGTGATGTGTCGCCTGGGCTGGTAGAGCGATAGCCGATTCAAGGCTCAGCCAAGGGGCACGGATTACAGATTGTTGTAACGACCGAGATTTGCAAAGATGGCAGTGATGGATGTTGTGTAAAAGGAAGGAGGAAAGAGTGAAGCGATGTGGATTTGATCCAAGTCAGCGTCGGCGCTTTCAGAGTGTTGAGTTGTTGTTTGACCCTGAGCCAGGAGACACGCGCGCGCGCTGTTTATCGGAACCCTGGCCAGTGCGACCTCCTAGCTGCTTTTGTACCACCTTTCACTCACGTCAACATGTTGATCTTGAACTCAATCGACAACTTCTGGCTCGGCCCACTCCAAGTCAAATCACGGCCTCTAGTCAATACGAATGCTCAAGGATGAGATTGTGATGTTGCGATTGTGTTGTGCTTGCACGTTTCTTGGCGAATGAGGAAACAAGTCAAGCCGTGCTGTGCAATTGTGATGTTATAACTGTAGTAATACTCTGTTATTTGCTGCAGGCTGTGCAGCGTCGGCTTTTTCAAAACAACACTCGTTCGGACCTCTAATCATCACACTTGCCTCGCCATTCCACAGCCACATCTTCTCGCCTTGGTTATCATCCACACTGCCTCTACAGCATCGTCCGGCATCATCACACTCTTTCTTCTTTTAGACAACCATCTGCATGCCGTGGTGATTCTTGCCTCGTCCACTCATCTCCACAAATAAAGCAGGTCAAACGGACCACAGCGTGACCTCTCACGCATTCTCCGCCTGCCCATCATGCCACCCTCTTCGGAGCCCGTCCATAAGGGAACGCTCGTCTGCGTCGTCCTCAAGGCGCGCAACTTGCCCAACAAAAAGTCCATCGGCAAACAGGACCCCTATGCCGTGCTTAGCATGGGCACCGAGCAGCACAAGACTAAGCCCGACAAACGAGGCGGTCAGCATCCTACTTGGGACGAGCAGCTTCACTTTGAGATCTATGAGGACATGGAAGATGCCCTCTCTACCGCTTCCACCAACGGATCCAGCTCCACCACCACCACCACATCATCGAACAAGTCCAAGGGAGGAAAGAAGGTACTCAAGGTTCAGTGCTACGCCGACGACAACAAGGAGCCTGAATTCATCGGCGAAGGTCTCGTCGATCTCACAGACACCCTCAAGACCGGCGAATTCGATGAATGGGTCACTATCAAGGCCAAGGATCGCTATGCTGGTGAAGTCTTCCTCGAACTCACCTTTTACTCTTCCGCTGCTCCCCCGAAGAAGCGCAAGCCCCAAGCCAAGGCTCTCCTCTCTGGTACCGACACGTACGGAGGTGCCGGCACCTTCCAGAGGATCGATGAATCTCAGGATACCAACTCATCAGCATCGGGCTCAGCCGCACCCGCAAGACCTCCCAAGGGCAAAGCTGACCATCCTCCCATCCCTGCTTCCATGCGACCCGGTGGTGGTGCTTTTGCCAACAATACGCACAATCGCATGTCCAGCAGCGTCTCGACTTCAGGTCTTGCTGCAACGCTCCACAGGCCTCCCTCGTCCATGTCGCACTCGCAGACCATGTATGACCTCGGCAGCGGTACGCTTCGTCCCAGCTCCTCGCTTGCCAACCTAGATGCCTACACACCTGCCTATGCGCCTGCTAGCATCTCCCGATCCACTAGTCCTGTTCCACCTCCTTCCGCACAGCACTCGCTTGGCCCAGCACACAATGCTACGCTCCCTGCCGCTGACGGTCCCAGACGCTACAGCTATGCAGCACCTCACTCACCCAAGCCTTCCGAATTCGGCCAGAACATCACGCCCTCCGCTTCGTTCTACTCGATGACACCTTCTCAAAGCAACCATTACCTCGCCAATAGCCAGGGTGACGACGCGGCTGGTGACATGTATGCCACCGTTCGACCAGGCGACTTTATTCAGCACCAGCAACAACAACATCAGCAGCCTCAGCCACAGCCACAGCCTCAGCCTCAGCAATACACTGTACCTCGCTCACATTCCATCTCACACATCCCATCGGCTTATTCGCAAATGCCCCAACCTGACTTTGGCGCTGACGCTCTGACGCAGTCCATGTCGCGCATGGGCTTTGGTCACACCATTTCGCCCTCGACCGTATCCACGGACAAGCCTTTGCCGCCTCCTACACCATCGCACGTTGATCAGCGTCCGCCGCAGTCGCACATCTACCAGGCTCCTGCTCATCTTGCATCTCTCTACACTCCTCCTCCCAGCTCTGCATACCCTGCTCAGCCTGATGCGTCGCAACATCATCTTCAGCGACCAGTGTCGCCTGGAGCTCGCCCATCGTCCGCCTTGTCGCACTACAGTACCAGCCCAGCTCATGTCGAGCCGGCTCCTTCTGTGGTCAATGCGCAAGCTTACTACCAGCAGCAGCACCAGCCACAGTACCAACAACAACAGCATCAAGCAAACCACCTTGCGCGACCGCCATCCGTCCCGCCTCGAGCTTCGTCTCCAGGTGCACCGACAGCAGTGCCGACGGGCTACACGCCAATCCCGTCGCCCTACGCTCAGCACGCACAGCAGGCGCAGCAAATGCCGCAGCAGCAGCATACGTCCAGGCCGTTGCCCTCAACGCAAAGCTCAAGCTCTCTGTCGTCGCCAGCTCCAGCGCAGCCCCACACTCAGCCGCAACCCCAGCCGCAGCCACAACAGCCCTATCCTTCACATTTGTACCATCCTGTGCAGCAGCCTTCTCCGCCACCGCCAACACATGTGCACCAACCTCAGACATCGCATGCTCATGCTCATGCTCATTCTCATTCTCACTCTCAGTCGCACTCGCACTCGCTTTCTCACTCTTACTCGCAGAACTCGTGGCAGGGTCCACCGCCGCCAACTTCGCAGCCACCTCAGCCATCGTACGTCCAAGCTGGTCCTCCTGCCGCCAACGGTAGCAGCATTCCCTCGTCCATGTCAAGCGGCTACCTTTACTCGCCCCCACCTTCAAGTGCAGGCAGTGGAGCTGAGGGGACTTGGAGTTTGGGAAGAGCTCCTTCGCCGTTGCCGCCGATTCCTGGCCAGCAACAGCAGCCGCAGCAGCCGCCGCCTTCGCAACATCTGCCGCCATCGGGGTCCATGCACCATGTTTACGGTACTTCGCCCGGCGGTGGCACGCCCGGTGCTGCGCCTGCGATCACACAGCATTATCCACACGTCCAGCAGCAGCCGCCGCAGAGTTATCAGCAATATCCGGCGCAGCATCAGTACCAGGCTTCACATGGCCAGCCATCTCCTACACCCACACCTACATCTGGAGCGTATGGACACCAATACGCAGTCCAGCAGCAGCAGCAGCAGCAGCAGGGCTATCAACAACCAGCCATGCCATCCTCGCAATCCCTTTCATCCTCGCTACTCTACCAAAATCATCAAAATAGCCAGTATCATCAACATCAACAACAACAACAACATTATCATTAGTTAGTAATAGTAGTAGTAGTGGTGGTGGTGGTGGGAATTCGTCCACTCTTTTCACACTCTTAAGGCCCTATATGGGGGCGTGATTGTTGGGGCGGGGGGGTTTGTAAAGAGTAGATGCAGTTTTTAGGACAATATGATGGAACACAAACAACAATTTTGCCATTTTGCAAATCAGGGTCCAAGAACAAGTAAGAGTTGATTGCGTGTGTGTGAGAAAGGAAAGAAAGGTGGGTGGAAATTGAGATTAGAGGCCGGGAGGACGGGTTGGTGGAGGGCCTGGTGGGTTAGGTTTTCTCGTCTCGCCTTTCTCCGAGCGAGAGGGAGAAGGAGAGGGGGAGGGTGAGAAGGCGTCTCTTGCTCTCCTTGGATGCGTCTTTCGAGGCGAGGATGATTTGGATTTCGAACTCGAACTAAGGCTCCGAGAACGAGAACCAGAGGAGTAAGAGAGCGGAGTAATGGACTTCGATCGACCTCGACCTCGACCTCGACCTCGACCTCGACCTCGATTTCGGGTGGTGGATTGACGTCGACGAGGAGGACTTCGACTTCGACTGATGCTCCGACTGCGACTGCGACTACGACTACGACTACGCGAGGAGTAGGAGGATCTTGACCTAGACGATCGAGACGAGATGGAGCGCGAATAGGAGCGCCCACTCCTTCGACGTGCTGAAGAGCGAGAGTGCGAGCGAGAACGAGAACGAGATGGTGAGCGGGTGTAAGAACGCGAAGACCTCGATCTGGATCTGGATCTGGATCTGGATCTCGAACGAGACCTAGATCTGGAGCGTGAATCGGAATATGAAGCCGAGCGAGAGTACGACCTTCCCCTAGTCTTTCCTCGGTGACGCGAATCGTCACGGCTGCGACTGCGGCTGCGGCTGCGGCGAGATGAGGAGTCGCTTTGGCTATCGGAATCGGAATCCACGTACTTCCCCCTCTTCTTTGCTCGGGGCGAAGGCGATCTTGAAAGCGACCTTTCGTCATCGCTATACCTCCCTCTATCTCTTCTGTCGTCAGGCGAGTCCCTCCTTGTACGACTCTTCCAGCCGTCATCTCTGCTCGTCCTCGCCCTGTCCTGCTCCCTTCTCGCTTCCGCTTGCAGCTCCCTTTTCCTCTCCCAATCTGCGCGTCTCTGTTCGTCCGCCTTGCGCCTTTCCTCGATCCTCTCCTGTTTCTTCCGCTCCTGCAACTCCCGATCGAACGCATCTCCCTCCCTATACCCGCTCTCCACCCCTAATGCCGACGCAAATCTCCTCTCCTCCTGTTGCTTCGCCTGCAGCAGCTTGTGCGTGTCTCCCGGTCTCAACCTGCTCGCTTCTGCCTTCGAATATGCCGCCTCCTGCTCCTTCTGCTGTTCGAGTTGGGCGATAAGTTTCTCCCTCAACGCCGCAACTTGCAACTCGATCTCGTCCTCCTCCACATCATCATCCTCCAGCTGCACGCGCAGCTCCATGCACTTCACTTCGACCTTCCTCTTCCTCTCATGCTCCAAGATCGCTGCGTCGGGTTGAGCATGTCGCACATCTCCCGAGCTGGAAGAAGAGCCAGGTTTGGTCTTGTCGAAGGGGTTGTCGCGAGGTTTAAAGTTGGAAAGGTTGCGTTGGATGTAGCCACTCGTACCGGTACCGCGGGCGGTTTTGAGACCGATGCCGTTGTACATGTCTACGACTAATGCCCAAGTGTGATGCGAGGTGGATGGAAGGAGGATGGGAGAGGTTCGCGCTGAGAGAGTGGATTTAGCAAGAAGATTCTCGGGAGGCGGAAAATGGCATTCGGCCGGCTCGAAATAATAGCGCAGGATCTAAGAAGAAAGCTGGACCCTGAATTCTGGAAATGTGCGCTTGGACCTGTCAAGTTGTACATCATCTAGCGCAGCCCTTTGTGCGACGCTGTTGATCCGTCGCTTCATCTTTCTGCACATCGCAGCAGATCCTCTGACTCGGGAAGCAAGGTTGCACAATCATGCTCAGGAACGAAGCGGTGCGCATTCATTTACGGAACAAGCACGCAATGCGCCGTGTCGCACGTCGTGAGTTCATGAAGGAACGCAGCAAGCTCTTTTGACAGCGGAAATACGGAACCACATCCCGCACTGGGCATTTCTGTCTTCTGTCGTCCCCTCAGTCCATATTTCGCCACTGCTTTGGCATCGACTGGCACAACCGAGTCTTCCTTCGCAACACAAGCAACAATACCCACACATGCCGAGATCGAGCTAGAAAGTTCCGCTTCCACTGCCAATCACGGTCAAAGTTTGGCGGCACTCTCGATCGCAGGCAAGATGTCAAAGCGGGAGCGTCCACGCACGTCGCAAGGCCTGAAGGACACCTCCTCCACCATTCTATCGCCAGGTCAGGGAGACATGGAAGTGGATCCATCTTCCCCTTCCATTCCCGACACTGAAAGTCGAAAAAGGCAAAGGATCTTCGACCAGATTTCTTCCCAAACCAGAGTGGACCCCTCGGACAAGCTCCGCTCCGACCAACTTGCCTTCGTCCCCCGCGAGTACCAAGTCGAGCTCGCCGAGCTCGCCAAACACGGCAACGTGCTTGTCTGTCTGGATACAGGAAGCGGCAAGACGCTCATTTCCGTCCTCCTGCTCAAGCATATGCATCAGCGGCAATCTCCTTCCGCAGGCCCCTCCCTCCCCTATCCGCACAAAGTTTCCTTCTTCCTGGTCAACCTCGTCCCACTCGTCCACCAACAGTCTTCCGTCATTGCAGGCAACTCGGAACTCCGAGTCGGAAAGCTCTACGGCGAGCTCAAAGATACGCTGCGTAGCAAGCATAGCAAATTTGTCGTTGACAATTGGCATGTGGAACACTGGAATGCACTTCTCGAATCACACGATGTGATCGTATCCACCGCTCAATGCTTCCTCGATGCCATCATTCACGGCTTTGTCAAGATGAGCGATCTCAACTTGATCATCTTTGATGAAGTTCATCATGCCCTCAAGAACCATCCCTACTTTCGAATCATGAAGTATTACAAGCTGGCGAAGGAAGAAGATAGGCCAAAGATCTTCGGCATGACGGCGAGTCCGATCTTCACAGCCGAGGGCAAGTTCGACGAAGCGAGTCGGTACCTGCAAAGTACGATGAATGCCAGGATTCATACGGTTTCAAAGGAGACGCTGGGAGCGCTGAGGCAGGTGAGGGGCAAGCCGGTGGAGATGGTGATGGAGTACGATGCCTACAACACGGTGCTGGACGATGCCGAGAACGGAGTCGGGTACTCGGACTTGAGCAAGGAGATGATCGCCAAGTTCGGGGCTAAGCCAAATCTAACGGCAGAGATCGTCGACACGGTGCAGCTGGATCCAGTGACGGAGGCATTCGAGACAGAGGTGCGGCCCAAGCTCGAGTATACGATGCGCTGCCTCGGTCCGATTGGATGCGACGTTCTGTGGCACAGCACGCTGCTCGAGTACCGGTCGCGAGCCCGTAAGTGGGTCAACATTGCCAAGGACAGACGCACGCTAGTGAACGACGACTGGATCGTCGAATCTAGCATGCGTTCGAACACGCTCACCCCTCAAGACACTCAGGAAAGTAATGAGGAGAGCCAAGGCTCCTCTTCAACCAACACTAGCCCCAGCATCGGACCGACGCTGGCCCATCTCTCCAACAACAGCGATTTGAACCAGCGCATTTTGCTCCAGATGACCTCGCAGCCCCGACTGCCGGACTATCTCGACATCGACGCCTCCAACGCAGCACCTAAACTAAGCCGCCTCATCGAGACGCTCAAGTGTTTTGAGCCGAGCGAAAAAGAGTTTTGCGCCATCATCTTTGTCGAGCGTCGTCAGACCGCGACTTTGTTGGTTGAGCTCATCAAGCGCGTCAAGGAGATCGATTGGATTCACCCGGAGTTTCTTCTCGGGCACGACAATGGTTCGGCGAATGGAGGTGCGCCGGGTATGGACTGGCATGACCAAGTCCAGGTGCTGAATCGGTTTCGCAACCGCAAACCCACCAATCTTCTCGTGGCGACCTCGATCGCGGAAGAAGGCTTGGACATCCAGGCTGCAAATCTCGTGTTACGCTTCGATCTGTTCAACCGCCATATTTCGTTCCTGCAATCACGCGGCCGCGCCAGGGCGAAAGAAAGCCACTTCATCTGCCTAGTCGAACGGGACAATCGCGAGCACGCCCTCGCCATCCTCAACGCCTTGAAGACCGAGAATAGCCGAGGAAAATGGCTCGAAGATATCGCTGATGCCGACCACGACGCCGAGTTCTGGGACCAGGACTGGCAACAAAAGCTACGAATCGAGGAGGAAGATGCAGCGGATGCCGAAGCTTGCATCTTCGAGCCTAGTACGGGAGCGAGGCTGTTCGCCGAGGATGCGCCGAGTTTGGTCTCGCACTACGCGGCGACGCTCCATTCCGAGTATTTAAAGGATGCTGTCATGGCGTATACGATGGAGGTGCTGGACGCAGGTTTGGGCATGCCGAATTGCTATAGGTGTACGCTGCAGTTGCCGAGTACAGCGGCAGTCAGGTCGGTGGATTCGGGAGAATGCAGAAGCAAGAAGCAAGCGAAGAGGTGGGCGGCGTTCAAGGCGTGTCGGCAGTTGAGAGAGTTGGGCGAGTTGGACGACTGGTTGATGCCAAAGCTCTCCGGTCGTGTTGCTGTCAAGGATGGTGCAGGTGGTGCAAGTGCCATCAACCCGCATCATAGAGCTTGGAAGGGAAGCGGAAAGCCGGTCAATGTGCCGATTAAGCATTTGGATGGTTGGGCCAGGTTTTGCGACACCGCTGATAGGGAGGAGCAGCAGGCGAAACAAGGAGCAGAGACGTTTTATGCGACCTTCCTCGCGCTCGATGCGTTCGATGCGGCATGCCAACCACTGTTGCTGCTCACGAAGAGACCCCTTCCGCAGACCAGACTACTTGAGCTCCTCCATCTCCCGACGCAGCGGATGAAGAGCGTACAAGCCGAGACGTTCGAGAAGCCGGTCTCGTTGCCTCCAGAAGTGGTCAAGGCAGCGACGCAAATGACCAAGCTGATCTATAAGCTCATCAGCCGTCGCGATACCCCGCACTCCGCAAGGGGGGAGCCTGCGCTTCTCATCGTCCCCGTCCGACTGCCGCAGGGCGTTACCAAAGTTCACTCAGCAGATGACCTCGAGGTCAACATCCCGTCTTCGCTCGCCTTCACCCCTCTCACCATCTCGGAGGGTAGTGAAAGGGAGCTCGAACATCGCATCCTGGTCCGGCAGCACGGCTTTCATTCTCACTCGCTTTACAAATACGAGCGCGTCAGACGGGATCTCACGGCGAACTCGTCTATCGACGAGGCAGCAGAAGTGACGTACCTCTCGCAGCATCTCAAGATGTATGGTCGGTACCACGCGTCAGGCGAGGTCTCAAACGAGGATATTGAAGGGGTGCTAGCTTCCGAGTTGGCCAACGTGCCGCTGCTCGAGGCGACAAAGATGGCCAAAGTGCAAAACCTTCTCACACGCTCTCATGCTAACAACAATGCGTCGCAAGACGCGACCAAGTCTTCGGCGAGGACGATCGTACCCTACTTTTACAAACTTCACCCCTTCCCGTGCTCGCTCATCGCCTCGGTCCTCCTCCTTCCATCCATCCTCACGAGGTATGATCAACTTCTTCTTGCGCACAGCTGCAACTCCACGCTTTTCGACGAGAGACTGGACAACGACTTGATCCTCGAAGCGATCACCAGCCCCTCTGCGGGTTCGCAGCTGGATTACGAAAGGCTCGAGTTCTACGGAGATACGTTCCTCAAGCTCGTCGCGACCTGCCATACTTTTACGACGCACGTGGGGAGGACCGAGGCCGAGTTGCATCTGGCTAATAAAGGCATCTTGACAAACGTGCGATTGCTGAAGGAGGCCAAGAGGCTGGGGTTGGCCAAGTATGGGGTGTTTGCGAGTTGCAATTTTACTGCAAAGAGGTACACGCCGCCGATTGTGGGGAAGATGGGTGGGGCGCTGACTCGGACCGCTCCGGAAGGCGATGAAGTGGTAGAGGTGGAGGATGGGGATGGGGATGGGGAGGAAAAGAAAAAGAGTGGGGAGTGGGACAGGATTAAGGAAAAGACGCTTTCGGATATGGTGGAAGCGCTTATCGGAGCAGCTTTGTTGGGCGCGGGGACAGAAGCGGCATTGCACGTTTGTCGAGTGTTCCAGCTCATTCCGGACTCGATTCAGCGCTTAGCGGATTTCAACACCCTTCTGGAATCGTTGAAGCTTCAGTCGGTCGAAGAAAACTGGCAGGGTCGAGTATCCGATCAAGGGTTGAAGCATCTTGAGACCCTGTTTGCGCACGAGTACCGATACCCGCATTTGGGATTGGAGGCGTTCACACATCCGTCGCTGCTGGCTTCGGTGCTGCCTTCGTACCAGCGGCTCGAGTTTCTCGGCGATGCATGGCTTGATTTCCATATCGTGCGTCGGATTTTCCTCTCGCACCCGGACCTGTCTCCTGGCGAGCTCACCGCATTCAAGGGCTTACTTGCGTCCAACGCCACGCTCTCGGCACTCGGCGTCCAACTCGGCTTGCACAAGTACATCGCGTCCAACAGCGACGTACTATCCCAAACCATCGAGAACTACTCGTGCGCGCTCGAATCCATTTACAAGTCCAAAGCCCAAGATGGCGGACAATACTGGTCGGATTTACGCTCCTCGACGACGACGACGACGGGGGTGAAGGCGGCGCTGCCGCCGCCCAAGGCGATAGCGGATGTGGTGGAAGCGTCGTTTGCGAGTATCGTGGTGGATTGTGGATTTGACGAGCAGGTGTCGCAGAGGTTGTTTGAGCGAGTGTTGGCGCCGTTCTATGATGCGCATTGCGGGCTCGAGATGGTTAGGGTGGCAGAGGTGAAGAGGATGGTCGAGTATGTTTGTGCGGCGATGCGGAGGGTGGTGGTGGTAGGGGGAGGGAGGAAGTGCTTTGCGCTCCAAGTCAGGTCGAATCTCATCAAGGGCAATGAAGATGAAGCGATGGAGGTAGACATACAAGAGGAGGGGGAGGAGGAGGAGGAGGAGGAAGAAAAAGTGATGCAAGCGCTGCTCACCGACATCCAGGTGGATCTCCTAGTGCATGGAAGTGTGGTTGGGCAGTTTCAGGGCCTACCCAAGAGTCCTGTACATTTGGAGAAAAGCGTGCGCATCGTGGGGGAGATTGTACAGCTCGAGCGCCATGCTCGATCTTGCAGGATGGAGGCAGGGCAAGTGGTGGACCACATTGATAGGCTCGAGCAGCTGCTGCGTGAACTTGCACGCACGTTGGGGTGGAAGACGGTGTACCAATCGCGTGCCAGTGCCGACGACCAAAAACCTCTGACCTTGGCACAGTTGAGACAGACGGTTAGCATGCATCCCGAGTGTACGTGTGTAGTTTAGCTTTCATTGCCGGCAATGTTTGGCAAATACTGTATGAATGTTCACTTCAGGTCTTGGGTGCGCGACTGCAAAGTTCTCGAGGTTGGCTCCAGGTTGTGCGCATTCGATTGATAACTTTTGGAGGCGATTCTTGGCCTTGCCCAGGCGTCAAGTTGCGCTTCGTCTTCACTACTGTCGAACCCAACCCCCCCGGGGCTTTGCAACTCGCGAGTCCAATCCACGCGCAGCGCGCTTACCTTTTTCAGGAGCACTATGTTTTCTCCCACTCGACCCTTTCTGCCTTTAGAAGGGGTTTTGGACTCTATACTCTCTCTGTCCTTCTTGACTCCCAACGGGCGGCGGAGGTCTACACATGCGTATCAAATCATATCAAGGGCAGTCAAAAAAATCTCTGTTGGCAGACTAAAGTGATGCTAATTGCGCGTGGACACTTCGTGCAAGCGAGCCTAATTGCCATCGTCACTCCTGCTGCTTACCCCCCTTCCCTCCCACTGCAGGAGCTTGCTCCCCCTCTGCACTTGCGCCGACGATGGCCTGCTGGATATCAAACTTTTCGCCCTCACACTTTGTCTGTTTGGTGGTTTTGACCGCCTTTCCCGCCTGTTTCTGGACCATTGTCACCTGTGCACATCCTTTCTTGCCTACCCCCGCCGCGCCAGCCACGGGGCTAATTCCGAGCGTAATGTTCTGCGAAATCACACTAGCCCGCTTCCCCGCCTCCAGAACCACAACAAACTGCGACAAATCCGGCGAGAAATACCCCTCAAAGTCGGAAGACGGCTGGATCGTCTTGAGGAACGAAGTAGCCGGGGCGTTGAAACAAACATGAGGAGTCGCATCTTGAGAACGAGAGGTGCCGCAATACGCGGCAAACGAGTGGCCAGCCGTGTTGGGAAGCCATTTGGCACTCGCCATCAAAGGGAGGCTGACGGCGAAAAGAGCAAAGGAGAGCGAGATTTTCGTCATCTTGAAGAGTTTACGCTTTCGATGGTGTGCGGGTTCCACAAGTAGAGAAAAGGTCCAAGGTCCAAGGGATATATAAATCCCCTCTTCGACAAGTCAGTCCGCTGCATCCATCATGTACGCCTCGAGAGCTGCGTACCAGATGTCCCACCCTCATCAAGTCTCGCACGAGCCTGGTGGGCTCAACGCCGCCACCGCCACCACCCCTTCATATCACTACTTTCTCCAAGTGTATCCAACCCACACGACCGTACAGCCACATCAACCCAGCCTGCTGCATTCAGATTCCCCCCTTCGCTCCCTCTTCTTTCAAACTCTCCTGCGTCCCCTCATCCGTGCCCACCGTATCCGTCGTATCCACACTCCCCCTGCCCTTGCCCCTCCTCCTTTCCTGCCCCAACGACAGCCCCCAAAACAGCGGGCTCGCCAACTCTCCCCTACTCCCCACCGTCGTCGCATGCGAACTGGACGAATCGTGGTCATGATCACTACTCCCCCTCCTCAACACCATTGGCCCCTTTGCTTGGTACGCATTGCAAGTGGTGCTGAAACTCTCCGGCGTGAACAGCGCAGCATCCGTTGCTAGTGCTTCTGTCGTCGAGCCGAGTGCGCACACTTTCAACGCCGGCGAATCCGGTAATTGCACGGCTGCGTTCGGTCTAGATTCGGCCTTGGGCGCTTCCGGAGCCGTGATCGGTCTCCTCCTTCTCCTCGGCGCGGGTCGGAGCGAAGGCGTCAACCCTCCAAGTCCGTCCACTTTCTCTCCCACCATCGGCAAAGCCACCGAAAAGTCATGAGAAGAAGCGAGCGAAGAAACCTCGAAATGACTCCTACTCGAATCAACGCCCACCCTCCTCCTAGCCTCTCTAAAAGCCTCTTGCAACCTCAATTCGCCAACTTGTTTTCTAGAGTGCGACTGGAGCAATTCCTGCTCTGTCAGACATTCGAGTTTGTCAAACTCATCCTCGAGCGCAGCAGCCCTCGGTGTGAGTGTGGGCGCTGAGCGAGGAGGAGGTGGAAGGCTGCTGCGACTGCGATGATCCAATGTGTATAGAGCACTGAGTGATGCCGTCTTGGGAGGCGTGGGAGGAGGCGTGGGAGGAGGCCCAACTTGACTTTCAACAAAAGTCTGGATGAGACCAACTCGGTCTTCAAAGCCTTGCGGCGGAAGACCGACAGGTGGTGGGCCTAGTCGTTTAAATAGCTGAGTCGCAGTGAGGATCCCGATGGAGGGTGACGCAGATGCAGTAGAGGGATCCGGCAGTGGCAGGCCCGATATAATTGGAGACTTTGAAGCTATCGTTGACGGCTCGGTTGGACGCTGCGAAATCATCGAGATTCGTTTGTCCACCACTGAGCCTGTATCCATGCTTGCTCCTCCATGAGCATGCGTACTGTGATTGTCATTTGAGCCAGATTCGTTGTCCGAGCCATAGGTGCTACCATTAGCCTGGTCCGTGGTCACGACATCAGCTTTCCAGGCGGACGGGGGAGCTCGCTGCGCCTTGCCCTTGCTGGGCGTAGGCGGCCCCTCTCTCGACGACCTCAAGAACTTTGGCGTGAGCGTTGAGCTGACTGAGGCACTCCTGGAGCGTGGTGGCATCGGCGTGGCTTCAGATTCGGAATTGTACTCGATATCTGCAGACGATGCATTCTTCTTCCTCCTGCTCATCCTCCTCGTAGATGGCATTCTGGATAGCAAGCTGGTGGAATTGGTCGACGAGCTAGCGACCATCTCGCACGACTCTGGAGGAGAGGCCTCCTTGGTATTGGTAGCGCCGAAAGAAAGGAAACTCGTCAAAGACTGCACCGAGCTGTTGCGATGAAGCGAAAAGGGAAGGCGGGAGGTGGATGCTGCTTGGTTGCCCGAATATGAATCTTGGATATGCGAGCGAGACGCCGTCCCGCGGGACTTGGATGTCAATCTGTGAGGCCAGTCCAGCTGTTCATCTTCCAATCCACAGGATGGTGCAGTGACAGATGGTTGGAGTTCCTCGACATGTTCGCTTTTTGGCGTGTCCGTTTCTGGCAAGGTGGAGTAGGGCTGAAAGAGAGTACGAGAGTCGGTAGTGGAGCGAGGGGCTGTTTGTGGTCTTGCACGAGCAGCGAGTTTCTCTTGTGAAGGAGAAGATGTGGATTGGGTGTTCCAGCTTCTCCTGGCATCTTTGGCGGTGAAGGCGTGGTATACAGGCGTAGGTGTGGATGATGCAGCATCTCGGGCGCGGGATCGGATATGAACCTCACGGCCGGATGCTTCGAGATTGCTTGGTTCCCAACTGATGATCTGAACTTCTGATGATACAGCCGTTTTGGCTTTATTGGTTGTTTGGGAGGGTGGGATGGGGATGCATGTTGAGGTTGAGCTTGGTGTGTCCTTGTCGATCTTGATGGAATGATTGCGCTCACGCCGACGGGTGAGGAAACGCAGTGACATGATGATGATGACGATAAGCAGCTTGCAACGGCATTAGAGAGAGACGCCGTGAGACGGCAAGATAGTAAGATTGCTAGATGCTGGAGAAAGAGAGTCGAGTCCGATTGATTTGCTGGATGGCGAGCGGGTATGAATAGCAAGAAAACGAAGACGATTAAAGAGAGACAGACAGAGAGAAAGAGAAATGGAGAATAGTCGCTGGCCCAATAGCTGGGCGAGGATAGAGATGGAGACGACGACGACGATGATAGGGGTGATAGAAAATGATGGAGTAGGAGTAGGAGTCTCAGCAAACTGCATCCACGACGACATAAGCGGCGATCCATCAAGGGACCAGTCGACGCTTTGCTTGTCTTTTACACTGTTGCGACAAACACACTGCTGTACTGTACTATACGCACTGTACTGTACTGTACTTGGACTCTTTTTTTCTTTCTCTCGCTCTCGCTCTCGCTTGTTTGGCGTAGTGTAAGTTGTTCGGTAAAGCGAGTCGAGGATCGCAGCAGGGACAGGGTGATATTATAGACGCGGAGGAATTTGAGGGCCGATTTGACGGCTGGCTGAGTTTGGATTTAGCGCTGATTCTGCTGCTGCTGCTGCTGCTGCTGCGCTTTTGCTTTTGCTTTTGAAAATATCCGAACCACTCTCTTGCTGCAGCGGTCTTGACGAGAAGAGATGCGACGTGATTCTGCATACATATTGCAGCAAAGAACAAAAAAGACGGAGGCAGTCCCAGATAAAACCCAAACTGAAAACAAGCACAGTGCAGTACAGTACAGGGTGGGAATCAAAGTTAGAGCCCACCCTACCTGCCTGCCTGCCTGGCTGGCTGCCTCGAGTCCAGTGGAAAGACAGAGAAAGCATTGCTGAGAATGAGGTGTGACTGTGACTGTGGTGGCAACTGCGCAGCTCTCTCTCTCTCTTTCTCCCTCTTTTTCCTCTCTCTCTCTCTCTCCTCTGGAAGCTTGGCTTCTCCACTCTTATCTCTCTGACCCGTTCGTCTCACTCAGCATCAACCTGCTCCAAGTCAAATAATTTGAAAGATAAGAAGCCGCAGAAGAGCAATGACACGCGGCAGACTGGCGGGAATTGAAAAAGGGTCATGATGGTGATTTGTGATTATTCCTTCCGACCGACGGATGGACGGGAGGGAGGAGGGGAGGCTGCGGGTTAGGGTTGAGCCCGCTCCCAATCTAGACGGGTCGAGCGGAGTTTGGCTGTCTGTTCCCCCATATTCGCCGTCTTGACAGCTTCCCTTCTCTTTTTTTTTTCAAAGACCGCTCGCGCGCCGCGGGTTGATGAATTCGCATGAAATCATTAGTACTGTACTGTACGTAAAAGATCGACTAGACTGCAGATCCCATACACTACAGTACAGTATAGTTGCATGCGGGTTGCTGATTGTCTTTTCCTCGCTTCTTGCACAAACACACACACACACACACACACAGAGAGAGAGAGAGAGAGAGAGAGAGAGAGAGGGGGGGGGGGGGGGGGGAAGAGAAGAAAAAAAACGCCCGCCGCCGTGCGGTTTTTTTTTTCTTGCCCCC
>JALCCH010000033.1:186850-201174 GCA_023212835.1 Pseudozyma thailandica
GGTTGTGGCCCTTCTTGTCATAGCTATCCCAACACCCACAAACAGAAAGAGGCGCAGGGGGAGGGGGGGGGGGGGGGGGGGGGGGGGGGGGGGGGGGGGATGGAAGCGAAGACAATACATGCACGCCGACGTGCAGTTTTTCTTCGCTTGACCCACGGGGGGATTGGCGCCAATTTTGCCAGACAAACATATTGATACTGTACATGCTGGACGAGGTGTGCGTCGACACAATACAGTACTGTAATAGGCGCGGGGGTGTTTAGCTTCGGCAGCCATCTCTCCGACCACCCCCGGCTAAAAGGCTTGCATTGTTCTTCTTGTCATCATCCAATCCAACCTTTCGCTACTCATTAGCTTCGCTTTCGTCTGCTCAATCCCATCGGATCTCTCCAACCCACTTTAGCCAAACCCCCCACACATCGCATCCCCATTTCCCGCACGCTGTGCTTTTCTTCTTACTGTACTCCCTCCCTTCCAACTAGCTCCAACTTGACGCCTCCACCTCCAGACCCACACTCGACTCAAACCAACCCTCATCCCTCTCGAGACAAAACCACCACCGCACTTGACTCTCACTCACACTCGCATCGCATCGCAATCAAAAACAACACAAACCAGAACAAAACTCCTTTTTTTGGATTTCAACACTACTAACCCTACCTTACCTCCCCTCCGCTCTGCTTGTCTTCTGAACGACTAGATCCTTAGTTGTCCTCCAACCACCTATACTCGAACCTGAAATCGCTCTTCTTCCTCTGACACCAGCTCCCCTCCCAATCAAAGTAGACATAAACTCCCTGCTCATACTCATCCGTAATCGCCTGCGGCTCCGAATGCCTCTGGAACCACGTCAAGTACTGCTTATGAAACCTCCAACTTTGCTTCTTCAACTCCCTCGCCGCCAGATACTGATGATATGTCCCCTGCTGGTAGTAAAAGATGTAAAACAGCGTGTCCACGTCAAACTTGCTGTACAGCGCCGGATTGTCAAACACACTCGCAGGCGTCTGCGGGTAGTAGCTCGGTGTAGGGAACGGATTCTTGGCCACATAGTACTTGGGCTTGTCCGAATCCAGTGGCTCGGGGACATTCATAAACGAAGACTCGAGCGACTTGTGAACCAGTCCCAAGTTGGCATCGCGCCGAAGCGACTTTTGCTTGGCAGACTCAAACGACGAAACCAGATCCGTGAGCGAAGTCGGCAGACGCGCTTCCGTGCCCGCTTCCTTCTGAGCAGCTGCTTGTTGTGCTGCCGTACCAGCTCCTCCGCCCGCGGGCTGAACAACCGAGGCTGCTGCCGAAGAAGCCGCAAGCTGGGCTGGTTGGAATCCAGACGTGCCTGTTGCAGATGTGTCTGCTCCAGGTGCCATCGAGTTGCTGTTGCTGTTGCTGTTGCTGTTCGCGTCCACTTTGGTCAATCCAGGTGGTGCGGGCGATGCCGACCTTGCCTTGTCGCTCGCTTCGTTCTTGATCGCATCCACATTCGACTTGGCAGGCGTCGATGGTGCCACAGCCGCTTGTGTCGCTGCCGAAGAAATCTGCGACCCAGGGGCTGCCGAGACTGGCGCAGACGATGCGGCATTGGCATCCACGGCCGGATCGTTGGGAATCGATGATGTCGTGGTCGACGGAGAAGCTGCCGAGTTGTCCGCAGCGGATGCAGCCGCACTTGACGCTACTGCGGCAGCTGCTGCCGCGGCGTAGCGGATAGGTGGCAAAGGTGCAGCGCTGGGTGCTTTGGGTGGGGATAGAACGGCAGATTGAGATGCGGGTGGTGCCTTGGCTTGCGCAAAGTTGGCAGTTGGTACCGCCTTGTCCTTAGGTACTGCCACAGGTTCCTGCGATGCCTTTTTGGTTGTCTTCTTCGCCGAAGGAGGTGCAGCAGGTGGCGCAGCGGGTTGAGCTGGCGGTGCAGGACTTGGCGATGCAACAGGCTCTTCCTTCTTGGTGACGCTTTCCGCCAGACTGTCGCGACGAGGCTTGCTCGGCGTATCCTTGATATCGCGGAAGCTCACATCTTCCATGCCTGCTGTCGAATCCACATTGCTGTGCATGTCATCCGTCTCCTTGAGGCCGAACGCCTCTTCGCCGTCATCCAGATTGAGATCGTCATAGATCCCCTCGTCCTCTTCGAAATCTTCCTCCATGTTGGACTCGACAAAGTAGGCAATGTCCTCCTTGATGTCGGTGACGCGATCCGTGTCGAGGTTACCATTCTCGAGCATGCGTAGCAAGATTTCGAGACGAGAGATGTGCCAATTCCTTCGATCGTTGGCGTTTTCAAGTGACGATGCACGCTCATCCTTTGCAGATCCCTTTTTCTTCTTCCCGGACCCTGAAATGGTCTCGATCTCGGCTTCCGCGGCTTCCACCTGTCGGGAGAGCTCATCCACTTGCGTCGACAACCAATCCGAGATCTCGGCCTTCTCGCGATCCTTGGGGTTCATCTTTGCGGCAGCTATCAGGCCTTCTTTGGAGAATGCCTTGGTCTTCATCTCCTTTTCGATAGCCTTGAACTTCTCCATCTGGGTTTCGATGAGTTTACGGTTGTCGAGCAATGGCTTCTTGTCCTTGATGTCGTTACTCTGAAGCCATGTCTTGATCTGATCTCTCAACCGTTGCAACTTTTTGATTTGGGTTTTGAGATCCGACTCCATCTTTTCCTTTTGGGTGGCATTTGTAGAACGCTGGAGAAGATCGTACATGTCTTCAAAGATCTCGACACCTTCTGCGACCTTTTTGAGAGTCTTGTCGATCTCTGTTTGCAACTTTCTCGCCGCCATTGTGGTTAGGAACTATTCGCCGCTGTGCGAGGCGAGGGGTTGCAGTGATGGTGTGTGGTTGTTCGGTGGTCGGGAAGAGATGAATGCGCCCAAGCAGAAAGCCGGAGCTGGGAGCGAGTACTAGCAATGACAGCTGAGCACCTCAGTCGATCCGATTCGCAACGAAGAGTGCAGATCACCCGCGTGCTGAATTCCGCTTTGCTGTTTATGCTACAAGTGTTGTCTGCAATGTGCGGGGTCGCAGCAGCAGAAAGGACGTCTTCTGTGCTTTTGTGTCGAGCTGTGATGTTCGAAAAGATGGATTGGATGGAATGCCGAGTTAAGTGGTGAGGTGGTAGGAGCGTGAATAGGAATGAACGAACGAATGAGTTGGGAAAAGCAAGAAGGGTCGAGTGACAGACAAAGGCGCAGCAGCAGCGCGTTGACAGAGTATGAATGTGGTTGGTTCTCTGCCCTTTTTGCCTCGTTTTTGCGCTCACATGGCTGGTGCTGAATCCGCCCGATTCGCAAGACAGAGTATAGTGATTTTGTGAAGCTCGAACGGATCCGGATGGACCGCGCTTCGTCTCGCACGACATAACAAGAAGAAATGCCAGAAAAGTGTCATTTTCAGCCAAAGCCAGCCGAGACCCGTTGATTCAGCTTGAGCTTGAGCTTGAGCTTTGCGATTTTTTCAATAGTTGGTATCAACGACGGCTTCGTCGACGTTGTAGTCGATATCATTATCGCTTCGCTTCACTTCTTCACCATCACTTTATCTGTCGACAATTGCGCAACACCATCGTCATGTCGGCGTCCAGATCAACAAAGCAGCTTACAACGCTGTTCCAGTCGCTTCGTGTCGGCTCGAGCTCTTCCTCGGTCGCATCAACCTCTTCTGCTCGACGATGCCTTTCCACCACTCGAACAACACACGAGCCTGCTAAGGCAACGTCTGTTTCGAAAGCGCCAGCAGCCTCGCAACGATGTATGTCTCATTCAGGCACGATTCTACATGCATTTGCAGACGCAAGAATGTGCTAACTGACTCCAACTCTTCTCCCCTTGTTTTTGTTTTGCTATCATCAATAGCCGCATCATATCCCTTCTCCTCGGCCGCACTCATCCCGGAAGTGCCTGAGTTTGTCTCGACCAAGAAGAACATCACTCCACCCCCCGAGCCCAAGAACGTAACTTCAGCTGTCATGCCGCGCGTCCACTCTGATCTTCGCGCACGCTACGACCCTGGCAACCGTCTTACCAAACTCTTTGACCGCAAATCGGCCGACCGCATCCCGCCTGGCTCGGTCCTCATCGTCGAATCCTGGACCTCTCCGCTCAAAACCAACTTTTCCTCTTTCTCTGGAGTTCTCATCGCCGTCCGACGCAGGGGCGTCTCCACCTCTTTTGTGTTGAGGAATCTAGTGCAGAAGTTGGGTGTCGAGATGAGGTTCAACCTCTACTCGCCATTGCTCAAGGATGTCAGGGTGATTCAAAAGGCAGAGGCGGGTAAGAACGATAAGAGTGGCAAGTTGAGAAGAGTGAGAAGGGCCAAGTTGTATTACCTCAGGAAGGATGATAGGAGATTGGCAGGTATTGGTAATGTGATCAAGCAGCAGAGGTTGCAGGAGGAGAAGAAGGCGCAAGAGATGGCCAAGCGTCGGGGTGGAAGGAGGTAGATTCCGATTCAAAACTTGAGCATTGTATGTCAACATGGCTCTTTGGCAATGACAAGGGAGCTGCTTTGATTTACCTACTTCGTACTTACTTCGTACTTGATTTGTTTGGTGCAGTGATGTTCTCTCTGACAGCTCGAGCGGGTGTAGCACCGTGCATGAATTCATTGAGTCGGCGGCAGGATGAAACCTGCCTACATCAGAGCAGGATTAGAGCTTTGAGCGGCAACGGGCTCATCATTGACAGCCGGTTCGAGCTTAGACAGCGCATCGGAGGCTATCGAGATGCCGTTTGTGCATCGAAGCTGACTCGACACACCACAAGCATCGGTGAGGATCGGGAGGCTATCCCCCCTTCACAATCGCTGTCGGCTCTGCAGTAGCCGCGGAATGCTTCTCCAGCTCGATTCTTGTTGTATGTAAATTTAGTAGCAGCAGAGCGCGACATTCGGGAAATGAGCAAAGCAAAATGCGCGCATTATCAAATCCGCGGCTGACCAAGGCCAAAAAAAAAATAAAGCTCATTCGGTTCGAGTTCGGTGAATACCGTATGGGATCAACTTGACACTTGACCACGACGATTCTCAACAGCCTATGGAAAGCAACATAGTTCGTCATGGCTGCGTTCATGGTGCCACGATTAGGTTTGCGGCTGGCGGCAGCGGCGGCGCCGCCAACGAGTGCCACGATGATGACCCGCTTCGCCGCTCAGCGGTCGGCATTCTCAATGGCGGGAAGTAAGCAGATGGGGATGGTGGGGTTGAGGGCGGTGTCGACTCTGCGATCCCCCTCCATGTCTACGATGGCCGCGGCGCCCAGCACACGTTCGACGGTTCTTTCGCAGCTTAACTTGGGCAGGCGATTCCAATCTACCGCAACCGCATCCACAACTTTAGACTTTGCATCTGCTTCTTCTCCAATCGCTACCGCTACCGCTCCTGCCGCTTCGAAAAGCACGTCACCTCCTATCGTATCCAAACCAGTCGTCGCAGTACATCTGTTCGCGCTCGCCTTCCTGGTCTACGCCATCGTCATTGTTGGCGGTTTGACGCGCTTGACCGAATCCGGACTGTCGATCACCGAATGGAACCCGGGATTCAAAGGCATGTACCTCCCCTCGACCACGGCCCAATGGGAAGAGGAGTGGGACAAGTACAAACAAACGCCCGAATTCCTCCTTCTCAACTCGAAAATGTCGCTCTCGGACTTTAAGAGCATCTACATGTGGGAGTGGGGTCACCGTGTCCTGGGTCGAGTTATTGGTGTCGCGTTCGTCCTCCCCGCTGCCTACTTTATGACACGCAGATGGGTCGCAACGGGAACGCGTTGGAAGTTGGTAGCCATCGCGGCGGGCATTGGGTTCCAGGGTTTTCTTGGCTGGTTTATGGTCAAGAGTGGGCTGAGTGTTCCCGAGGATAAAGGGGGCAAGGCCAAGGTGGTGCAAGTGCCCGTGGTCAAGGACGATCATCCGAATGCGACCGTCGATACTCGAGGCGGCAAGATGAGGTTTGATGCCGTGCTGCCGGATGAGGAAACGGTTACCAAGAGTGTGCCCACGAGTTCGGCTCAGACGTTGGTGGCGACGGCGGAATGGACGCCTCGCGTGTCGCACTTCCGATTGGCTATGCATATGGGCACTGCGTTCCTGGTCTACCTCGCCATGCTGCACACTGGTCTCGCTGTTCAGCGGGACTACAAAGCGGCTACTCTGACGGGCAGCATCTCGGGCGTCAAGGCAAGGACGCAGGCGGCGCTCCAGCAGCTGGCCAATACGCTCAACCACCCGCTGCTTCGATCGCACTCGAGACTGACCAAACTCGTGGCGGGCCTGGTATTCACCACCGCCATGTCCGGCGCTTTAGTTGCTGGATTGGATGCCGGGTTGGTGTATAACGAGTTCCCCACCATGGGCGAAAACCGACTCGTTCCGCCCATGGACGAACTCATCGACCCTCGCTTTGCGCAGAAACCAGACGGCTCGGACCAACTCTGGCGTAACCTCTCTCAAAACCCGGTCACTGTCCAATTGATCCACCGCACGCTCGCCATTACCACCGCATGCACCGTGCTTGGGCTTGCTTGGAAGACACACTCGCTCTCCCGCGCCTACCGCCTTGCCGCCGCCAACGCCAACAAGTCGGCGCCCATGATGCCAGTGCTGCCACCGAGGGTTTTGCACTTGGCCAATGCGAGTGTGGCCATAGTCGCCGCACAGGTGACCTTGGGGATTAGTACGTTGATCTACATGGTGCCCATCTCGTTAGCGAGTGCACACCAGGCGGGCGCCATGGCCTTGTTGTCGGTATTGGTAGGGCTGGTTTCGGCGTTAAGACCAATTGCGCCCAAAGTGCTCGCCAACGGCATCAAGAGCAATCGCCACATCCTCAGCAAAGTCCTAAAGCAGCAGCCACACGCACCAAACCCATCTGTGAGGACGTAAAAGAAGAAATGTACTTATATATAACCCGTTAGAAACCCACACCATTCACACACCACCACCGCCATGCCAATAGTGAAAAAAGTCGTGATATTATTGACTGCGTACAAATACATCTCCTACCGTTGTTGTTGATCCAACTGAGTTTATCCTTTAAACTTGTACCTATTTCTCAAACCCTCACCATACCTATACAGCACGAGCGGTACTGGTACGCCCAGCAACCCGATGCCCATGAGGAGCGTGCAACTCCAACCATAACCTAGGTCTTCAAACATGTACTCTGCCACGAGCGGGAATGCGGCTGCCAGGATGCTTCGGATGAGTACCGCGCATGCGGTGGCGCTTGCCGAGTAGGGCACAAACGCGTCCACCAGGTACACCAAGATGGTCTGGAAGCACAGGATAGTCGCGCATCCAACCAGGAACGAGCCACAGAGCGGCACGATCCAGTGGGTCTGGTTAGCGGCCGACCAGCCAAACAGCAGGAGGCCGATGGGCAGAATGAGCATCCCAACGAAGCACAGCGGCAAGCGATACTCTGGACGACCTTTCTTGGGTTCAGAAAGAGGAGAAGGAGGCGCAGCCCGCGTGGCGAGGTCAGGATTCGCTGTGGGCGTAACGTTTCCAAACGCAGAGTTGGCACCACCATCCGAATGGCGCGTTTTAGCGCCTTCGTCCAAAGAAGCCGCTTTGAGCGACGCTTTCTTCTCCACATCCCCCTCCCTCTCCGCATCCTCCATCGCCCTCTCCCTTAGCACCCGCTGGATCGTTTCCCGCCTCTTGAACAGCAGTGGCGAAAGTTGGCCATCCGTCAAAACCAACCTCGCATAAATCTCATCCTGCAACAGCACATTGGTAAACGCCGCCACCAAAAATCCCAACCCCAACCCAAGATACGAAAGCCCCGAAATGCCCAGCGTCCAATTGTACGTCGGAAGCTTATCCATCGGCGGAGGATCCGGCTCATCCTTCCTCGTCATAAACAGCAACGGATGTTGGGTGATAAACAGATAAATAATCCCATAACAGAACCCAAGGTAGTACGAAAAAATCGCGCAAATCGGATTCGTAAACAACAACCTAAACGGCCTCGACTGCGCCACCTTGATCTTGGTCAAGATCTCCTGACTCGGCAAAACTTTTTTCGCCGCCTTGACTGCTTTGGTCGCGAGCGTGGGTTTGGGTAGGATGAGGGTAGCGGTGATGGGATCCTGTTCTCGGATCTCTTCGAGTCGTTTCTCGATGGCCTGTTCGCGTTTCTTGCGCAGCAGAACGGGCGAGTAAGTCTCGTTGAGAAAGAGTACAATCACGACGAAAACCACGCCCGACATGATGGTCAGCGTGTGCAGGAGCCATCTCCAATCCCTTGTGGCGGCGGCGATGAAGCATCCAATAATCGAGCCCAACACCGGCCCCATGAGTGGACCCAACCCATACAACGACTGCGCCCGACCTCGCTCTTTGGGCGAAAACATGTCTCCAATACTCCCCGCACCCAAACTCGGCCCTGTACTTCCCGCCGCACCGGCAAAGAATCGCAACACGTTGAGCACGGCAAAGTTGGGACTGAACGCAGCCGCAAGGTTCAACGCGATAAAGATGGCACTGGTGGCGACATAGACCGGTTGACGACCCACAGTCTCGGAGCACGGTGCGAGGATGAAAGGTCCAATACCCAGCCCGACGACAAAGAGCGATACGGGGAGCAACGACAATGTGCGCGAACCGAGTCCAAAGTCATGGTCGACGAATCCATTGCCCGGTACCAAGATGGACGAGCCGAGAGGCGAGATGAATCCCATGAGCGAAATGATGACGGTGGTACCCCATTTCTTGCCAGTGCTCCAGCCGCGCGAGTCTTCATCGCCGACCAGCTTGATGGATTCGATCTCTTCGGGCGTCAACGGCCGCAAGGGAAAGCAAGGCGGCGGTGGGAGAGGGGTGGAGGAGAGGACGGCATCTTGAGCGAAACGCGAGTGCGAGGAGAGGTCGCCTCGCGAGAGGGTTGGTGGTGGAGACTGTATCGATGTTGTCATTGTTGTCGTTGTGGACATGAACACGATGATCAAGACATACACTTGCTCTGATGACGAATGAGCAAGCTATGATGCAGATGCGGGTGAAGAAAAGGCGATGAGGGTAGTGTAGACGTTACAACATGACGAAGAGGGTCGGGATGAGATTGGGAATGCTGGAAGAAGGGTCTCGTGTATATGAGTTGAGGTGGACTGCAATTTGTACAGCGAAAACCACAGTCAAGTCTGCGTTTGATCAAACTTGTCAAGCGAGTCGTAGGTGCTGGCTGGTGATGCCGACAAAGATGCTGAAATGCAAAGAAGCGGCTGATTGGTGGTCAAGATCGGATATGCAATGGTAGGGAACAGAGATGGGCGGCAGCTTTGCGGATTGCTCGAGGGGATCGCATGAGCTGTATGTACGGCGGTATCGGCGCAAACGAAGCACGCGGTGTGTGTCTAGCCGACAAGACTAAACGTCGTTGCCCACAGTAGTTGCCGTTCTAGGAGCCTAGAAGAGAATGCTAGGGTAGTCGATGGTGGTATTGTGCCGTTACGAATCGATGCTGAAACGAGTGGGTGATGCTGTAGGATGCCGGAAGATGTCTGCAAGGTTTTGGGGGGGTGTGCGAAAAGATCTGCACTCTCCCGGCAGCAGGCGGCAAAGTGGACAAAAGGCGATGGGGTTGAGGCTAGGATGTCACAGAGACATGGTCAGCGAGGATGCGATGCAAAGGTGGGATGCAATGTGTGCGCGCTTAGCCGGACGTCACGGCTGGGTTCGGCATAGAGTCAAGGTGAAAGATGAGGGATGAGGGATGGTTGACGCTATTGTTCGGGCTAAGTTAGCGAGTAAGCAACGGCAACGAGGGTCGAAAGCCAAAGCCAAAGCGATGAAGGAGTGAATGAGATGGCGTTCAGAATGCAGTATCCTACGCTGACGGCTAAATTCAAGGCCAAAGACAGAGAGTTTTCGGCAAAAGCATGAAATTACGTTTGGCTGCTGCTTGCCTCTGCCTGTCCAACAAAAGATGATCCAACGCCTTCCCTCACACACATACACACACAAACGCCGCTCATGATGAAATTGCTTTGCCGACCGAACTGCATTGAAAGAGTATCGAACGCATTGCATTCCACGCGGTTCAACGGCATCTCCCTTCCTCTGCGCTTGCCTGCATATTGCTTTCCATACGCAATGACATCGTTCTTTCACTCCTCTTTGTCGTCGATACACCACCAGCGGTGCAGCTTCGAATCGATGTGACTTGTCAAAAGGGGGTTCATGGATCGAGTCGGACGAGCGTGAGACTGAGTGAGTGAGTGAGTGAGTGAGTGAGTGAGTGAGTGAGTGAGTGAGTGAGAGCATCTCTTGAGCTGGCAAATCGCTTTGGATGCATGCATCATGCATGGCAAATTGGGTTGGACTCGACGTGCCGACGGTTCAAAACTTCATAGAGAATCGGTTTTTCTTTCGGTGAATTTAAAGAAAAACAAAACTAAATGCCGTTGTCTTTCTCCACGTTTTCCATCCTTCTCTTGCCATCCGTACATTGCCTCGACTCGAATACATTGCCGTCTGTCCGCATTGCTTGCCATTCACTCGCACTCAGCTTTTCACAGCATCGACAATGGCACCAACCACGCCTCAATAGCGTACCAACCACGAAATGAGGTGGAGATCGAAAGCGGCAGCTAACAAAGACTCTTAGCGCGTTAGTGGTAGCGAGCACACGCACACTTAACCGCACCTTTGCTTGCCATCATAGCCTTTTTGCCGATACTCTACTGTTTGTTGCCGAAGGGTCAAAGTGGATTTTGAATTCTTCGGCATGAGCAGCCATTACAAACCGGCGTGGGTTTGAATCAAGAAATACAAATTAGACAGGATCGGCCGTAAAGCATTCGACTCCGACCAGTCTTGGCATTCGACGCCCCTGTGCCGGTGCCTGGCTTTGCACATTTTTCTAAGGGCAAGAAAATGGACGCTCGAAATAGATTCATCTGCGGTTGAAATCGCCCGACAGTCAGCCCGATTTGAAAGGAGGGAAACACATCGGGTGATGATGGAGGATCGACGCTGCAGTTGTGGGCAAGCATTGTTGGTGTAATTGAGTTGACAGTTGCGGGTATACGAATACACAAGTAGTGAACATGTGTGTGATGAGTCTGATGATGCTCGCCGCGAGGCATCCTAAGGCCTGACTTTATGTGACACGACGCATATCTGTCTTTGCATCATCCCAAAGATCCTGTTGACCCCACACTCCAGCTACAATAGCGACAATCATCCATGCTCCTGCTTCGTCTCTCCTCCATCTCCCATCTCCCTTTGCTTCTTCTTGTTCGTCGTCCATTTTGCTCCTCGATTTGACCGCCTTTCTTCGTATCCTCGCTAGCGTAATCGCCGCCACACATGCCCTCGCCAGTGTCCGCAACGTACTGATCTCTTCACTCACCAACCTCGCATCCAATCTCAACAGCAGCGAAAACATCCACCTAGCATGCAGCGCCTGGATCACCTCGCCTCCCTCCCCACCTTGACTGTCCGGTACGGGCACGCGATGCGCCAGCCAGTAGGGGAACGCCTCTAGCAGCCCCAAGATCTGTTCCGTGCTGAGCCGCAGTAGCAGCGCCCCTGTGGGCTCTTTGGTTCTCCACTCGTGCGCTTTGGACGATGCCTCTTCCGATGGTGGAGGGCGGCCATGGATCCAAGCGTACCAAGCGTTGTGGTTTCCGATCTTGGGCAGGTCGTCCTTTGTGAGCTTGATGTCTTCCGTGGGTGAGTTGGAGAGCGCTTCGCGTGCGTTGCGGAATTGCATTTCAAAGGCTTTTCGCCATTCGAGTGATGGCATGCACAACGTGTCCTCATCTGTATGTTTGCTCTGTTGCATTGCTGCATCGGCTGTTGTCGTCGAGTCCAGTGAGGTTTCGTCTAGGGCGAGAGCGGGGTTGGCGTAAGGATTGTGCTCGGCGAAAAAGACGCCAGGTGCAGCTGCTGCTTCACGACGCACAATAGCTAGGTACTGTTCGCCGTCAACAGGCTCGCCACAAAAGTCGTCTGGCAAAGTAGCGACAGGAAGAGATTGAATTCCGAAAGAGTCGTCCTGTGTCAAGGAATTGGAAGTATTGTGGTCGGTGAAGCGACGCTTCTTTTGCGGAGGACCAGGGTAGGAAGCCATGTTGGCTGCTGTGCTCGTCAGTGGTGCAAGGATATCAATGCATGCTTCCGTATCACCCAAAGTCCGAAATGAGCGTTTCGACAAGTTCCCAATGCTGGCAAGAGCGATGAGAATGCCGAGTGAGTAAGTGGATGTGAAGAGAGCATAGACAGAATGATTGAAAGTTGGTTCACGAGCATGTCTTCTTCTTCCTCTTCAGGGTCCAAATGTCTTTGCTTTCGAGTGGAGGACACCAATTTCTAAAGCCGAAATTTTGGTCGACATAACATGCAACAAAAATCGGCTCCGAGTGCCCCTTCCGACATTTTCAAAGGAAGCTGCCACCATCCTGTTTTCCTTGTTCGCACGTTCTCGACCATCTTCAACATCGTCGTTAACCTCTCAATCCTTCCGTATAGCCCTTTCAAGATGCCAGTCCGACCAAATGCCCGCGTCCTGCGCGACATGGCTACGCGTCAAGCCGTCCAATCCAACGAACTCGTCCGTCGTGCCTTCAAATACATTGCGCGCAACACCACGCTCCCACAAAAAGTGCGTCACCAGGCGCAACTCCAACTCAACCAGTTCCCCAACAAGACTCGTCCCGTAGCCGTCTCGAATCGATGCACAGAGACTGGAAGGGGTAGGGGAATTATCAGCGAATTCGGTCTTTGCAGAGTGAGTATACAGCGTATCGGAAGAGAGGTGACAAGGAAGGATATGCTAATGAGCCAATCTTGTGATCCTTTTGCGTTGTCGTGGTGGACTACAGTATCAGTTCAGGATGAAGGCGTTAGCGAACGAGCTGCCTGGTGTTAAGAAGGCGTCGTGGTAGATAGCAGCGCCACACCAAAAGAAGCAAAAGGGCTTTTTCGAAACTCAGCAGCGACCACCATTCCGGCATTTACCTATTCTTGTACACTAGCGACTCGTTCCGATCACCGAGCAAAACTTTCATCAGCATACACACACACACACAAACAGCCTCACACGTCTTGAGCGACGCAGGTATCGACAAGCAATCAAAGCTGCGGCTTTGTGGAAGAATCAACGAAAGTGCTCGCTCGCTCAAAATTGCAGCACCTCGTTTCGGTGCATGCTTCGATGCTCTAGGGCCGTGAAAGACCAGCTTCATCAGAGAAAGAAGGGGGGAGCAGACTTTTGCATGAAGGAAGCTTGACGGTTCAACTATCGCTGATGATCGCTGTATACATGAGTAATGTTCGTCGTCCGCTGTTCTCTTGCCAGAAGGGCTTCTGGTCCACAATGCGATGCAACTGAGACGGCTCTGATCCTGTGCAGCTGCGCGAGACATGTCATGCTGTTTCGGACAAAAGCCCATGCTCTTCCCGCTTGGTCAACTTTGGTCTCTCGAGCTCTTCGTAAACCTTCACAGGGATGCTCTTTGAAGCCAACGCACGAGAACGGCCTTTTATCGCCTTGAGAAGGGAAAAACAGCTTCTCTTGCTGCGAACGAAAGCTCACTGATGCCTATTGAGCCTCTCTGTATGTGCTCTCTGGATCTCTCTAGTCGTTGTGTGCGGGTGCAAGTTTGAGATTCCATGATCAATGCCCCATCAAATGCTGTTGTTCGTATGATCATCGCAATTCTTCGCAGCTCGCACCCAAAATTCCCCGAGTCTTTACAAAACTCGGATCTCGGCCATTCTCCAAACCCACGCTTCGACCCTTTTGCTTGATGCACGTCTTTGTTCTGATTGATTCACCCGTCCTCATCAACACCTCCCTTGGTCCTCTTTCCATCGCGACGGCTCTTGTCTCTCTTCACCCTCCACCACCTGTTTCCACATCTTCCGTACCATCCATCCGTGTCGAGTGGTTAGAATGGCGGTGTACGCCTCGGCATCCGCGTCGACGGGGCTCAACGGACCCATTCCACGCGATGCACGGCTGATCGCGGTCATCCTCGCCTCGATGGGCGTATCCGACGTCGAACCTTCGGTCATCCTCCAACTCCTCGAATTCGCCCATCGCTACACCTCCGAAGTCCTCTCGGACGCCCTCGTCTACTCTGACCACGCAAACTCTCGCCAAGCTGGCACCAACCTTAGCCTGGAAGATGTCAACCTTGCCATCCAAACCCGAGTGAATCATAGCTTCACAAACCCCCCAGAGAAAGATGTAAGTTCCCCCCCCCCCCCCCCCCCCCCCCCCCCCCCCCCCCCCCCCCCCCCCCACACCCCCCCCCCCCCCACCACACACAGACAGCAAAAGCGAGGGGTTGGGATGGGTTTTTGAGGTTGGCAGCG
>JALCCH010000034.1:0-196715 GCA_023212835.1 Pseudozyma thailandica
CATGCCTATTTCACCTATTCCTACAACTTTGCTTAAGCAACCCTACTCTGAAAAAAAAGCAGTCCACCTTGTAACCCAAAGGCTGGCAGCAGAGAGAGAATTCAACTCTGGAGAGCAAGACAGAACCAGCATGCCAAGCCAATCCCAACTAGATTGCAGAAAAAGAAGTCAACAAGCAACTGTGGAGACTGTGCAGAGCTTGTGCAAGGTGTGCCAGACCACAAACACAAGATCACACGCTGAGACGGCCAGCCAAGTGTGAGACACCTGGGGCTTGAACCCAGCTAATACCCACTGTAGGGATACATACTCAAGAACTGGGCAGGCCAGCCACAGAACCACTCACTTGGGAGCGCACCCTGTGTGTCAAGTGGGGGGTGTGCTAGTCTTGGCCAGGACATGCACCTGCCAACTGAGAAGTCTTTTACGCCTGGGGATCAATGCCAGATGGTTGTTCTACAAGCATGTGCAAGTAGGTACAACAGCTGCATGGACCAATTGCAGTGTGTGGGGAAGCAGGGAAGGGAGGGAATGCAAAAAGGAAGGGACACAACCAGAGACCAGAGCAAGTGAGAATGGTCTGAAAAGTTGAAGACCAGTGTTGAGGCTGGAAGACCAAGATAGGCGGTGCAACCAGGGGCCAAGAGGACTGGAATCCAAGCTGAGGGTGTGAGAATGAGCATGCTTGGAATGCAGAGGCTTGGCTTGATGTCAACAATCCCGTGCAGCAGCAATGGGATTGAGCTGAGCAGGGCATGCAACTGTAACAAAAAGAGTGCAACCCGCTTGTTGAGGGTGCTGAGCAGTGTATGTGATGGTACAAAGCAACAGCAACCATGAACAGGGGCAATCAAGCTTGACAAGGGAAGAGAATGTGGAGAAGGAGAGTGTTCAGCATGCTGCCAGTGAGGGGCTAGCATGCAAAGTAAGAGGTGAAGAAGATAGAGATGACGCAGAAATTGCATTGAGTCTGTCAAAAGGAGGAGGAATGATACATGCAACTGTTGTTGGTGAAGAAAAAGGTCGCTAGTGTTGGTGACCGGTGTCAGAAGGGATGAAAAGAAGCTGGAATTGTGTGGTCACAATCAGTGATGTCAAGAGAAGAGTATGGTAGTGACATGAGTGAGACATGTTGGCAAGCAAGGTGAGATGCTGCAGCTCACTGCTCTGTTGCATTGTCATGTGCTCTACTTGCACAAGTGAAGCTAGCACCCAAATTAAGCGCTCTGCAGAAACTTGGTGGAGCGGACATGTGCTCTGCCTGCTACCAACAACAGCCGCCTAGGGCTAGGGACAATGAGAAGCAGAGGGAGTTTTATGCCTGTTGTAAAGAAGCAGCCTTGGATGCTCACATTACAGCTTTGGAAGCAGAGCTTGCATCAACAACCCATGCAGATCAGGCTAGATGCATTGAAAAGGGCAATTAATGCCTAATCAATTTTACAAATATATCTACAACTGTGCACACCAAGAAAACAGCTGATGTTTTGACAAAACAATGCATTGCTTTTGCCATTGCCCACCAAATCATTGGCCAGCTCTCCTACATGCCACAACCTCTTCTGGGACCTCCTTGATGATAGTGAGTCACTCAGCACCATTGATGATGCTGATGCTGGAGCAGCCTTCTATCACACTGTAGCAAACAGGGCACCAACACCTCATCTCTCCAATGTAAAGACACATTGCAGCAACAATCCTGGACCCAGGCCAGTCTCACTACTGCACCACTGCAGCCCTGTAGCCTGCACTGTCTCTGTCAACCGTACAAGTCCTGTCCAGTGGGCAGTCCCCATTGACTGCACAGGATCCTGCATGGTGGCAACACATCAAGAACACAACAGTGCCACAATACACAGGCTCAGTGCTGTACTACAGTATAATGTATAGCAGGGATACTTGGCTCTCCAGCATGGCGCCCAGGGGGCCCTCATGTATTTATATAGAGCTTGCTTCACTTGGCTCAGCTCACTTCTTGACACCTTACCACCATCATCCTTCATTTGCACACCCTTACACTCATCTACCAAATCCTATTCTGTTCTGCTTCCTTTCTTGTGGCCAAGTCTGATCAACTTGACCTACTTCCTGACCTTATCAAACACAAGTAGACGGCCATCCTGGAGATGCCCGCTACACACACAGTCCCTCAAGCTAACACTTCTTGCAATCAGCTTCAGCATATCTCGCACTTTTCATGTAGTGTTTCTACTCTCATTGCTGGCAATGGCAGTCTCAGTTCCTCATGATTCTTTGTTGTGATCAGACATAGCACTACCATCATGATCATTTCATGCTCAGAAAATGTGGCAGTAGTACTTGAGCATTGGTAGTGTGTGAATCACGTTAACGATTTTCGAGCACCCTCCCTCTGAAGATGGTCCTGCCACCACAGAATAGATACAGTGTATGTTAAAGAGCTCGTTGTCAGCAAAAGTGAAGCATAAAGTACATAGGCGGGAAACAGGTACAGCAAGGATAGAGCACTAGAACACGACAGAGAATCAAATTCTGTAAACAAGATTGCGCGGCAAATCAAGGCCCGCGGTTGCGACCGACTGCGGGCAAGTCAAGGTAGCTCATCAAGTCGGCGTAGCTGAAGATGCTTGAGCTCTTGGAGAAAAGCAAAACGACAGCAGCGATGAGCAGTACAGGAATCCAGAACCAGACGAGCATGGCATCGTCACGCAATTGCAGCTGGCCCTTGCGACGGCGAGCAGCGACGGGAGTATGCGCTTGAGACGCTTTGCACTTGCTGTTGTGGGTCGACGAGGCGCTGCTGGCGGAGGGGCCAGCTTTCGTAGCAACCTCGCTGCCAGAGTACGCCATGCGTCGTCGGGTGGAAGACCTGCGGGAAGGACCGGCAACAGGAGTGCTGGCTTCCGAGACAGCGTCTGGGATCGCAATGGATGAGGCGGTCGCATCTTGCGAGGGGACTGGAGAGGCACCCTGATCTTCCGCGGCGGCAACGGATTCGTAAGCTGGGGGAGGCGAGTATAGCGGGTTGAGACTCCAGGCACCTTCCTCGACAATGTTCTTCCACAAGGTGAGAAGGCGCCCGCGTTCATCTTGCTCCCAGGTCTGCTCTGCAGGCGCAGCTGCGGAGCGCGCCTTGCCCTTTCCGTCTCCGGTCTCCTCGAGGGTCGCACCTGGCCCGTCAGCAGTCTCGTCGCGCTGAGCTGCAGACCATGGCATGAAAGGGGTGTTGGGCAGGCCAAGATGGAAGACATTGATAGCTGACATGGCGGGCATAGTAGGCATGTGCAATTGGGCGAACTTGTGGGCCACGGTCTGCGGAAGGAAAGCCCTGTTCATCCAGTCCGCACCCGTGTCGCCAGCCTTGGAGAGCCATGACTTGTGGGCAGCTGCATCCTGCTCTGCTTTACCCTGGATCGACTCCTTCTCCTGGCTCGAGTCCTTGAGAGTCTTTGCAATAAGGCGAGCATCAGCAGCTTTCAGGGCAGCCTTCTCGTCGATGACGGGCGCTGGCAACTCCGAGACAGCCTGATATGCTTCCATGTCATCGGCAACGTTAGTGGTAGACGCATGGCGGACGTCATCCGCTTCATCCTCGCTGACAGAGACACTTTGGTCGCTGTACTCGTCGAAGCTGGTGCTGACATTGTCATCGTCAACGTCAGATTGGCTGGGCTCGCTGCTGAGCTCATCAGACAGAAGATCTTCGGCATCCTCGTCGTAATACAAGCTCGCTGCTGCGTGTGATGTGAGTCGGCGCGTCTGCCAGTGACCAGTGCGCGAGGTGTTGTCGAGAATCAATTCGACGTCCACTTGGTCATGGTTGCGAGCGAGATCAACAGCGTAAAGACCGTTGACATCGGCAACGTCGTCGCGAGCCCCAGCTCTCAAGAGCAGGCGAGCAATGGTGACGCGGCCGTGGATGGCAGCAAAGTGGAGGGCGGTGACGCCGTTGCGGTCGCGAGCGTCGAGAGGGCAACCACGACGGATGAGAGCCTCGACCAAGCGGTAGAAGCCCATGAGGGTGGCGAGATGAAGCAGCGTGTGCCCTTGCTTGTTGGCCAGACGGATCGCGTCGAGTCGAGGCTGAGCCTCCTCTGTGCTGTCTATGTCGGCGTCAAGCAGCGAAAGGAATTGGATGACGCTGTCCTGGAAATTGGAGCTCTGAGATCGGCTGGTGAACAAACCAGCGACTGCCTCGCGGGCCTGAGCATGACCAACTCCGCCGGATGCGCCACCATTAACAAAGCCAGCAGGCAAGCCAGGCTGCTGACCTCCACCAGAACCGACGACTCGCATGGCTACCTCGCGAGCAGATCGCATCTGACCAGTCATTTGGAGACCGACGACCTGCAGAGCCAACTCCATGAGCGCACGATCGGTGGTATCGATGTAGGTGAAGAGCTGCAGTGGGCCGTTGATAGGTGGTGGCTGCACCGCCTGCGTAGGGCTCTTGACGCTCACGACCACGGGACCAGGACTGGAGCTGGGAGGCAACAAGCAGACAAGCGTGTTGCTGGCCCAAACTTTGGTGTTAGCTGCGGGAACATCTCCGAAGACGCAGGTGACGCCTTCGGTGAAGTTCTCACCAAGCACGGTGACCTCGATACCACCGCTAGTGGGACCTTCTCCGGGAATGAGTTTCGAAATCCTCGGCAGAGGCGCCTGCTCGACGTTGTGGTTCTGCGAGGGAGGTGAGGCTTGCGCAAAGGCAGGGTTGGGACCACCGTTGTTGGAGTTGGGTCGAAGGTGAGGAGGCAGAGCGGCGGCAGCGGCCATCGCCATCAGCTGTGCAAAATCTACGCTGCTGGAGACACCTGCCTGGGCGTTGCGGAAGAACGACTCCAGATCGAAACCGGGAAGGCTGGCGAGATTGGTTTGCAGAGAGTTGGGTGAGAGCGAGCCCTGCGCCAGCTGAGCCTGCATCTGTGGCGGCATCTGCTGCAGCTGCAGGGGCTGTGATGGCATACCGTTCGGGTGCTGTAACGGCTGCGAAGGTCCGGCACCAACCATTCCAACGGGAGCGGGGGAGCCACCGACGCTGGATGCATCTCCGGGCGTCTTTGCACCCGTGCTGGTGCTGTTGCTGCGCCCAAGACCGTTGCTCGTCATGGCAGAACCAGCGTTGGCAAAGGCATTCCAGAAGTCGGCTTGAGTGAAGTCGACACCATTGCCATTTGTAAGTGGGCCGGGAGAGGTAGCGTTGACAGCCGGAGTATTCTGACCGGTGCCAGAGTATGGCGTCATGTTGAGGTCCTTGCCCGAGGTGTTGCGACGACGACGATTGCCGTCGTACGGCTTGGAACGCTCCTTCTTCTGTTTGACGGGCGCGTCAGTGGTAGAGGTGCCATTGGGCGTGGCGCTACCGCTGGTGGATGCGGCCGCACTGGCCTGATCGTCGTGCTGAACGAACTGCTGAGGACGAGGGCTGGTTCCGTTGACCTGCTTGATTACGCCCAATGATGCGGGAGCGGAGGGGGACGAAGCGTTGGAGGCAGCGGCTGCCTGAGCGGCCTGCGCAGCGATACCCATCGACTTGTGGTCGTCGGTGATCATGATGGGCGGTGTGGAGCCTGTAGCAATAAGCCGTCCTTGCCAGTCGCGCATGGTGAAGATGACGCAGAATCCAACCTTCTCCTTGTGATGACGGCAGTAGCAGGTGATACGAGTCGGCAGAACCGCTTCTCCTTCCTCAAAGTCGACAAAGTCACCACAGTTGAAGAGCACGACTCGCTTCTTCTCTTCTTCCTCCATTCGTGCTTGCGTCTTTTCAACGGCGTCAGGAGCGGAAGGGTCGATGCCAAGACTCCTCATCTCTTCTTCGGTGGGCTGACTTTCGAGCGGCGTCTTGGGATCCTTTTTGCGATGCGCACGCTTTCGCTCTCGCTGACGACAGCCCTTGCAGACGAAGACGCGGTCATGTGGTGGAGTGGCATTGACGACGGTGGCGTCCACAAAGAGAGTCTTCTCCGGCGGCACGTCCGTCTTCTGGTACTTCTTGGATTTGCGCTTAGTACCGCTAAGAGGAGGCAACTTGATGTGGGTGAAGGATCCGATGCGCTCCCAAGCACCAGCGTTGGCAGCCTTGGGCCGGACAAGCTCGATGCGCATTCGAATCTGCGTCTCGACGCGCGACTTTGCGCCATGCATTGGGACGCCATGAATGTGAACCTGAAGATCCTTGAGACCTTGGCGATTGGGACGCACGATCTCGAAGGCGGAATAGCCGAGGTCGGCATCGAGATTGTTGCTGTGCACTGCGGTCTGCGAGCCGAGTCGACGTGGCGCTGTCGATGAGGACCCGGCAAGCTTCTTGGGCTCAGATGACTCTTCTCCCGAGTTGCGGCGAGAAGAGGATGCGCTTGCACTGGCATTGGTCTTTGGTGCGCGAGCTGTCTTGGGTGGGGCTGCGGGCGGCATCATGGAAGCAGCCGAGGATGTTGGAATGGTCATGGAGGCAAAAGAGTGGCCATTGGCACCATTTGCATGAGAAGGGACAGGCTCAGTATTTTTGACCGCAGGCGAGTCGAAAGAGCCTGCTTGGACGAACGAGTCGAACATGGCCTCATCGTTGTCACTGGCCTTTCCTGTCCATGCGACATGACCATCCGAATCTTCCCCACTGCCGGCGTAGCTGGCGACGCTATTTGTTGCGGTCATATCGCGTGCTACTGAGCCAGTCTTGCTGTCAGAGCCACTGGGGCTGTCCTGTGTCAAGGCTTGAGCAGCACTGGAGAAGCTGCCCATGGCATTGTGGGAGGAAGCGGGAGACTGCATGGAGTGAGGCGAAAAGCCGTAGTCGGTGCTGGACGTCGAGTCCATGTCCATACTTAAGTCTGCGTCGTTTGGTGCTGCAAGATTGGCAAAATTGCCGTCCCAGCTCCCCAAGTTCATTCCTTCAAAGCCGAGTTTGGTTTGTTGCTGAATTTCAGGGTCGTTGATGTCGAGACCTGGAATTAGAGATCTGAACGTGTCGCCAAAGATACTGGGCGAGAAGACGTTGTTGGTGGATCGGGCGGCGGCGGCTGCTTCTCCGCTTTTACGGTGAGAAGCACCGGTTCGCGCACGACTTTTGGCCGTGGCCTCGTCGTCGCCTGTGGAGTCACTGGAAGTAGGGCTGCTAGTATTGGTCAAGCTGGGAGGCGAAGTGGACTGTGGATCGGATGGAAGAGTGAATTGAGATGGCCGATGAGAGCTTGCAAAACTGGTGGACATGACCGATTGCTGATGTAGTATCAGGACAGGGACCAACGTATCACAATGCTGATAAAGCGCAGGACCAATCGAGCGAGGTTCGTCCAAGTAAGACTGTCTCAAGAAGCTGAGAAGGATCTGATCCTATCGTGTTGCGGTGATCACTGGGTGTAGAACGGGCAAGTCAGGATTGCTGGTAGTGACTGACTGCAAGAAAAGCCGATCGAGGGTGGTGGAGGCAGCTACGATGATCGGTGACTGGACGTGAAGATGTGCAAAGAACGAGAAAGCGGCGCCAATTTGCCGTTGGATCCCGCCGGATTGTAAAGTGATAGACGAAGCAACGATGTCGTCGATGCACCTGCGAGCGAGTGAGGTCGTGAAGAGACAGATACCGCTATGGACTGTTAGGCAAGATAGGGGGTGAAGAGTCGATGCCTGCTTAGCCTCGCCAATGTCGGTGATGGTGAGCAGGATTGATGATGAGATTGTGGATGGCGGAGACGCGATACTGAATTGGCTTTTGCTCCGTTTGACGAAAGTGTGCAAAAGTCGAGGATTGAGCGAGGGAGCGACAAGTCGAAAAGAGACTCGCACTCGTGTGCAGTGGCAGCAGCGAAAATGACACTGGCGACGAGCCTTCCCCAATAATATCTAAGAGCCTGGAAAGAGCGGATTTCTTTTACTGGTTTGTTGCTGATGCTGTTGCTGTTGCTGCGACAGCTTTCCGAGCCTTCTCTTTTTTTCCCTTTCTCTTCCTTTTATTATTTTTTTTTTTCGATTTTTCCATTCGTGTGGTGGTGTGTTGCAGAGGCGTTACTGAGGCAAGAGAAAAGGCCACAAATCGAGAGGATTTGGATGGCTGAGATCGAGGCTTTTTGTATGTATATTACTGCGTGGCTGGATGCGAGGCAGCTGTGCAGCCAATAATTTAGCCTTTTCCTCGATTCGCTTCCTTCCTTTGGACCTTTTCGAAGTGTTAGGCTTTGTCACTTTGATTGAATCTCGGATCGAATTTGTATCTCGGTAACGCTGGGTTTGTATTGACGAGAAAGCATTCGATTGTGCTGAGTGGCAGTGTGATGTGCTCAATACAGTACAGGTATACCTGTTGGAGTCTCTTGACCTGATCCTCAGATTTTTGCACAAGATCAAGCTTGCCGTAGGGAATCACGATATAATTCGAGGTCTGTAAGTATCAAGTCACCGCGCCAGTTATCAGCAGAAGAGAGAGGGAGTATGTTGCGAACCCAGCCTTATCTTTCCGCTTTCCGAGACTATCGCTTCCGGAATGCCCGAGCTGAGCTAGATAACGAGATCCCTGCTTCCAGAGAACGACTGTCAAGAGCAGCGACAGTTGTTTCGAGACGACGGCACACGGGCCGTGGATGCTGCATGCGCGACGTCGCTTAGATGCTTGGCTTTGCTCACGACACAGTATCGTATGAAGGTCAGCAACAAATGCAAGCCACGGTTTGCGACGCGAAAGCATCGATGAGAACAAGATGGAACGGCCGGGAACACCGTGGCCATGATTTTCCGCATCATCTGTGCTGAGAAGAATAGCTTCAAGTGCGTTTTTCCTGCATGCTCGATGCAGCGTCGACTCATACCTTGGCTTCCCCGGCGCTGGCGAGTTGGTTTCCAATGATACTCTGCTGACCAAGTCTTCCGTGCAGCAGCAATCAAGCAAGACAGACTTGGTTTCCATACTGCCGTCGTTAAAGCCTGCTTCGGATAACCCATCCGAGCAGAGTACTAGGCTGTGCTGCACCGTCTATCCTTGTGTACTGTACTGTACTGTTGAACTTACTGTAGATCTCGACAGTCAAATACAGAGTAGCACATCACACACGCGTGGCAATCTTCGAAATTTTGGGGTAGGCACCAGCTCAGTCTATCAGAATCCTGTTTTTAAATTGCCGCTTCAGCCACGCACACTTTCTAGCAAGCGAACGTTTGTTGGGTCCCCTCGTCAACTGCCCGCTCTCGTCTGACGAGACTGCAGGGAAGGCCTGCTTGATCAAAGAATAGCTTTTGTATGCAGGGTCGCGGCTGGCTCGACGTGGAGAGCTCAAAGTCACAGAGGATGTGAGTGCTTTTCCAGTTTCTTCTTTTCGCGTTAGAAGGAATACGCCATCTCCGGGGTTCCACCGAGAGAACTCCATGATTGATTTAGACTTGGCTCGTCGTCGCTGACAAGGCGACACTTGCTTGTCGTTGCAATAGCTAGCTCTGTTCATTGTAATAGCGTCTTGTCAATATCCATGTTCTGAAGGTCAAGGTGACGCTGTGGATCTGTGCCGTGCACTTGGCCGGTTGCTAGCGCAGCATGGCATGAAGTTGGCTGGCGGCAAGCACTCCTTGTCACCTCCTCTGTTTGAGCTTGATCTTCACATTGTTCAGCTTGTCAATGGGATGCAGCTTATCCATCGCATGAACATCAGATGAGGTTCGTTAGCTGTGCCTGTCAATATTAAGCTGTCACCGCCTTGGTAAATCAGTCCTTATCAAAGCTGTTTGTTCCAAAATCTTCGCCAATGAGCACGAATCCCGTATCTGCATTCCATTTCGACGTTGCGGCAGGCTTCGAAACAGGCTGAGCTGTGGCTTGTACTGAATCGTGGCTGCACTGCATGGTGCGCATGCTCTCTTGCCTTTGATCCTTGGTGCGTTCGGGAAATCTGCACTAAGTACAGACGCACACCCGGCAGCAACATTCATCTTGCGATGGGCTCAACGCGCACAGAGCCATCCAAAGGAAGTGACAAATGTATTACGAGCAAACAAACAGGAACGGAGAAGCGGCCTAATCGTACAAACGGAAGAGATCAACAGCAATACAGCACAGAGCAACAAGGAAACACGCAACCAAGCAAAAGCCCGATCAAACACCGGTACGGGTGAGAGCCTTGCGCTGGTTCGAGAAACGAATGACATCCCTCTTCTCCAAAATGAACAAGGTCCTCTCCAGCGCGTGATTCGTGTAGCCCTGACTCTCGACAAACTCGTGTCGAAGCTTGGCGTAACTTGTGCTCCACCCGATAGGCAGCCTTCGGCGGATCTCGCGTTCCAGCTTCTGACACTCCTCGGCCAGCTCACCTCGCGTCATGCCCTCCACGTTGCCTGCCTGTACGGCGTCCATCGTAGACGAGCGGAAGAGACGCATCGCCTCATCCACATGCTCTTCACCCACTGTGGGCGAGAGCGTCACCTTGGCCAGCGATTCTGAAATACGCACAATCGCCTCTAGCTGACGGACCGTGATTGGGATGGAAGAACGCTCATCGTTGTCTCGTTCCACTTGAGCCACTTGCTTTCGCAGCGCAACAAAGTGGGACGAGAGCTTCTCTGCTGCCTCTGGTGAGAGGCGAGGCGCACATCGAGCTTTGCAGAACGAGATGTACCGCTTCATCTGCTCAATGTCGAACTCGCCTGTGGCCGATGCATCGTTGGCGCGGTTCATATGGATGTTCATGACGTGCTTGGCCATCGTTCGGTCCCGCTGCTCGTTGTGCTCATCCTTGACGATGAAGATCATGTCGAAACGAGACAAGACCGTCGTCTGGAAGTCGATATTCTCGCCTGGCGACTTCATGTCGTCGTATCGACCAAAGATCGGGTTGGCCGCGGCCAGAACCGAAGTACGCGTGTTGAGGATGGTTGTGATACCTGCCTTGGCAATCGAGATGGTCTGTTGCTCCATCGATTCGTGGATAGCGACGCGATCTTCGTCACGCATCTTGTCGAACTCGTCGATACACACGACACCGCCGTCTGCCAAGACCATCGCACCTCCCTCGAGATAGAATTCGCGGGATTGGGGATCACGCTGCACAGAGGCCGTCAAACCTGCAGCTGACGAACCTTTTCCTGATGTGTAGACAGCAATAGGCGAGACCTTCTCGACAAACTTGAGCAACTGAGACTTGGCGGTACCTGGGTCACCGAGCATGAGAACGTTGATGTCTCCACGCAATCGCATGCCGTCTGGCAACACCTTCTTGGATCCACCGAACAACAGACACGCGATGGCTTTCTTGATGTCTTGATTCCCGAAAATACTCGGGGCGATGCTGGCGGAGAACTTCTCGTAAAGATCTCTTGACCTCGAGAGACGAGCAAACTCTTCCTCCTCTTCAGCGGAAAAGATACGAGCCATGCCTCGTCCACCTGCCCCTTCGGCGTCAATTTCGAGACCGACGACCCTCAAGTAGGGTGTACGCAGTGCGACGGCACCGGCCTTGGTGCCCTTGCCCGCTTTGGCGCTGGTGAAAGTAGAGTAGATACCGGTGGCAATGATACGCGAGCCAGGAACGACACGTCCACAGAGAGCTCGGTCGACGGACATGAGCATGTGACGTGGCAGCTCACCGACGGGAACCATGTCCGGTGCTTCCTGCAGCTTGACCGTCTGGTTGTCGACGAAACGGCACTTGTCGTGAAGAATCACGTATGGGTCGGTCGAGCACTGTGGTGCGGTGGTGTCCATTTTCTGGGAGTCGCAGTACCTCGGCAAGGTGAAACCGCCAAAGCCAGAGACTACGGGAAGCGACTTTGTTGCACGGCAATCCCTGCACATGATCTGAAGATGTGTCGCGCGAGATGAAAGCGTTGTTGTGCCGATGACGATACCAGGCACTCGAACCAGGTGCGAGATGCTATCAGCGTGGAGGTCACGCATGGGTGTGAGGTTGGCATGACTACGGAGGGTCACTTGGCAGTCAGGTGCTTCAGGGCGCTGCTCGTCGCGAGTGATGACGGGATAGAGGATGGCACGAGCTGCACGCTTGACTGCTGATTCGAAGAGAGGGAGAATATCAGAAGGCGTATCACGGAGTGCTTGTGCAAGATCATTGCTCCAAAGCTGGACGTGCTCGAGCTGAACTTCGAGGACGTATTGTTTGGCGAGAAGGTTGGCTCGAAGGCGATCACGGTAGATGTAATCGCTGCCCGTTCGGAAAGTCTGGACAAAGTTGAAGAGGGTCTGCTCAGTCTGAGCGGGAGCATCGGGAGCACGAGAAGCCTCGGAGCCCGCGAGGGCTTGGGCAGAGAAGACTCTACCTGAGTCAAAACCCGACATGGTGTGTTGCGGTCTGATCGCTTTCAGATGCGTTAGATGAAGAGAAGACGACGGTGGCCTCGAGGTTCCAGATGTTGGTCCGCGCGTCAATTGTGAGACCCTCGTCGAGTGTGTGAGTCGTGTTCGTAAGGGTGTAGCAATAGGGTTTGAGTAGGTAATGTCGAGAGCTGTCTGAACTATAACAGAGGATGATCGTGATACTCAAGAGACAAGCAACGCCCAGAGTTGCGGATTCCAAGACTCGCTCTCATACTCTTCTTTCTCCCATTTGCATGCAAAAACACAAAGAGCTGCGCCCTTTCGGTTTCAGAGACTGTTGGTCTGCGCGTGTTTCTCGATTGGCTGCAAAGACACACTTTTGCTACGCTGTACAAGTGCAATTAACACGTCGAGCAGATCCGCGACGCGTCCTTCCATTCTGCAATTTACGCCACGGTCACAACTTTCCATCTGGCGCGGCGGCGCCTCTGCCTTCTGTCTTTGAACGCGTCTTATGCTAGAAACTGCGCCGCGCTTCGTCTCGTTCGGAATGAGCGCGAGCACGCTTATAGACTGGTCAACATGGCCTTCCACAGACCAGCGCATGGGATCATCACAGTCTCAAAGGAAGCAAAGATAAGCGTTTGATTAAGCAATACTCAGAGTCACAGTAATTCTGATGAGGAAGCGACCGTAGGCGTGACTGTTGCTGAAAAGACAGAAGGAGATGACGAATATGGGGTATATAGGGATGATCGGTCGAGTAGGCATCAAGGCTCGATCATGTGGCTGAGTCTGGCCAGGATCTCACCCGGCAAACATCTGAGCTTCAAGCAGCGCACATAAGCGCCCTTCTCGGCTTCAAACATTGCCGAGTAGTTCTTGGCTGCGCCTTGGAATGCAGAGATTTGGCGGATGACCTCGGCAATGCTGCGGAACTTGAGCACGTTGATAAGGGGCTCCAGTTGCACTGGAGGAGGAAGCGGCGCGAGGTTGTCGAAAGCAGTTGGCTCAGCAGGGTGCAGTCGGACCCTGCCATCCTGTGCTGTCGTAATTGAGGCGGGCATTGTTGGCGCAGTGGGGTCCAAGAGCGTTGGCATGGCATCGTACTGCATAAGATCAGACACGAACAATCCGAAGAAGGGGATGCATCCTCGGCTCGTTTCGGTCGCGCCGCCAGGGAAATTGCCAGCATTGCGTTCGCTCATCCCGCCCATACTTTCAACGAGCTGAAGCATGGCATTTCGCAGATGGCGGAAGTTGTTGCGCGGTCCGACGAACGAGTTGAGATCTCGCCACATGCGCATCTCAAAGTAGCCAACACGATTCCACGTGCGACGCAACCGCTCGACCCAAGGCGTGCTGAGACCAAAGATGATCTGGGCCAAAGAAGCGAAGTTTGACTGCAGATAGCACTTCCACGCCACTCGGATGAGCTTGGAGATGACGGCCGCTCGCTCGTCGATATTTTGCGTCAGGACAACTTCGCTGGCGACCCAGTTGGAAGTGAGGTTGAACCGAGCAACAATGGCTTCGACGGCGCGATCTTGGTGCACCTCGCCCAAACGCTGTGCCTCGAGTCGGTCGCGCACCCGTTCTCGGTAGAACGCTTCCCAATCTGTGACCTCTGCGCCGAATCGGCGCTCGCGCCATCTCGATGAAGCCAGCTCGTCCCAAGTGACGGATCGGAGCAACTCGGCCTCGATCAAGCACATCTGACGCGCAACCGACTCGGATCTGTATGACAACAGGAACGATCGATGGACAGGTGGAAGAGGAGCGAAGCCCACAGGCGGCGAAATGCGCATACCTGCGCCACCGCGGCCAAAGTCCAACGACAATTGCCTCGGGGCCGAATTTGAGATTCTTGGGTGATTTGCGCCATGAGAAACTGCAGCTGGATTGTTGCTGATGGAAGAGGCTCGCTCGAGTGGAGACTGCTGCGGATGATCGGCAACCAGTGAAGTACGTCGTGACTCTTCGTCCTCTTCTGCCTCGGACGCCGAACTGCTGTCCTGCAGATCGAGGAACGACGCTTGCGCACGGATCTTCTTCTTGGGCGAGGCTGATGCTTGGGCAAGGGCGCGGTTTGGCGTATCCACAGACCGATCACACGGGTGAGCCGATACGCTCGAGGCTTCATCTTCCGCGTCCGCAAGGAATCCACCAGTGTGGGACGATGAGACCGTTCGTTCAGCTTTGGATCGTAGAGACGCGTGACTGAAACGCTTGTCTGCCGACTGCTCATGTTCGTCGTCATCTGCATCCTTCCTCGCATTGCGAGCCAAAGAACGTTGCCAGAGCCGTTCTACCCTGTTGGCCTTTGCTTTTTGTCGATCCTCGTCGATGATGCCCTCAAGACGTCGAAGGGCAGCCTCTACATCACCTGGCTCTTCGTCATCGCTCTCGATATCATCGAGGCGGAAGCCTTTGACAAATTCGTAGCCTTGCAGTGCTTCGTCCGGATCAAGCATCTCGGACTGAACAGTGCTGATCATGGGCGGAGCTGCGTGCGTGAGTTGCTCAGAGACAATCAGAGCGCTGTCGACACTGACACCACGCGTGTGACCAATGCCGAAGGAGCCGACGTGACGCGTGGCTACAGGATGTCTAAACACAGAAGAAGCCATCGAGTCGATGCTCTCGCGGCCAGGAGGTAATTGCTGCTCGAGGTCCTTGACGTTGTTGGCTTGACGCAAGTCTCTCGCACCTGGCAAGCGTCTGAGGGCCTTGCGAACAGCAAAGTCGTCATCGTCGCTTGACAAATCAATATCGTCAATCTGGACAATGCGAGGGGCACCGTTGCTCATGATCGAGTCGCGGATGGAGATGGCGCGCTGGACGCGAGTCGATGGTGCTCTTCCAGCAATGGAGCTTCGAGTGGCCAAAGCAGCTTCTTCCGATGTTGGCTCCAAAGGGGCGCGCGATACAGAACGAAGGGTCTGCTCACTCGCGACGTGATGCAGATGCTCCTGCGCTTGGGACTTGGGACGAACAAAAGAGTCCAGCGGTCGGATGCATCTGGGGTCCAGTCCGAACAAATCATGTCCATGAGTTGTAACAGTGAAGTCGGCGCCTTCCTGGCCATGCTGGCTGAGACCAAGCCCATGCGAGTCTGTCTCATCAGCATCATGCTGCTTGTCCGAAAGCGCGGTCAAATCAATCGAGCTCGCTGGAGTAGACCTGTTGGTCGAGGCGCCGCCCAAACTTGGTGTCTCTTCCTGCCCGGTGCTGTCCTCAGAGGCATGACTCGCAACACCTTCTTCTTCTTCCTCATTTGCTTCCTCTGTGAGGGAGAGGGGTCTTTGGCGAGGCAACCTCTGCTGTCGCGATATGGAAGTAGATTGACGGCGTGCCTGATCCATAGCAAAGTACTGCAGCAGGCTATCGAGACCGCCCTTGGCGAAAAGAAGATCGTTACATTCCTCTGACTCAGTGTCGAACTCGTTGTGCGCATCCAGACCAAGACCGCGGCTGTTGAGCACTCTCTTGAATTTGGACAGTCGGCCAACGGTATGCACGAATGCACGCGACCAGGCGTTCGTCGAATGGGGAAGAGGAGCGGGCGAAGAAGCTGTTGCTGCGCTGGCGCTAGCCCGTTGCGGAAGGAAAGAGGAAGGCGCCAGCGTGTGTCGGTGCGAGACCAGGACCGACTCTGCGGCTGCCTTCTGAGCGGCACGAGTAGCATCCGAAGATTCGACTCTTGTCGGTGCGTTCGAGGAATGCGTATGCTCAGCAGGAGGCGACCTGACCAATTGAGAATCATGCGAGCTGTGTTCGTCAGAGAAGTCAAGGTTGACGTCTTCGACAACAAGCGACGAGGACGAGCCGGAAGTGGTCATGCCAGGTTCTTCACTGGAAGCGGAAGTCGCGGCTGTACCGACGCTGGGCTGTGTGTCATGCGAGGACGATCCGAATGTAGAGAGGCTGTCGGTCTTTCGGCTGCCTGACGGACTGTCAGTCAAGCGACCGGAATCATGCAGAAGCAGTCCGCCAACACCCGAGTGCGAGTAGGTTTGCTTGAGTCCGCGAACGACCTTGCGCAGGCTGTTGACAATGTTAAGATCTGCAGGTCGATCTGCAATGCGCACATCCTTGGCGATGGCATTCAGCCACATGGCTAGGCGCTGACGCAAAGCTCGATTGGGTAGGAAGTCGAAGTCGAAATGATGCTGCAACCAATGCTTGATGACGACGTAGGTACGAACACGCACGATGCGCCTTCGCGCTTCATCCTCTGCAGAGCTAGGCTCAGCGATGGCCCAATCGAACCGCAGGATGAGTAGCTCCAGCAGATCCAGCGGAGTCATGAACTCGCGATAGGTGTAGAAAAAGTCGCTTCGCAGCGTCAAGTCAATCTCGGCGGTAAGCTCAGCGACGAGACGTGCAGCGGATGCGGCAAGAAGTTTGGCTTTGCCTCTCGACTGTGGAGCGTCGGCTTTCCTTTCGCTAGCTGGGCTCGATACGTCGGGAGTGGCCGAAAGACGCTTCTCTGAGCTGGACGAGCTAAAGGGCATGTTGCTCTTACGGTTGCGACGCTTTGTCGTGGGTGCGGAGAAGCTGTCGTTTGACAAAGCAAGCTCGGCTGCGAGGGCCAGATCAGCGTCGGTCTGACCTTCCCTGTTGCTCACAACAAACGTGCCATCATTGTTATCGCTCTTGACAGCCCACACGGCGAATCGGGGATCGTCGCCTGGTGAGGCTGAGGTCGGCAGCGCATGAGCCTGGGTGATGAGGTCGGTTTCGTGATGTGCCTTTGTCGCCGAGCCAGTAGGCAGGCCGTGTACCGAAGCGGAGAGATGGCACTCTTGCTGTGGCGACGGACCGGATCCAAACGCGGCGGAGGAGGGCGAAAGTCGGTGATAGCATTGGATGACATCAAAGATGAGCGTTCTGGCTTCGTACGGAGCAGATTCGGTCCTAGCTCTTTGCAGGAAAGGTTGCAAATCGATGGGATACAGATCGATAGAATGCTCCTGCTCCTCTCCGCGTGCCGTTGCATCTGATGCATTGGATTCGAAGGATTGCGCTTCTCTCAGCTGATGAACACGCGGTGACTTTGCAAAGTCGGAGCCAAAACCGAGTTCAGGTAGTCGCAGCTCGGGAGGGTGCGCTTGGCGCAATCTTGTCGAAGCGTTGGAGGAGTTGCTTGAGGATCGCCTGCGCCCCGTCTGTGGTTTGGAGGGTTGTTGGTGAGCAGACTTAGCGTCCAGCGGCCACTTTGACCACAGATCGGCTTTACCGAGGCCTAGAACGGCACCAAGCACATCACCTTCCTCGATGTGATCTGTACCATAGCGATTGGCATGCGGCCCATTGATAGGGGTGCTGCCCGTGCGTGACATGAGCGTGGCGCTGCTGGCTTCGTGATGGTACGGCTGCAGAAGCGTGGTTTTGGAGGACGAAGCGAGCGGCAGAGCTGAACCCCCAAGGAGCTGCGACGGCCCCGCGTCATTGGCGACCAAGGGAGGTGTCGGATCGACGGCGGCACGGGCGAATGGGTTGGTGCCGAACGTGGCTGATGGCTTGCGACGCAGCACAGGAATCGACTTGGAATGCTTGAGACTCAGGTTGCCCGTCATGCGAAGGAGATTGCTGCCTAGATTGCCCTTTTGCGGTGGTAGAGTCGTTTCGACCGAATCGGTGTTAGGATGTGTGAAGATAGCACCAGATGAGCTGGAGCGTGGCACGCCTTCTTGGTGTGACGCAGCTGCCGACATTCTAGCCGCAGAACCCTCGAAGTCGGGATGGAGCGTGGATGCGGGTTGACGCGAGCGGAAGCGAAAGACGATGCGCCCTGTCTCTAGTCGAGATGCAGTGATTTGAAATGGAGTCTCTGCACCAAAGTCGTGTGATGCAGCATGCTGAGCTGGCTGGGAAGTGACAATGTCACGTATGGATTCCAAGAGAGTGAGAGGAATGTGATGCTGTGCCGCCAGAATCTTGACGGCATTCCAGTTGGTAGTTTCCACGTCCAAATGCGCATTGGCAGAAAAGGGAGCGCTTGCCTCAACAGGCGGCGGTGCAGACAAGCCAGCTATGGTGCTTTCCATGATGTGACTGGGTTGAGACTGCTGACAAGGCACGAAGAGAGTGTCAAGATGTTGGGACGGAATCGACGGAAGCTTTCGCATGTGAGGGCAGCGGTGTGATGATGGCTGGCTTAGCTATCGGAAAAGCCGCGTTGGGTGTTCATACTGATAGATTGACAAAAGATGCGATTGAAAGAGTTGATGACGGCGCGTTGATGTAGGCGGGTATATGAACAAGTCCTGAGCGCAGCTTTTGCGTCTCTGTAAGAGCCGTGCGAGGGAATCGATATTCAGCCAGGGTTAGCTCAGCATGAGGCTGATAGCGTGTCGATTGATAGAAACGAGCTACACCGGAGTCCGATTGAGATGTACGAGTTGGCAGTTGGTGGAGCGTGCAAAAGCTGAGGGTATCGAGGAAAGCAATGTCGTGAAGGGTCGTGAATGTGTATGAATCAAGAGCAGGAAGGAGCAACCGTCAACCTGCCTGTGCAAGAAAGAAGAGCTGATCTACGACAGAGGTCGCAGGGAGTATATGGTGGGATAGGATGGCGAGGGTCAAGAACGGACAGGAGTATGTACGCAGCGAGCAATCTGAAGATTCATGGCTCCAAATTAGGACACGCTCTTTTGAGTGCACTCTGCAGCCCTCTTGCAGCAGAGCATTTGGAGAGAGAGAATTCTAACGAGCGGCAGGCAATCAGTCAATCAATCCATCCATCCGTCGGTCAGTCAGTCAATCGACGCCCCGTGAATCCCAGCGCGCCCTCCCTGTCCCCCTTCCTACTTCCTCTGCCAATTTTCAATCTGCTTCTGAACTGCCTTCAAGCCACATACAGAAAAGTGCTCAGGAGGCAAAAAATAATAATAAATTAAGAATTGTCTGAGACACGAAGCACGAGGACGCAGCAGACAGCCAGAACAGACAGATTGACAGAAAGAACGACAGCATGAAACAGAGTACAGTACTGACAGACGTGAGCCGCAAGTTTCTTCTTCGAGATGAACCTCATGTGAGGAACAGAAAGGTCGGATGAGGCCTTGGGACTCCTTTGTCGGCTCAACTCAAGCGTGGTTGATCCACCGCACCATCCGACCGCTCCCACCGTGACTGCCTCAGAGCCCTCCTCGCTCGTAAATCCATTCAGGGTCCTTTTTTGTCCCTCTCTCTCTCCTCTAACTTATAGAGTGGGGAGATGGCTCGGTTGCGAAGACGGCAGTGAGCCACGCGAAAAGCGAAAGCGCTTAGACAGATCGAGCATTTCGGCTAAGCCCACACTTTGCTCCGATGTCATTGTCCACTCTGCGTTAGCCCAAGCGGTGCAACTTTATGATTCTCTCGATCGTTCTTTGTGGTTCGCTTGGTGATATAGATCTGAGAAGCGATGGGATCACTGCATTGCACCACATGAGTGAATGCTCGAACCAGGCCATGGCGGTAGATCTGATCAACCAACTGGTTCGGACCCGTCCGCATTCTCAAGACACGGGACGAACGCAGCATCAGGGGGTGAGCGCATCCCTTCAAGCCCACTCAGCCGATATCGTGGTCGGGTGACATTTCAATCATTCGTAATATGCAAAACGTACAAGTCGAGCAACAGTGACAGTGAAGCACGGGCAAGTGCGGGAGAAGATCGGGTCAGATCATGATCTCGACGGAAGAAGGCAGATCGGACATACGGGCCGTGACGCGGGAGAAGAAGGCCGTCAGAAAAATTCGCGAATGATGAGAAGGGTGTTGTTGATGCAAGTCGAATTTGAGACCAAGCTGGGATGTGAGAAGACTGCGAGTTTCGTCGGTTCGCCAGTTATGGACGTACGTCTAAGTCATGGACGCGATATGGATACAAGCTGACGATACTGCACCATTGCAGCCTTACTAAAGAGTCTCTGCTCTAGTGCGGGAGGGCGCCTCCCGAAAGTCATCCTCTGAGATAGGAGAACATATCTGGGAGCCCCGGTCGGATCCCACCGACACAGAGAGGACCTTCAACGATGCTGCGTCCGTGTTGGCCACGTCCCAAGCTAGATTTCCAGATTGCCCTGCTACATCACAATCACAAGCAACACCCAATCTTGTCCGCAAGCGCAGGGAGTAGGGTAAAGCGAGCGCTTCTACATGGCAAGCTCTGCCTGCAGCGCACGCAGCTCTGCGTCGTCATCATCTTCCACCACCGCCTGTCTGCGCTCTGGGCCATTGGAGACGCGTGATGGGCCTGCCGAGGTGGCCACAGCGGGTGTGTGAAGAGGTACCGAGTCAGCACCCACCAGCCTCTCGTTCAATTCGTCCTGCTCCAACTCCTCCAACTCGTTCTTCAGCTCGTCTTCGTCGATATCGTGGCCCATGCCTACAGGGTTCGAGATGGCATCCGAGATCTCGTTGGTCAAGTCCATTTGCTCGCGAATCGAATCCATAGTGGAATCCACCTTGTCGATGTTCAAGCTGCCGTGAATCGTCTTGAGAGCATCCGCGCCCTTGCGCATCGCCGTCATTGTCTCGAGGTTCATGTTGGCGCTTTCGATCGCATTGACCTGAGTCTCGAGCGTCATTCTCGTACCTGCGATGCGGTCTAGCTCATTCTCGTATGCCTTCTTTTGTCGGAGAGCTGCTTGCGCCGCTCGCTTATTTGTAGTAACGTTTGCTTTTGCCTTTTTGAGTTCGTCCTCGATCTTCTTGTTGAGATGCTCCTCCTTCTTCTCGAGCATCAAGAGCTGTTGCCGCAACCCTACTATCGCATCTCTCGCCGAGTTCTTGTTATCCTTCTTGCCGAAGAAGTTCATCCAGCTCGACATATTGGCAAGCTTATCGTCCGATACGTCACGGACCCTGAAGTGGTGCGAGAAGGGATGTGGTCTGAGGTCACTCGTGAAGGCTGCAATGACGCCGATCAAGCCTGATGGCGGACGTTGATTTGACTAGGCGAAGGAACACCTCGGTTGTGTAGCTGCGCAGTAAGTGCTGATAAGGGGCGGCAAGAACAGCGAGGGCTGAGGAAGACTTGTGGTGACGTGTTATCCGCGCGGGTGATAGGTTGCGTTGCTGAAGATGGGTGGATGCGTTGGGCTAGTATTGAAGTTACACGCGGATGTATCGTTGACGATGGAAGTGATGGAGTGACAAGAGCAAGATTGTGGAGTAGATAGTGTGACGATGTGTTTGCGTTGAGTCCCGCTTTCGCTCAATTGCTGCTTAGAGCCTCTCTCGACTGTGACTTAGGGCCTCGCGAGCTGACCCTGAGGACCTCCAACTTAGCCGATCTGTCCAGGGCAGAGATCAAGGATCACGCCTCGAAATGCTCATTTTATCTCATTTGGAAATTGTGCGATTTCCCTTCTTAGTCGGAGCTGCTCAGCACTGCCCGTCTGCTGCCTCAAAATTGTGAATTGTGTATTTCGACCTCTCAGCGGTCTGTGCCTCTTGGCAGGTGGAGGAATTGGTGTTCTCAGCTTTGATGCGCTTGGAGCAGTCAACGCACGATGACACGCTTTCTCTTTTTTTTTGCGCTGTTCAGTGTCAGATATGTCTTAGCAGACATAGGATGCCCGTTGGAAATGCTCGGCTCTATATCCGGGGGACCCTGGCCTTATCGGAAGATCCCCACGCAACGACGTGCAGAGTTGCTGCTTCTTATCAGCCAGCATACTGAGCGAGAACATCAAACCACTCTGTTCGAAACCATCATCCACACCCATAACAACCAGTCCGAGTCGCGCGGAACAGCAAGTGGTACGTTCTAGGTTCCCATACGAGTCCCCAATAGCTACAGGGTCGCGACATCATCTACGACAAGTCGCTTAAGACTCGAGGAAAGTGTCCAGCTTCCTTCGCAACGAGGAGACATTCAAGGAGGAGCATTGAATGAAGACTTCAGGGTCAAAACAAGCATCCTTGACATGAATCCTGCTTCCACATCAAGATCGGTGCTGCGCCATGCGCCCCTTCGTCGGGGGTTGGCCACAAGCACTGAGATCCGCCCGCTTATTGCCTCCCTACCACCTCGCTCAAAGTACCCTCGTAAGGCTCCCGAACTCGCCATCGATCATCTCGTCGTAGGAGGAGGCGTAGTTGGCCTCTCCATTGCCTCCGCTCTGGCCGCTCGCTGGCCCGAGAAGACCACGTATCTTGTCGAACGAAACAAGTCATTCGGCGAAGAAACCTCCTCTCGCAACAGCGAAGTCATTCATGCTGGACTCTACTACCCAGCCGACTCTCTCAAGACCAAGCTTTGCCTGCGAGGGCGTGAGCTGATGTATGAACGATGTCAGGAGCATGGCATCGGACATAAGCAGACCAAGAAGCTCGTCGTTGGAGCTAATTTCGCCAAAGCTTATCTGGGCAAGCTGCAGAGTCATTGCGATGCTTTGGGCGAGCTGGCACCGCCGACCAAGCTGATCTCGGGCGAGGAAGCGAGAGAGCTAGAGCCTCACCTTTCGAAGGAGATAGCATGGGCGTTGCTCTCGGAGCGGACAGGCATTGTCAGCAGCCACGAGTTGATGGCTAGTCTCGAACAAGAGCTCCTCGACGCCGAGAACGCCGAGATTGTATACGACACGCAGGTGGTTCGTGTCGACCCTAACGAGCCCGATACCAGCGCTATGAACAGCAAGCGCGGCTCCGATGGCTCGCAAGAGGGTTGGGTTGTTCAGACCGTCACTTCCGACTCGGAAGCAGACGCATTACTAGCTAAAGTGGTCATCAACTCCTCCGGCTTGAACGGGCCGATGATGCTCAACTCCCTCCTCTCTGAACTCGGCTCGCAAGAAGACCCCATTCCGATGTGGTACTCCAAAGGCAACTATGCCTCGTACAAAGGGCCCGGCGCAACCAATATTCAACACCTCATTTATCCCGTACCCGAAACACGCAACAAAGGCACACACGCACACACCTCGCTAGGTACACATTTGACTCTTGATCTCAACGGAAACATTCGCTTTGGACCGGATACAGAATGGATTTCGCCTCCAGCCGAGGGGATAGATGGCATCGACTTTTGGAAGAAAGCTCTCACAGTTTCCGAGTCTCGCCTGGACTCAATGTACAATTCAATCACAGAGTACCTTCCCAACATTGACAAATCCGGCCTGGCGCCCGATTATGCCGGTTTCAGACCCAAACTCATCGGACCAGACCAGAAGGCGTTTATGGACTTCCAGTTCCTCTGGCACAATTCGACCTCACTTGCTTCACAAAAGCTCTGGCAGCGCGCGCCGGGGTTGCCAGCACCAAGCTCGAGCTGTGCTTCCAAGGCCAAACAAAGCGTGGAGAAAGTGGAAGGCGGAGCGATGCTCAGCTTGCTAGGAATCGAGAGCCCCGGTCTGACAAGTAGCTTGGCCATCGGAGAGATGGTGAGGGATATGCTAGCGGAGAAATTCTACGGCGAGAGGAAGGGGCAGGCGAAGATGAGTGCGAATAAAGGCGCCAGGAATGAGGAGCATGCTCATCGGCTTGATGCTTGGGCGTAGACATGGCTGCCTGCGGCAATGTAGACATTTCAGCGGCGTCTTTCTTTGCAGTGAATGTGCGGGGCAGCATGTGTGTCCTACATTCCCCACGTCATCTGATACGGGCGAATGCGTCGTGGGTTGGTTTGAAAGGCAATGTTACATTTTGATGTTGCGAGAATGATCCTCTGTGAGAGCGAATGTCAGAAGTATACGTGGAGTGCTACAAGTCTAGGCGTGGGTGCTGGGAGTGATGCATTTACTCGAGCTCGACGGTACCACCGGCAGCCTCGATTGCGGTCTTGAGCTTCTCGGCATCCTCCTTGTTCAATCCTTCCTTGAGAACCTGTGGCGTAGACTCGACAAACTTCTTTGCCTCGACCAAGTTCCTGTATTGCCGTCAAGATCGCAAAGAAAAACAAGAATGGGATGTGATGTCAGTATACTCTCTTGTCAGCTGGAGGTTTTCATCTTGTGCCGATCTTCTCGAATGCAGCACGAGCAGATGGGGGGGAGACATTGAGTCTTCGGGTGAAACACATGTGTGAACGTACATATTCGAGTTAGCTGCCTTAACTTCACGAATGACCTTGGCCTTGGCAGTGGGGTCCTTCAAGCCGGTCAACTTGAGGGTGAAAACGGTCTTCTCCTTGGGCTTGGCTGCCTCCTCTTCCGCTGGCTCAGCAGCTCCAGCGGCAGGGGCGGCGGCGGCAGCAGCAGAGGCCGCAGGCATGGCAATCTCGGTAATGTTCAACCTTGTCTTGAGGTGCGAAACAAGGTCGGCAGCTTCGAGCAGGGTGAGCTTTTCGATCTGATCGACGATGGTGGTGATCTTGGCATCAACAGGGGCGGCGTTGCGGAGGGTAGCGGTGGTAGAGAGAGCGCGGACGGAGCGGAAGGCCGAACGACGAGTGCTGGAGAGCAAAGTGCGCGAAGAAGAGGCAACGGCGCCGGTGAATGTAGACATCATGTTGGGCGAATGAGACAGCAGTTCGACCTGGTGGTATAGGTCGAGAGTATAGGTGACGGGTGGTGGTGACGAGGAGAAGACGATATGCAAGCAAGAAGTTGATGGTGATGATCACCAAATCTGCAATAATGGATTCTTCTCGCGGCGGCCGATACACAGAAAATATCGCCTAAAGTCGGGTTGAAGCCAATTTTTTGCGACTTTGCTCACCAATTTCTTCTTGAGCCCAAAAGTGCTTCGTCTCAGGTCACGCACCCTTGACCATTTTTTCTGTCTTTCGCACGAGAACATACTTTCGCTTCTCTCAACGCCTTTTCGTATCATATTCGGCATAAGATACAACCATACCTCTCTGAAGCAGCTCATCAGACCAACACTGCTAACGACAAGAAAGAAACAACCACACAGGAACAGAGAAGATATCGAAGGACTGAAGAGTGAATCGACTTGTCATTTCGTCATATCACAGCAAGCGCAACACTAGCGACACATCTGGGCGTATGTGCGCTGAACAAGTTGAACCTGTACAAGCTGAGGGAAGGGGGGAGGATATCTGGCAGCTGGCGAGATGATCAGGCGGCAACGCCAACAGCAGAACTAGCGGCAGGGGCACCAACATCGACACCCTTGAAGCCGTGAGCCTTGACACTAGCCTTGAGCTCATCCAGTCCAAGAAGCTTGTCAGTCCACAGAGGGTTCTCCTTGGCCGTCTGCTCGGAAGCCTTGAAGAGATCAGCGAGTGCATCCTGACCCTCAGGGGCAGCGCGAAGGTCATCGACGGTGCGCAGACCAAGCTCCTTCCAGATCTGGGTGAGAGCGTAGACCAGGTGGTCAACATCAGCGCTCGTGTGACCAGGAGTAGGCGTCACACGAAGACGTTCGAGACCCCTAGCAACAGTAGGGAAGTTGATGGGCTGGACGTAGCAGCCGTACTCTTCGAGAAGCATGTCCGAGGCAGCCTTGGCCTTGGAAGCATCACCGACAAGCACAGGCACAATGTGCGAAGGATTGTGCTGAAGAGGAATACCGGCAGCGATGAGCTTGTCCTTGGTCTCGCGGGTGCGAACCTGCTGGAGGATGCGCGAATCGTTGCTCTCCATCAAGACCTCAATGGCCTTGTTGGCGCCAGTGAGGACAGCGGGCGGGAGAGTGGTAGAGAAGATGAACTGAGGAGCGAAGCATCGGATGAGATCGACGAATCGGTTGGAGCCAGCAATGTAGCCGCCCACGTTACCGTAAGCCTTGCCGAGAGTACCGGTGATAATGTCGATACGGTCCATGATGCTGCCCTTGAGCAGACCAGGCTTCTCACCCTGAGCGACCTGGGCGTCCCAGTCGAGATGCTCGGCAACACCGGCACCACGGGGACCGTACATGCCGACGGCGTGCACCTCGTCGAGGAAAGTGATGGCGCCGTACTTTTCAGCGAGTTCAATGGTCTTGACGATGGGACCGACTGTACCGCACATCGAGTAGACGGACTCGAAGGCGATGATCTTGGGCACATCGACGGGGATGGCCTGGAGCTTAGCCTCAAGGTCAGCCATGTCATTGTGCTTGTAGATGACCTTCTTGGCACCGGAATGCTTGATACCCTGGATCATGGAAGCGTGGTTGGAAGAGTCGGAAAGGATAACACAGTTGGGGAGCTTGGAGCCAAGGATGGTGAGGGTGGCATCGTTGGCAGCGTAGCAAGAGCCAAAGACGAGGGCAGCGTCCTTGCGGTGAAGCTGAGCGAGCGTGCTTTCGATGGTCTCGACATGACGATTGTGACCGGCAATGTTACGTGTACCACCGGCACCAGCACCGTACTTGTCAAGGGTCTCCTTCATGGCCTCGATGACGGCGGGGTGACGACTCATGTTTTGGTAGTCGTTGGCACACCAGACGGTGATCTCGTCAGCTTCGGCGGAGAGATGTCCCTTGGGGGCCTTGCCAGCCAAGCGATTGATATTGTTGAAGTAGCGGTAAGACTTGTCGTTGTGCTTAGCCTGAAGCTGATCGTGGTAGAACTGTTCGTAGTGGAATCCAGGCCGGTTGTAAGGCTCCGGGTCGGGATGAACACCAAGACCAGAACCAGGGGTGCGGACCTGCTTCTTGATGCTCTTCCTACGCTGCGACTGGGGCAGCGAGTCGCCGGCACTGGCAGCAGCAGCGGCCTCAGCAAGCTTGCGAGCATGAGGACATTTGTCGACGTTAGCCTGGTCGGCGAGACTGATACCCTCCTTGGCGTGAAGACGCTCGATCTCCTCGGGCTGAGCGACAGCAGCTCGAGCCGCCTCGGATCGCGAGACGTAGGATCGAATCTGCTGAGCAGCACCACCGTTCATCTGGTTGGAGAAAGGGCAACCGGCAGCGGGAGCAGCGGTGGGCTTAGCAGCATTGGCGAAGAAAGAGCTGCCAGAAGCGCCAAAGGTAGGAACAAAAGTGTTGGTTCCCTCGGCCTTGATAGCAAGGCTCTGGCTCATGACGGGGCACTGCTGAGCCTGGCTGACGAGGCGAGTAGGGCCGCCAGGGTGCATGACGGTGGTGGACATTTGGCGAAGCTGAGGCATCGAGACACGGCCCATGTAAGGGCAGGCCTGGCGAATCTGCCTGAGAGGGCAGGCGAGGCTTCGGTCCATGGCGAAGGAGGCGAAGTGGTAACGACTGTTGATGGTTGTCAAGGATATTCCTACTGGAGATACAGCAGAATTTCGGTAGGAAGAGGAGGATAGGTCAAGATGGTTGAGGTAGTAAGTGCGAAGGGAGGGATGTGATGATCAGAAGGTAATGTCAAGGATTGGTCATTGGGCGTGGCAAGCGGCAGCGGTGAAGCGCTGAAGCGGACAAAAGCGAGTCTTCGGATTGGCCGATGAGAAAAGCTGTTTTCTGATCTTGAAATCTCAATTCATCCATCAATCAATTCATCGTCAATCCAGCGCTGAATGCTATTTATCAGGCCAAAATGAGCGAGCAACTTTCTACAAATGCTCTGGACGGCAGTCACATCGTTTTGCTTCGGCTTTTGTCCGAATCACGAATGGCTGAGGACAGGGAAACGAAGAAGCTGAAAAGGGCAGTGTGTAGTGTCGGCGAACGAGGAACTCCTTCCGCAACACCTTTTTGGTCAATTTTTGCAACTGCAGAAGGCGGTCTCGTGGCCAGAAAATGAACATTTTTGCGCGATTTTCGTTGATTTTCTGATGCGCCCGCCACCAGTTGAGCGAGATCCCGCAGCCGCCGCTTGGAGCGCCTCTTCTTGAAAACCCTCTTCTTTGTTCGGATTCCCCAATTTTGGAAGACAGAAAAGGGCAGCGCAACCGTCTTAGCCAAGCCAAGTTTCGCCAGTTGCTGAACCACGTCTGTCTGGACCTGACCCGTGCTGCCTGGTTCGAGTCACGAGGCCTTTTCCCTCTGTTCAACGCAATGCAATGCATTTGCTAAGCTGTTCAAGCAATGCCCGTCTCTCCATAGGTCTGCTGCCTTGATTGCATTTGATGATCTGCAATTCTGCGTTTGAGCATGACTCTATGAAATCTCATCGTTGCGACCTATGATCACAAGCCGACGACCATAAGGTCCGTGGGTGCGCGTCAGGATTGCCGGCAAGCAACCGGTTCAGGTGAGCTGATTTGTAGCTGACACGTACGAGTTGAATTATTTCAGTTGTGTTTGTCAGAGTCCCAAATTCGCACATCGGTCTCGATTTGCGCCCTCACTTTCGGCTGTATCATCTGGCTCATCCGATTCAGTACATCCGAATCCCTTGTTCTAGCTTGATACATTAGATTGATGCATTCCGAGATGAGCGGTGGTGCGGTTGTCAATAGCTGACAGCTGCTGGTAGGAACAAACTCTGTGATTTGCTCGAATGGCAAGCCCATGTGGGCTCATCCAGCACACTGCCATACATCGATTTGTGATTCCCGTCCAGCTCAAAGAGTCCCTTGGATCAAGATGGGGTCCAAATTAAGCCTCGCCGGCGTCCTTGGGCTTTGAGATGACCTGGATGCCCCTGTGCAATGCCAACAAGGTGTCCCTAGCAGGCTGTTCACCCTCTGCAGGCGTCCTCTCGATCCTGAACTCGGCATCCACGAGCACACGGTAACCCTTCTTGATGTTCTTCATCCTGTCCACGCCGCGGTCACCAAACACGTAGAAGCGGTGGTATGAGGTGGTGGTAGGGGCACGCTCGCCATCCTCAGCGGGCCCAGTGGGGGGATCCGACGTGGCGACGGTGTAACGAACGTAATCCTTGCCGTTCTTGGTAGTCTTAAGCTCGGGGTCAGCAGCGAGACGGCCGAGCACCTGCATACGGGCGAGATCGTTGCGCACGGCACTTGTCGAGAGCATCTGTTGCCACCGCATGTGAAAAGACAGGTATAATCAATATGGCCGCCAGTACACCTCACACAAAGGGACGGATAGCTAGCTTGAGGAAGAAACTTACGCGAGCGCCCGAGAGGAGGGTCTGTCTTGTCGAGTTCAAGGTCAACATCTTGCTATGTGGTACTGGATGGTATCGAGGTGGTGATGATGAGAAAAGTGACCTCGATGGATGGATCCGCGTTCAGACCAACACTAACAAATCTGAATTCAGAGCTCAGTTGATCGTCCCTTTCTCCTTCCGTGCGCGCGCGGCGATCCGCATTTTGATGGCACGCGCCACCCTGACAGGGTTCATTCCAGACCTCGCACTCAACACGCCTTGACTTGAGCCTGCAATTTACACATCAGGGACCCTGCAGACGCGTCAAGAGCTCACACCGCGTTGCTTGCCCAGATTTCACAGCCAACACCCAACGTCGCTATCAATGACCTCAAAGACATTCTCAATGCAGCATGATCGCATTTGCCTTTAGTCGAGTATCGCCTAGCCTCTATGTACGTGACATTGCCCGATGTGGAGAATCTAGATCAAGATGTACAGAGTGCGCGAATAGGGAAAAGTTTGAAACAAAGCAGGAACAACTACCACCAGACATCATGAGCACTTGACGTTCTTGACGAAGTTGACGGTGCAGGTGATGGTGGAGCTCGCGGCGCTGGGGACGACTGTCCTCGTAGATCAGAACGCCTTTCCTCCACCTTTGTTGGGGTCGATGAGCCGCCTGCTTCTTCCTCTGCCTGAACAGTAGGTTGAACAGAAGTCCTTACTATCCGACTTTGATGCGGGCCAGGTAGAATACTGTTCAAGTCAGCAGAAGAGGACCAAGGCTGATCCTCTCCGCTTATGTCGAGATCGTCTACATCAACATCCGAATCTTCTCCTATCGACCCGCTGCTGTCCTCGATCGCGAATCTCGTCGTGCGCTCCGTCTCTCCCAATTCAAACCTTCTCGCGAATCTCTCCCGGTACTGCCTCTCCCTTTCATCCAGAGCTTCTCTCAGTCTCGCCATTTCCGCGGCAGACGGCGTGTACGCAGCTCCCAGCCTTCCATGATTGCCTCCTCTTGTCGCACCGATGTTGGGGCTGCCGCCGTTCTGTGGAGATAGCATGTCCGAGTAGCCTGGCGAAAGCCCACCGTTTCCGCTGCTCAGCACACTCGAAGTATCGTACTGTGACGACTCTTCTGCGATGTCCGATAAGCCTTCCGGTCTCAGCGTGTGGTAGTGTGCCAGCCCATAGAATCCAGGATCCATAGGGATAGCGTCGTCTGCATACGAAATGGGACCGCCGATATACGCATCCCGATCAAGCTCTTGTGGGATATCATCCTCGTTCGAATCATATGCGCTGTCCGAGCGCCAGCCTCCAGGCGAGACAGGTTGCGAATTGGGTTGTGAAGGTGGAGCGCTGCGGTCAGACTCTGCTTCGAGGTCAGCCAAGCTTCGACCAGCGCTAGGTCCACCCAGAGTTGAGGAGGGCTGAGGTTGACTGCGACGCGTGCTGGCACGTTGCGTTATGTCGATGCGAGGAGCGTTGACCCCCCATGCTGAAGCAGCAGGTTGCGGCATCGCAGGTTGGGCTGGCCGATGCAGGTGGACCGGCTGCATGGTTGACGCAGCAGCCGAAGGTTGGCCCCAAGACTGACTTGCACCTACACTACCACCTTCGCGCAAACCAAGTCCAATGCGTTGAACGAGTTCGTCATATCCAACGCTCCTCTCGTGCTCAAGATCGCTATCTGCTGGCGTGCCCATCCCCGTCGAAGGCGTCGGCGTAGGCCATACCGTCTCGTGCGGATACACGCCCTCCAACCCCAACTCGTTTCTCTCGCTCGGATCCCAGCCTTCCGACTCGCTATACGAGCTGCCCAAGAAGGGGAAGTCGCCATCGTCGCCTCTCGAGCTGATGTCAGATGGCATCGATCCTGCAGGTGAAACAGCATTGAGATGCGGAGGCGAATTTGCAACGAGATGGTGGTGATCTTGCGCATCCGGCAGCTGTACGGCAAGTGAAGCGGTCTTGGAAGACGGAGTGGCAGGGTGCGTCGACGCAGGACTTGGTGTGGGCTCGGCGATGAAGCGAGCGATGATCTCCAATCCTTTTTCCCTCTCTGCTTCCGAGCCTGCGAGGTACATCGAGACGAAAGGCCAAGCATGGACACCACCTGGCCCATGTTCGACCGCCGTGCAGAGCCAATCCACAGCATGCTCATGCAGCTGCTCAGCAGCTCTTTGAGGCGACCTTGAAGCTGCACGTCGTTCCTGCAGTGACTTGCCCTGAGTATCTGGTCGAGCGCGAGAGAGGGTCGGATCGAGATCTTGGCTCGGCTGATCATCCACACGCTTCCCTGAACGCCCGTGATGCGGAGACTGCGACTGCCTGACGTGGTCGATCCAGACTTCGATATCGTCTGCGAGCCTCTCTCGGTCGCCCCAGGTCACCAACATGCCGCCCTTCAGCTTGACTCGACTCCAGTCGCCGATGGCGGGGTTGATCAACTTGCTCTCCTCGAGGAGTCTCTTTGTGGCTTCGAAGTCGGGATCATGCGCGGTGCGTTTGCCCTGTTCACGATCCTGGTCGTCTGCTTGCGCTTCCCAGAGGGGAATGTACAGGTCAGCTGTGGTAGGCACGGCGTCCGTTCTGCGTTCACTCGCAGGGAAAATAGGATCCAATGCGCCGACGGTGGAAGGACGGATATGCTCGACCTCGTTGAACGCATCCGATGTCGGTCTTGCCGAGGCTTTAAAAGGTGACTTGGCGGTGCTGGCTCGATTGAGTAGGGGCTCGGTCAGCATACTGTGTGCTGCGCGTGCGATCCTTTGAGGCGGGGAGACGAGGGTGCGGAGCACCGCTAATGGTGCTGTTGCTCCGGATGCCTTGCCATGAACTGCGGTCTTTGCCTTGGTCTGATCAGCGACTTCCTCTTCGTCCCCAGCTAGCACTGCACACATGTGAGCGACCCATCCCATTGGGCCTCGGACCCTGCGCGGCGTTTTGAGCACACCAGCATACAACTGAGCAAAGTGCATCAACGCTTCTGCCGCCACATAATCCCACTCATGCTGGCCGATAGCCTCGGTCCACGCTGACACTCGTGCGACTGAGCCATCGACACCCCTGTTCCTGCCATCGGCCGAACGGCCGCTCTTCTCGCCAGACTTGCTGGCGACCTTTCTCAGCCCTGCGAATGCTAGCGCCTTGTCAGGTCTCAGATCCGCCCAGGGACTGATGAGAACTGCCTTGCCCGGCATCGGAAGCTTGCCCCAATCTCTTTCGCCAAGTCCCTCCTCCGAGTTGCCTTGACCGTCCAGGCACAGCAACATGGCCATGGTCAGATTACCTCCTGCACTATCTCCCGCGATAGTGATGCTCGTGGGATCGATGCCCTCGACCTCGATGAGATGTGCGTAGCATCGCAAGCACTGCAGAAGCGGGCCAGGAAAACGGGAGGTTGGGCTGAGGTCGTACTCGACAGCAACGCAACGTGCATCGTTGTCGCGGTCCTCAATGTCGCATACCTTGGTGATGATGCGAATGAGGGCTTCCGCATAGAAGGCGACCGAGCCAAGGGAGAAGCCACCGCCGTGTAGATAAAGCAGGGTTGAAGCGGATTTGGAAGAGGGGTCGGACCGACGCACTTCGACGGGGACGTGGGCATCAGCACCTATCCAGAATGCACGGAAACCGGGTCGAGTGAAGCCCTTTTGCTTGGGAGCGGGCTTGTCGGCTGAATTGGGATTCTGGACGGTGGAAGTGTGCTCGCTGCTGAACTCACGTACGATGCCAGCAGCACCGCCGCCAGTTCTCCATCGGACGAGTGGACCGATGGTCTCTTCTGCGAAGAGAACACGTGGAACGAGATGTGGGAAGCTGGTGCAAGCGAACCTGACGAGCAGTAACGTCAAATGATGGAAAGGTGACAATTGTGCGTCGTCTTCTAGATCCTCGGGCGAGCTGGTGTCTTCATCAGATGATGTGACAGGTGTCGACGAGGTGCGGCTGAGATCTGTTGGTCGCTTGTCGTGGCTGTGAGCTTGATGTTGGTGTTGCTGCAATGTCGCGGCAGCATTGAGTGGTGGATATCGCCCGAATTGAGAAGATGCTGGACGGCTGAGTGACCACCTCTGATAAAAGTCAAATGGCAACTTGGTGCAGACGTATGCAAAAGCTTTGAAGGCCACGTCGACGAGTTCTGCTATGCCGCATGTGCGCAATAGGTTGACAGCATAGAAGAAGGCTACCACTACGAGGTCTGAGAAGTAGAGTCCACCTAGTAGCGGCTTTTGGGAGCGAGATCGTTTTTTCGTTCGACCGTGGTTATCGGCTTTCGAAGCTGGAGCATCGTTGGAGCGGGCCGGACTCGATCGACTCCGAGAGTTCAAAGTGGTATCGGATGTCAGAGTAGACCTTCGAAATGGACCGAGCCCAGGTGAGGATCTAGAGGATGATGGGGACACGGCATCACCTCTGATGAATCTATGTCTCTGGAACGAGGAGACAGCGCTTTCGAAGCTCTGACGTCTTGCTCGCTGACCTTTTGAGCGAGCTGTTGAAGCGGAAGATGCACGTTTGCTGGAGCTGGCGTGGTCGGATCTGGTTGCCTTGAGGGTGGAAGTGGACGATGCTGGAGAGGCTGTTGGCGATACAGCTTTGGATTGTGCTGGGGGACGAGACTTGCCAGATGTTGGACGAAGCATATCGAACATTGTGATGATTGCCAGATGCGGCTACGATGGTGTCATTGGCGGGTATAATCAATGGAGATTGAGCCAATGAAGGGGTATCGATGAATGCGGCGACGAAGTGTATGCTCGTTGATGCGGACAATGAGGAGCGGCGAGTCGTATGTCTGAATCAAGACAAAGGTGTCTAGAATGCTATGGTGTAGGTCTAGAATGCTACGATGTTGTGGTTGCTCAGCAAGCAGTTGTGAGATACGGGAATGGCTGAAACGCAAGAAGTGTTGTTCTAAAGTTGGTGGTGATGATCTTGCTGAGCTTTGCAGACTCCTAAGCGAGCAGCCATGGGGAGAAGTGACGTTTGACGTTTGAAAGGCAAAGAGGCTTGCTCTTTGCTTGACAGATTTGTGATACACACCCTGCATTTACGCTTTCACCCAAGCGCGGCGAGCAGCGATGCAGCTGTGCAGATAGATGTGCAGTTGCACAACTGACTATCAAATCGAATAAAGTGCGCTTTTTCTGCTTTGCCGCGGTTGATGCAATCACAAATTGCTCATCATGATTGCTGCAGGGACCAATTTGTGCCACTCTACTGCCCAACGACCAACATCGAACCTCACTCCAACCTTGAGCTTCGAACAGCTCTTTGGGGGCATCGGATGTCGCTTTCTTTGCATTTGTATCCGCACACACACATCATCCCCTGCAGTCTCATGAGGCAGTTGCAAGGTTTCGAACGCATCCCTGGGCAAAACGAGCTTCCCTTCAAATGCAGGCAAAGGAACGCAAGTTGCGCCAAAAAAGCGCACTTTCACGCTCCAAAGCCACCGGCTGTGTGCAGCCCGCACTCTGCAGAACTGTGCGTATCGGCGCGTGTGGAGGATTTGGCAAGAAATCATCGCAAAATCAATCCTATGTTGGATCTCAACGTATCATAGCTAACACGAATTTGGGGCCACTCATATCGCCAAGCTCATCAACATTCAATTTGATCCCGCACAACACACCAAGCTGCAGTAGGCCAGCACTTCACATCAGCATTGCTAGCGTCGACGCTGAGGAACAATATACAAATTAGAGTGAGCAAGTGTGGGTCCAGATGTGTGGTCCGAGACCTGGTATCGTAAAATGCAGGGGTTAAGGATATCAGAGGCATTACTGCCATCGTTAGGGATTGGAGTGGTGTTGTTACAGTATGTTCTTTGCAGCAGGACGCGTTGCTGCCGGCTCTTCATCATCCTCAACATCCTCGTCGTCAAGGACAAAAACAGGCTCCGTTTCGGCAACTGCATGTGCGGTAGCAACACTGGCACGCATGTGCCTGGGCTGTCGATCTTCCTCCGCCGCTACATCAAGCTGAAGAGCGCTGTTGACCTGGCTCAGTGCCTCTCTAGCATGAGTACGAGGATTGACCTCACCACAGAGCGAACGCTTGACCTCACGACGAACAGCCCAGCCTTTGAGCATCATCAGTGCAGTGGTCCAGCAAAATAGCAGGGCAACCACGGCTACAGCCACGTTGAGGATCGCCATAAAGTCACCGTAACCGCTGCGCATAGCCGCAAAAGACACTTCCTCACTGCTGAGCATGAAAACGAGTCCACCGCAGCAGAGTGAGAATGCAGCAAGCGCTTCGGTCGGAGGTCGAGAGGGCAGCACCGAAGCGGTAGGCGGACGCAGCCATAGGAGGAAGTAGGTAAGACATCGCAACAGCGCAAATCCTGCGAGCAGCTGACCCCAAAGCATATGAATCTGCACTTCATACACGTAGTCCTGGTGATGTGCGGCCATTGCAACACCCGTGACACCGATCACCAGAGCAGGGAACGGGTTAAAGGATGCCGAGTAAGATGCTGGCTGAGTTTGCGCCTCAACGAGCAAATCCAAATCGTCTGCCGAGCCTGCTGCATCCCTTTGACCACGCGACTGAAGGCGACGGCGGCGAGCCTCGTGAAGCGGCACAGCAGCTACGTGGTGGTATGCGATAGGGAACGAAAGCATGTTGCGAATGAATTTGGTCTCGAGCAACATGCCCATCAAGCCAGCGAACCAGAACATGACGGCAATCGAAATGTGTTGAATCTGCTTGATCGTGTACGGATCGCCTGGCGCAGCGCCGAATCGTTCCATCCACGTGTTGGAAGCGCCGTAGATGAAGATGACGAGGCATTCGATAAACTCGGCACTGGGCATGTTGCTTCGCCATCCAGCCAGACCATTCTTGCCGCGTGCTGCTTGCGCACTGGGTCGTTTGTTCCATGCCCATCCGACGTCAGCGTATGCTCCCAGGTATCGTCCGAACGTCAACAGGCCGAACCAGAAAAATATGCCTCCCTTGATGCCGTGCGCTAGACAGACATTCTTGTATCCACCACGGCAAGAGCCAGTGTAGACGGCCAGCCCGGTATATGAAGTAGCGAAAGCCAAGATCGGAAGCGAACGGGCGGCAACAACGCGAGCATATCTGACGACTGAGCGGAACATGTCGAGACGGCTCGAACGGAGCTTGCTCGGTCGGTACTTGGCGCTCGTATCTGAGCTCGGTTCACGAGAAGCTACAGTATGATCCTCGTGAGCCTGTTTTTGCCAAAGCGAGATAGACTTGAGGCTCATCGGGGGTATCTCGCTACCAAACATCGAGTTGCGGGGAGTGTTGCAAGCTGTCGTAGTGGGGGAGGCCACCATACGATCACCTGTGATATTGTCGCTACCGCGACGGTGGTGCTCACCGTTGTTACTGACCGCTGTGGAGCCGCTGCCAGCCCATTCGACGGGGCTGGCGAGATATTCAGCGCTGCCTCCACGGGTGCCATCGTCGTCGAAGTGGACTCGGTGAGGCGAGCCGGTGCCAGAGCCTGATCGAGAGCTACCTCTACGACTAGGCGAGAATCGGTGCTGGAGGTGCTTTTCGACGTCAAGCTCTTGAGCGTCACTTTGTGCTTCCTCAGAAAGCATTGCTTCTTCCTCCAAAGCATCATAGCTCTCACTATTGTGAAGCTGTCCTCGACCAAGCATGGTGCCTACGATGTCCCTCCAGCCCTGAGGTGAGCCGCTATCCCTAGAGGTGTTGACGCTCGGTAGCTCGATTCCGTTGGCCCCTTGCTTGCTGGAACGGAGAGCTGAGACAGCAGTCCAGATCTGACCGATTAGACGGAAAACATCGGTACCAAGAGTGATGAGCGAGATCCAGAGAATAGCCCAGCCCATCGATCCGTGCGCATTGTCAGGGTAGAGTCGAGGAGTGAGGGCTTTGTATATGACGGAGAGGAACATGGAACCACCAAGTATCGAGAGGTAGAGCAGCGAGACGAGTGGTGCAAGGCTTGAGTGAGCGGCACGAAGTACTAGAGCCATGGGAAGAAGCACGAAGCAGCTGAGTACAGCCGTCACGACGTGCAGGATCAAAAGACCACGGTGACGACTAGGCTCTCCCTCCTTCTCAGGAAGACGAGAAGCGATGTCGTTTGTGATTGCCTCTCGCTGCTCCGACTCGGTCTCATCGAAAAGCTTCCTCCATCGCCCGTCGACAACGCCCATCTTTTCTGTTCCCATCATGACGTCTGCATCAGCCATGAAACGTCGAAGCTGAGACTCGGAGCCCATTCCATAGCCAAAGTCCCATTCGATATAGCTGAGTGGGTCAGGGCCCTTTGAGCGAAAGAGAAGGGTCTCGTTGAGAATTTCCTTAATCGGACCCGAGCCGTGCGAGTGACCATGTCCGCCGTGCGAATGCCATACAGGGAGGGTTCGCAGCTCAGCGCCAGCTACGGAAGCATCTGGGATCGAGTCAGGGGAAGGACCGTCAGCTTGCTTGTGATCGTGACCATGACTGTGTCCATGACTGTGCTCGTGCGAAGAGCTCGAGTGGGCCTCCTCATGCAATTGCTCGTCATCGTGGCTGGCATGGCTGTGGCCATGGTGGTGATCCTCGACATTGGCATGCTGCACAGAGGCAGTAGTCGCTGCATGATGGCTCACAGGGTCTTGCACATCTTGCTCTTGCTTGTCATCTCCGTGATCGCCGTGCCTTTTGAATAGCAATGCGGCAGAATCTCGCTGTGAATATGATAGCTCATGAGAGCTTGGTTGCTGCAGAAGGCGTGTAGATGCGCTAGGCAAGGAAGCACTCGAGACGGCCGATGACACAGCGAGCGAGGCCAGCAGAAAAGCGGCTACTCGCGAAGGCTTGTTCAAGCTTGTGACCTGCATTTTGATCTGTTGGGCTGAGAGAAGGAGGGGTCCGATGCTGAAGCCTGCGAACAGATCGGAGCCCTCCGCTCAGCGTGTGAACTTGAGCGAATAGTGTTGGGAATCCTGTCCGGGAAAAATCCGATGAGATTAATTGTCCTCAGAACTCCAGCGTTTCGATGTCCAATGAAAGTGTGGTTATGTTGGAATGGTGTGGTGAAAAGATAAGTCGCAGCAATGTCGAAGCTGGACAAAAAGTATCACGACGCAAGCTGGAGCAAGGAGGATGGTTTCGAGAGCAAAACAAAGCAAAGAGGAGGGCGACAGGAACACTGTCGAGGTCAGGTTTCGTTCGCTCATATATGTCTATCTGATTGCTGAGCCGGACACAAAGCACAAGTGCCAAGAAGCTTGATCCATTGCAACAACGTCACAGAACCGGATGGAAGCCGGGTTTATTTTTCTTTCAGAGACCGGCAATAGACCTGTTGCAGAACAGATCAGTAAGAGGGACGGCACAGTCACAGACAAAATGACTTGGATAGATTACGAGCGTAGATTCACAACTGTTCAGGACAGTCAGGGTATCAGAGAAGAGAGTCATCAACCAGTGTGAATTTGGCGTAACCTGACTGATTCTGACCCACGGAAGTCGAGATCCGCGGCAAGCAGCGTACAGTAAATTTTCAATTCACATCAGCGTCCACTCGCTCGAATCCGGGTCAAGAGTCGACGAGACCCTTCCACTGCATGCTTGTCGATCGAGACTGTCACTTCAGCTATGCTGGTAGATCAACGTCCGTCCAAGTGACTCAACAAGCGCGAGACTAAGGAATAGATGTGGCACCCTCAATTCGTTCGCAACTTGGGACAATGTTCATCCGTGAGCCTATCATTGTCGAGCTCGAGCTCCAGTGGACAAGTGAGAACCTTACGTCCGACGATACAGCCGGAAAGGGGAAGCACGCCGATTTGAGTGGATAGAGGCAGTTGCCTGCATGCCTCTGACTGCATCCTGAACTTGACATTGAAATCGGTCTGCAGTGCAGTCAGCGATACTTCATCATCACTTTTGCTTAGCCGGATAGATCCTCCAAACTGTGCATCCGAATCGTCGAAATTATCTTTTGACACTTTTTTTTTTCCCAAAAGAACAGTTAGTACAGTAGTAAAGTGGCTTTCTTGATTTGTTTTTCTACGAAAATCGCTGCAATTGAAGAAGCATCCCGCCTCTCTACTGTTTTTTTTTACAAAAAAAAAAGAGAGTCTTAATAAGGTACAAAAGTGGAGGTTCGGTTCGATTACTGTGCACTGCAGCCTTCCTTTTTGGCCTGCTTGTTTGCTGAGCGCTCAACTCCAAACTCAGCCATTGACGGGTGTTGCTTAAATCTCATAAGGGCCTCATCTTCACTTAACTCCGACCATATCAAAGGGACGATGTCCAGTCGACGACAAATTGCAACAGGATAATGTACTGAGGTCAATCTTGACCTTCAGCTTTCAAGTTGAACCGCTCTGTGTCTACGCGAGCGAGAAGTGATCTGTTACCGTATGCGACAACCGACACGATCGTTGATACTGGTGTTTCCGACACCGGATCGTACTCAACTCTGACCATTTCTTAGGGTTGTGCTTGGCCCAAGAATCGACGCGTTTGTCTTGCTCGCTTGGCACCAGAGTCAGAAACTGGAGCGGCGGGCAAGCCAACCAGGCGTAGAGGTGTAGCGAAGGTCCCGAGATTCCAACGGGCCAAATTTCACGATCCATGACCCTGGACGGTCTCGAGATCGACGCGACGCACTCGGATGCATCCGTTGGCTCTGACGTTAACCGGCATGCCGCTGAAAAGTAAGCTTTTCAGTCCCTTTTTCGTCTTGGCGATAAATTCTCCTTGTTCTTGTTTTCGGAGACTTTTCAGCTTTGCAGCTCACTAAAGAAAAATCGAGTCGGGGGTGTTCATCCCTCAAGCATCGAATTGAGCATCTTCTGTGCTGCAGCAGGATGCCTGTCCGGCTCACAGACTGGGATGTGTTTCAATTTGCTAACTGACTATGCCTCTGCATTACTTAGCACTTCACTTGGGATCGAGTTCCACGATCAAGCATTGACGACTCGAAAGCGACTATGACCTATATGCACTTGGTCATCAACTGTTCGTGCTCAGTACAGTACAGTATGTAAGCAAGCGATCCATTCTTCTCCAATGAGCTCTATCCGTCGTGATGCAAGTCCGTCTCATGATTCTCAACCAAGCGAGAGTTCAGAGCCAGGTTGGCAACCCCTTTTCTTGTGTATCGCTGCTCGGGTATGCAAATCTCGCTTCGGGCCGCGACCCTGTACGAGAGCAGCAATCGGTCACTGGTGCACGGTGGTTGAGTCACAGAAAGGTGCTGTACAGCACATCCAGGCAAGACCACCGGGTTTCTGTGCACTCAAACTCGAACAACCGAATACGATCGGGCGTCGCGTATCGAGTGCATGAATTTGGTTCGGAACCTTACTTCCGAACACTCATCCGCACTTACTGTACCGTACAGTACAGTGCAGCATGATATTGCCAATATCTCTCATGCTAGCTCGACTCTTACCCCACTCTCAAATCTTCTATGAATTCTAACCACGCGGTCAACTGTGACACTTTTGCTGCAGACAGACTTTCTTTACATTGCGATACCAAAACAAAGCTTGAGCTTAGGGGTAGCACTGCGTGTTTTACTGATACAGACGGTTGCGGCAGTACTGAACACTAGAGTGGCGCTTGCTCTGTGCGTGGCGGGGTCCGCGGACTAGAAGGTGCAAATCGATCCGTATCCTGGATTGCATTGGGCCAACCATCGTCAACTGCACGTCTTTCCGGTCCCGAATTGTCGTCTTGCCTTGACGGCTCTTGCCTGTTTCTGTACCAGCTGCGATTCCTCGTCCCCCACTCGTTTCTAGGTGGTAACGGCTGCGTGGTGTCAGCTCCGGCCGCGGCCAGGTTCTCGAGCGCACGCTCGACTGCATTCCTTCTCTGGCCTGGACTATCTGGCGTATTCTGAGATGGACGCGGCGAAGCGTTGCCTCTCCAGTCTTTGCCTCGTGGTTTCGGCGAAGGTCGAGCATCGGGAGGAGGCGATCGGGTCTCTGCGCGAAAGAGGGCGGCTTGAGACCTGCTCGGACTTCGACGATCCCTGTTGAGCCTAGCAGGAGGCTGCCGAGATCCCCAACCCTCTCCATCATCCCGATCGTAATGCTCACTATCCGTGATCCAGCTCGGTCGGCTCGGCAACGACTCTGGCCGTCTGCGCCAAGAAGGCCCTTCATCCCGATCCCAGCCATGATCACGGCGGTCACTCTCCATGACCCGAGACCATGAATCGCCACCTCTGAGAGGTGATCGATCCCTCGACCAACCACCGCCTTGAGAGTACCGACGGTCTTCACCGTCTCTCCTGTCGAATTGGTGGTCACCGTTGCTCCGTGGCCAAGGTGAGGTAGATCTGTCGCGACGATGCGAGGATTGAGCTCTGAATGGGGAATGATCTCGACTCGATTGACGGCCCCTCGGCCCATCCGGTGACAGCGACCGACGTCGACCTCTGTTGGGAGTAGATTGAGGCTGCTTGTTGGGAGACCTCTGCTTCTTGGATCGTGGCTGCGTGCCGGAAGGAGCGCTGTTGGCAGGCCGCTTCCCTTTGTTGACTGGAGCAGAAGACCTGTTCGGACCGTTGGCATTGTCAGCGTCGGCTCGCCTGCGGATCTCTGGTGGATTGGCTTGCTTGCCCTTGCCTTTCCCCTTGCCCTTGCCTCGAGGACCATTCTGACTTGCATTTGATGTATTCCGAGTTGAAGCCTGATCTGCTGCGTTTGGTTGCTGCGCTGCTCTACCCTTGCCTTTCTTGCCTTTGCCGTTTGGAGGCCCTCTTGCCTGCGCTGGTAATGTCCGAGCCCTAGCACCATCACCATTCGCCTGCGTTGCTGCCACTCGACTGCTGGAAGCCACTGTCGCCGTCGTGGAGGCTGGCGCTGGAGCGGTAGCTGATCTCGCCGTTCCGTCCTCATCTTTACGGTTGGGGAAAAAGAACTTGAAAGGCTGCTTGATCTTCTCACCCCTCTCCCTTGCCGTCCTCAACACACCCGACACTCTTGCTATCAAAGCTTGAGCCGTCCTGCCCCGCAAGAAGTTGCCCTTGATGCCCATGTCGCCATAGTGATCGATAAGAAGCTGAAAGATACGATAGCGTTCTTCGGTATATTTGCGGGTGTAGTAGATGGTTTCGCTGCTGATGATCTCGTTGAGCTTTTCGAACATGAGTCGATGCGTTTTCGGATCCCATCGCTCTTTTGAGGAGACTGGCAAGCCATTTGGGCCCATGACGGTTCGAACGGTGGCTGAAGCGGCTGTGACATCCTGAACGGATTCGGATCTGCGACCTTGCGTGGATGATGCAGACGAGGAAGAGGATGAGCTTGATGATGATGACGACGACGAAGACGAGGAATTTGAGGATGAAGAGGAAGATGTAGAGCTGGTGCTGCTTGTAGAAGAGGTGCTGGCGACGGATGAGGCTCGCGGTCGGACGATGCCGCATGAGGAAGGTGTCAATGTGCTGCTGGTAGCGAGCTGTAGCGGGCGAGTAGTGAGCGTGGTCGAAGATGGGGATGCTTCCGGACGAGGCGAGTCTAGTTTTGCAACAGCAACAGGAGTAGCTGATGATGAAGCTGCAGATGGTCGGGGTGGTGAGAACGGAATTTCCAACGCTTTGGCAACGATGACACCATTCTCTGCGACCACATCCTGGAAGGCCGAAGGATGAAGTTCCCACAGGTCTTGGCCGTCGCTGACATAGAGTTGCACGCTTCTTGCATCGACATTGAATCGACCAGCTGCGACCGTCTTGGCATCGTCGTAGTCGACCACGGAGGCAAGCACCTTGCCATGTGGGCCAAGGTCGAGCTTGACCCTGCTGCGAGACATGTCTTCCCACCACTATGTCGACTGCGGAACACGACTGTGTGTTTGGTGTCTCTCCGTCCTATGGATGCATTGTGATGCTTGTATGCTGCCAAGAAGCCGGATCGGCACGGAGGGTGGAAGAGAAGTGTGGATGATGCGCAGGAACAAAGTTGAGAAGAGTGCCACACGACCTCGAAGTCCAGTTTTTCTCTTTTTTTTTTCCCCCTCTGGTGGGGCAATTGCGTTTCTCAGGGTGCAGTGTTGGCCGTGTCGAAGCGGAATACTTTTTCGACGTGTTTGCCTCTGTTGAGTGGAGGCGTTGTTCCCCGGAACTCGGAGCTGGAGTTCCAGAAGACGCAGAAGTGCTGGGTTGTCCTGAGCTGAGGTTTTTTGAGAGAAAGCATTTTGCGACCTCAATTTTGTCGTGGATTTCTCGCGAATCGCAGAAAGTTGCTGCAATCACGGGATATCATGGCTCGAATGAGCTTAGTGCATGACGAAATCGCAATCAGCTGGTACGCCTGACAGTCGATAGCGACCTCAATTTTCACAGCATGTGAAGGGTCTTTCATCGGGCGCTCGAGTGTCGCTAGCTGCAAGTCAGTACAGTGGAAACGTGGAGATGGTGTTGAATCCCAGTTGGCTGGCAAGAGTTCGAAAGCGCGAACAAACAAAACCAAACAGGAACAAAACAGCAAATTCGGCAGCTCAGCACGAAGAGCTCAGCATTACGGTCAAAATGGATATTTTTGTTGCAAAATTTATGGAAATCGGAAATGACTGTCAAGCGGATGGAGGCGGGGACAGAGCGGCAAAGTGCGTCAGGGCCCTGTCCAAACGCAAAAAACGCTGCAGATTCAGCAAGTTTGGAATCATCGTCGAGACCATCAATCCTATCCACGGTCTCTCTGTAGCTTTTCACCATATCTCCACCACACCCACATCAGCACCCGCTCCCACACGCTACGAACGGAATCGTATCGAGACAGGCAGTCTGTTGATCTCGGTCTACCGACGCCATCGATTCTCCCACACCGTTCCGACAGATCGCGTTGCATCCGATTGCGAGTCACACAATCTCGAGAGATCACTTTCCCACGATTCGCATCGCCTTCTCTGGCCAAACAACTTTGCCACCACATACTTGCAATCGCGCGCAAAAGGACCTCGCGTCGACCTCATCATTCAACAGATTCGTACTGGCTTCCTTGTATACGACTTTCATCAACCTTGCGACCTTTCCCCTAATGTCTTCGTCCACAACTGTCCGCCCGTGACCGGTTTCCGCAAGTCAATTTAGCTAGCTCCGTGACCAGAGCTTGCATCAGCAAAATAGCGAGATGGCCGACACAGCGACCGCCTCGGCGGTGCCGCCGTCGCCGACACGCAGAGCCACATCTCCACCAGGTATTGAGAATCCGAACCCAATAGCATCTACTTCCGCGCATACACTCGATGCTGCACCGCCGTCGCAAAACGACTCCATCCAAGCATCAACATCGCCTGGCAAGGCAGACGCCGGAGGTACTACCATCATCGATACCCAGCCTGGCTCAACCGGAACGCAGGACGCCGATATAGCGAACACAGGCGATGCCAACCCCACATCCTTGGCAGATCAGACCACATCGATACCAACAGACGATGTGACATCCATGTCAGCATCCCTACAGGATGCCACTGCTGGTCTCAACGAGGAAGATGCCAAGCTCCTGGCGTCCTTAGCAGAAGGCAACGGCCTCTTCAATCAGCTCTCCAGTCTCGCCGCCCAGAACGCTGGCAACAACGATCTCTTCAACACATATGCAAGCGGTCTCATGCTCGATCCGTCCACCGCCGGACTTCCTCCCGCAGATGCTGGCTTCGATGCTTCCCAGTTCTCTGGTGCTGTCGATCTCAACGAAGCACTCACACGACAGGATATGGACTGGGACGACGAAGCGTTCGACGATCTCGAACCAGAAGACGAAGACGGGCAAGATCAGGGGCCGATCCAAGCGTATGCCAAACTTGAGTTCCCCGGCTTCTCGTACTACATCCAGACGCTTGATGTCACAATCGGACGTCGACCCGGCCAACTTCAGCCGAACTTGCGTCAAGGTGCAGAACCACCCCAACTTCCCAATGCAGCCTCCGGTCTCTCGCAAGCGCACATCACTTCCGAGTCGAAAACGGAAGGCGACGTCGATGTCGATCTGGGTCCGCTCAAGTCCATCTCAAGATTGCATGCGCGCATCTTCTACTACACTGGTCCCATTCATCCCCCTAACTCGGCTTTCCTTGGCGGCACTCCGGCTCATAGTCGAGCCACCAGCAGCAATGGCGCACTTGGTCAACATCAGAATGCAGCTCCATATCGCATCACCTCGCCCACTGCACTCAGCCGCGTAAATGGCGCTCATCTCTCGGGTGGAGAAGCTGCCGCTCAGGACCCATACAACATCTCCTCCCACATGGGTGCAGGCGCCGGCACAGATCCCGAGCAAGGGGAAGGGCAGTTTGTCCTGATGGTCGTGGGACGCAACGGTGCCTTTGTGGACGACGTCTGGGTCGAAAAGGGAGGCCTTGTCGTGCTAGGCAAGCGTACCAAGATCCAAATTGCAGAGCGAGTCTTCTACTTTGTCCTTCCGCCGCCTCCCGGCGCAGCTTCTTACAGCATCGACGGCGATAGTCAACGTGCCCACGACTCCGAGTCCGACACGCTCTCTGATCTCAGCAGCGATGATCAGGCTGAAGAAGATGAGGAGGACGAAGAAGAAGCTGACTCTTCCAGCTCGGTTTCCAGCGAGGGGAGCGAAGACGACGAGTACGATGAAGACGATGAGGGCAAGCGCGAGACAGTCCCGCGCTCCGATGGCGAGGCATACGAGCCTGCTTCAGCGGCCAACAAGGGTCGCAGAAGATCTTCAGCTGCTGTAACCAAGGGCAAGGCTGATCCCTCCAACAGGGACGAGAAACTGAAACGAAGACTCGTCCTCAAGCCCAAGTCCAAGGTCAGCAAATCCTCCTCCGGCGTCGCTGTTGACTACTCGGACGACGATGAGGCTATGGATCAAGACATCGAAGAAGCACCGAAGACCAAAGGGAAAGCACAGGGTAAAGGCAAGGCAGCAGCGACCAAGACGACTGCAGCTGCCTTGGCTGTGAGACCCGCTGGCAAGGGCAAGGGTAAAGGTGCAGGCAGAGGCAAGATGCCTACCAAGGGACCCGTGCCTCAGACAAGGCCGGATGGCGATGACAGCGACAGCCTTGGCACCCCTAGCGGCGGAGAGCAAAGCGAAGAGGATGAGGAGGACGATGGCATCACCACGCCTCCACCCCCTTCTGGTGTCCGAACAGGAGCAGCCGGCAAGCGTCCCGCAAAGGGTGTCAAAGGTCTCAAGGGCGCCAAGAATGTCAAAGCAGCAAAAGGTACCAAGGCGGTCGAGGCAGCCAAGGATGACACAGCACGCTCACCTGTCAAGAAGGAGTCGCCGACACCGTCATGGGCCTTGGGCGCAGGTATCGCTGGTCGCAAAAGGAAGCGCGGCGAGCCTTTTGTCGACGAAGAGCCAGCTCTCAAGGTCGGCACACCTATCGGCATCGAAGCGCTCGATGCTGCCAAGCGTGCCAAGGCTGCCAAAGCCCGCGCTGATGCCTCGTCACGCGCTGCCTCTGCCAGTCCGAAGAAGGAGAAGGCGACTGCATCGACCTCAGCGCAGCCAGCAGCCGGCGGTACTTCCATCACGGTCAAGGACGATGACGATGATGTTGTCATGGTGGATGTCAAGCCTGCTTCTGCCAAACCTGCTGCTGCAGTAGCAAAAGCAAAGGAAAAAGCAGTGGATCCCGCCTCTGCTGCATCTGCTCAGGCTCTTCCAGCACCTACGACTGCCGTCAACGCGAAAGCTGCACAGAAAGATGCTGCGACTGCCACTTCAATTGCCACTTCCGCTGCCAATGCCACCGCGACGCCAGCGACCCCCACTGCAGGACCTGCTGCGGTCAAGGCAGATCAGAAGAGCAACACAGATAGTATCACTGCTGCCGCCGGCACGGGAGGCAAGGCCAAACCTGCGAAGCCGAAAACCACCAAGCCGAAGAAGAAGAAAGGCGCAGCAGAAGAGACGCCCGCTGCTACCTCGTCAAGTGTTCCTGCTGCGGCTGGTGTGGCGAGCGGCTCGGCAATGCCCGCAGGGTCGATGCCAGGCTCGTATGGCGGACAGAGTGCTTACCCACCCTCCATGCCATACGATCCGAATTCGGCTTCTGCAGCTTCGGCTATTATCGCCGCTGCGAACGCTGTCTCGGGCTCGATGCCAGGTTACGGACAGCCTCCAGCTGCTCAAGCCTTGCCGCACGCTGTGGGTCAGATGGCGTCCCCACTGCCCATGATCCCATCTGCTGCCGCTGCAAGAGGGCCCGGTGGCGCCTCGAGTGCCAATCCGGGAACATCGATGCCACCTGCTGTGACTTCCTTGCCTGCATCGACTTCGATATCAGCTGCTGCTCCTGCTGCTGCAGCTGCAGCTGCGTCAGGATCCGATCCGTCCACATGGCCAACGACGGCCAGCATCATCGCTTCCGCTGCAAGTTTGGCAAACGCACAGGCGAAACAGAAGGACAAGCCAGCATCTACCTCTTCTACAGCAAACGCACCGGTCAGCAACCCCACGCCAGCCGGCAAAGCCGCGTCCAGCACAGGACCGGCAGCTGCAAAGCCACCACCGGGACCCGAGGACAAGCCAGATCTTTCGAACATCGAGCTCATCTCACAGGCTCTTCGCTCAGAGCATTGCACGAAGAAAGGAGGCAAGCTCACGCTGCAGGAAGTGTACGAGTGGATCGCGAACCGATGGGTCTGGTTCAAACGCAACGGAAGGCATACTGGGCGCGATTGGCAGAGTTCGATCAGGCATGCAATCGGATCGTCGCGCGACTTTACTCGCATCCCGAGAAGGTCGGATGAGCCAGGCAAGGGAATCTTTTACACCATGACGGATTCCAAATTGGCAGAACTACATCGTGCGAACCTCGCTAAACAGAAGGAGGAGGCTGCCAAGGCTGCTGCCGCTCCTGAAGCGCCGACACCCGCAGCTGGGGCTGCCCAGTCGACGTTGCCCGCTGCAACTGCGGCACAGCCTTCGACTGCAGTCGCCGCAAATCCTGCTTCCGCCGCGGCAGTGGCAGGGACACCAGCAGCAAGTACCACTCCAGGCTCCCTTCCTGCCATCCGAATCCCGCTCATCATCGGTACTCCACCTTCTGGAGCTATGGCAGCAGCGACAGACAAACCCAAAGCAGCGCCCGGAACTATCGAGTCGCTCCTCGAGACGCCGCCTATTGTCCATCACGACGGAAAGCTTTACCTTAGCCCCCAAGTATTCGGACATCTCAACGCAGGCCAATTGGCGCAGATTGAGGGACTCGGTGCTCAACAGGCATTGCAAGTGCTACAAGCTTACCTGGTGACGCACTTGAAGGAGAGGATGAGAGTACAGCAGGCCGCAGCGCAGAAGAAGGATGCATCTCCCAGTCCCGCGCCTGCGAAGGCAGCGGCTACCCCTGCGAAAACCACTCCGGCTCCGGCTTCGGCTTCGGCTTCGGCTGCAAGTACGCCGTCTACGAAGGCAGGTGCTAATGGGAGCGCATCGCCGGTCAAGCCCGCCACGGCGGCAGCAACAGCAACGAAGACCGGCACGACGACCGCGCTGCCTCGTCCGCCTACTTCGGCGACGTCGTTGCATCCCACTCCCACGCTGCCCAAGCCGGTGTTGCCAGCGCCGATCAAGCCTTCCGTCCCGAGCAGTGCGCAGAATGCCGCCGCTGGTGCTACTGCAGCCAAGAGCACTGCGCCCAGCACCGCTGCGGCTGGTCAAAGTACGGCTCAAACCGCATCAGCGACGCCAGCGAAGAGCGCCACGCCCGCAGCCGCACCGCCCAAAGCGCCTGTCTTGCCCAGCACACCTCTTCGCACCGCCGCTCCCGCCGCCGCCACCGCCAAGGCCAGCACCGCCGCTACCGCTACTGCAGCTTCGCCCACCAAGCCGACCGCCGCGACGCCAGCGAAAGCAGCCAACCCCGCCCCTGCCACACCAGCTAAAGCCGCCACTCCTGCCACTTCCGGCCCTTCTACCCCCGCTGCCACTAGCTCAGCATCTGCCGACGACCCGCTCTCCGCACTCTCCGCTCTCGCCGCGCACCCAGAGGCAGCAGCGCTCATCGCCCTATTGCGAAAACAGCAGGCGGAGGGGACGAGTATGGCCAAGCTCACGCCTGGGCAACTGCAGTTGTTGCAGATGGCGAACAAACTCGCGGCTCAACAAGGCGGGAAAAAGAAGAAGAAGAAAAGAGAGGGGACGGCGACGCCTGGACCGAGTGGGCAGGAGAGCTCGCCAGCGCCGGGTGGGTCAGGGCCGAGTCCGAGTCCTGGGCCGAAGGCGACGTGAACGAAGATCTGACGAGTGAAGGGGGATTCCATTGCAGCTTCCGGATAGTGTACAAGATAGACAGGATTAGTGGATAAGGTTAGAGGGAGGAAATTGTGTCACGAATGTATCTTTAGCAATGCTATCACCCATTGCAGGTCTTCTTTTGCGGCTGTATGAATTGAAGTGTGTGTGTGGGCTACGACTTTGCCCAGGCGGGCACCTCATCGCTATTCAACCAAATCTGTTCTTCCTCGGTTGAGCTTCTGCCCATGACGGTGTTGCGGTGGCAGAAGCGGCCGAAGCGCTTGACTACGTCGCGATGCTGCTTTGCGTGGGCGAGGAAAGGGTCTCCGATCTTGTGGCCTAGTTCGACTGCTCTGTCTTGGTCGGCGAGATTTTCCGAGTGACCGAAGGGGAGGTAGAAGAACGTGCGCAGGATCGGGTCGACTTTTTCATCCAGGCCTCTTTCGATGGCGAGGTTGGCCCATTTTCGGGCAATCTCATCGGATTCGTACTGCTTAGCCGAACCGCGAAACGCGTTTCGTGGATACTGATCCAAGAGGAGCACCATTCCGAGATGCTGTTCGGCCACAAGGTCAGAATGAGAAGCACATGGGTACGATGGCAAGATCTTCTCCTCATGAACTAGAGGATAGATGGAGGAATAGCGGGTAACGAGCTGATTGTCAAATTCGTCACTACGTGCAAAGTATCGCTGGGGCCCAGCAGCCGTCCAGAAGGCGGTAAAGTCGAGAAGGGCCGAAACACCAGAAGTGACAGCGGGTGGAGGGCTTCGAAGGATCTCTTCAAATGTCCGACCGAGAAGGCTTGCCATTTTGATCAGGTAAAAGTTGATAGCTTATAGGCGCGAGAGGACGATGGTTGCCAGCAGGACAGTAACATTCGAAGACAAGGTTGAGGCTGGGATAGATAGATGGTGCGAATCCCAACAGCGAAGAGGAGCAGGAAAGATACCAAATTCCGAGGAGGGTCAGCAAGAGGAGCGGAATGTGGAGGCGAAAAATCGAGAAAAAGCTTTGTTACATCCTCCGCGCTGCACAAACGGCGTTTGCTGCAAAATTCGAGATTTCAGGGTCTGCGAAGGTTGACTGTCTATCTACAACGCATACACCGTCCCCAGCCGTCCTGTACTCCGACATTCCACGCCTTAGGAACGACAGTCGTACTACCATCATATCGACCCTATCAGCCAAAGACCTTTACTTCTGATTGAGTCACATCCATACCAGGCTCATACACAGCAAAGTATACCACCGCTGGATAAAACTCGCCAGCATGGCGCCCAACAGGGGCATCGCTGCTCACTTTGCGGCAAGTAAAGCCTCGATCAGTAGAAGCAACGCTAGTCGATCTGCTAAAGCGAAACCTGCCACCAGCACCAACAAGATCTCCTCGACGACACAAGCGTCACAGGCATCGGATGCGATCGACAATCTCGCCTCGACATCCACCTCACCGCCCAAACCTACAACTCCTAAGAAGCGACAGACGAGAACCAGGCTTCGGACCCCTGATGAGGGCGAAGTCGATCGAATGATAGCTGAACAGCAAGAGGTGCTGCTTTCCTCTCCGTCCAGGCCCTCCTCTTCCTCAGCACCGTTTGCAGTGGAGAAAGGCGCGGAAACGATCTCGCTCCTCGGCACACCTCCAGCTACGCCAAGGGCAAGACGTTCTTCACCGCTCCTCGAACCAACTCAAATGTCTCCCATCAGCGTTCGTACCGACCCAGATACCAAGAAGATGTTTCTCATGCTGCCCAAGTCACCATCAAAGTCGACCGGTACACCTTCAACTTCCAGTCCGACAAAGCGCAAGATGGTCACGCCACCGAAGAATACCTCGCCGACCAAGACTCCGAGAACCCTGGATGGCACCCCGAGACGCCTCATCACGGGGGAGACGGAGATGTTCGGCACGGAAGAAGAGGATGGATTGGTGCTCACTCCCGGCCGAAGCAAGGGCACGAGGATTGCACTTGGTAGTCCTAGTAAGTCTCCCTTGTTGGCGAGACTGGGCGATACGCCGAAAGCGAAAGCATTGCGCAACATCGTCGACGAAGATGCCGAAGAGGAAGGGAGCTACATCACTCCTCGTGCGGTCAGGGAGAGAGCGAAAGGTATACCGCTGCCGCCGATGGCAACTGAGCGAGCGGCAGCCGTGTTCAGAGGAGCGCCTATACCTTCTTCCTCGAGCGCTCCATCGCTGGTCCAGCCGCAGAAACAGGCCTGGGAAGAAAGCGCGGGCTTGAGTCACAGCGAGATCCCGGACGTCCCATCAGAAGCCGAGATCGCCCTACCGAAGCTCAAGCACACACTTGCATCCGACCTGCCTCTTCCATCGTTCTACACCAGCTTGTTGAGCCTGCATGTGGCACTCGAGCATGCGCTCGTGGTTCACCTCGCCACCGCTGGATGCTCTTCTGCCACGCTTCAGTCTTCCGCCACCGCCTCAGATTCCGATTCGGACCACGAAGGTGGCTCTTCAGAGAAGAAGAGGACCAAGACTGTTCGCTTGCCAAACCTCATTTCGTACTCTGCGCTGCGGCCGTTGGTGGAGAGGTCGGGTGGGCGAAGGTTGGGCCCAACAGAGTTGAGGCGCTTGGCGAGCGTCTGGACCGACTTCCATCAGTCCAAAGAATCGACGGAAGAACAGGAAGAGGTGAAGGGTCTGGGGTTCATCATCAGCAAGACAAGGTCGATGGATCCGCGAACGGGCAGAAGAGCGCTTGATTGGGGAATTGGTATCGAGCTCGAGATCAAACGCACTATAAGGGAACGAACTCCTCCTCCCCAGGTCGGATTTGGTGGGGTCGAGGTGCAGTCTTCCCCTGCCTTGCCATCATCATCCGCTGCAGAGGGCTTTGATGAAAGAGTCAGGGGCACGCCCAAGATGCCAACCCGATTCACTACTCCTCCACCCTCTAGCAGTCCACGAGTGAATCTCAAGTCCCCTCTTCTAGCATCACCAAAGCGACGAGTTCCCAGAGCAGCTTCGCCCACCCCCAGCTCGCCAAAGGTGCGGAGCTCGTTGGGAGCAGTCAAGGCGAGAGAAGGTATGTCGGTCGTCGCTATGTGGAACAATGGCCTGGAAGTGCGAAAAGCTGAAGTCGGAAGGCGACTGAGAGAGCGCTGTGGGAGGTATCACCAACTGTGGCTGGACGAGCGAGGAATCTCCGTCGCACATAGTCCGATCAAGGTCAAGCAGGAGATGGAACCTGCAACGCCAAGCGGCAAGCGCGTCCAGGTCGGACTGGGGATCTCTGCAGATAGCGATGCTGAAGACGACCTTGCTCCGCCACCCAGAGAAGTCGTCATGGGCGCCGGAGGATTGCTCACACCTTCAGCGACACGGTCGGGAGGAAGGAGAGTGGGCAAGAGGACTTTCCACATCGATCCAGCCGAGCTTGATGCACGTACTCTGTCCGAGGAAGAAGAGGAAGAAGATCTGACGCCAGGCCGGCCCCAAAGGGAGGAGGGGAAGAAGTCTCTGATGGACGAGGTGCTGCGCACAGAGATGCGAAGTTCCAGGTCCATGTCCTCGTTGCGAACGACGACCAAGACCGAAGGGGCTGAGGTGCCGGCCGAAGGTCAAGAATTGCGGTGTTGGCATGTCGACTTCCCTCTTGACGATCCGAGAGTGGTACGTCCTATCCCACTTGCTACGCTTCCCTCCCTCACGGCAGCGCTCGCTACTCCGCATAGGAACAAAGATAAGTCTCTGATCGGCCTCGGCATCGCAGACCCATCTACGCCGAGGAAACCGACCAAGTTCACGACCGCCACTGCTCTCGCTCCCACCGCTCCTTCCACACCACAGTCTACGGCAGGCATGACTCTGCGCGAGCGCATTGCAGCCAAAGAGCAGCTTCGACGCACCACCTCGCTCCCCTCTCTCGCTCCTTCGTCCTCTTCTTCATCGGGCTCCTCCCTTACGCCTATGCAAGCGCTTTCGCAACGTGCGCTCGTCTCGCGACTTCCTGAACTGTCGAGCATCCTGTTCATGCTCTTCTCCAACGGCACAACGCTTTCGTCGACCGGTATTGCGCGCTCACCGACGATTCCAATGCAGGATCTGCTGGGCAAGCTGAGCAAGAGCGTCAAGATTCAGCTGAGCCCAAGGGAATGCAGAAGTGCGATTGAAGCGCTCGGAAAGATTGCGCCAGGGTTCTTGGTGGTGCTGAATCCAAGCGAGGGGGGAATGGCGGGAGGAAAGGAGTATGTGAGATTAGGAAGGAACGATGAGACCGGTAATCTGTGGAGATTGAACGAGGTCAGGGCCAAGATCGCTGGTGAGTTGAATGGGAAGTAGAGAAGAAGGTGGAGACAGGAAAGGGAAGATGAGGATTTAGGATACCACATTACAGCAGGGACAATTGTCAAACTTTAGCATATCACGGATCATCACTTCATCACATGCAAATCACATCTAGCAATGACTTCACATACATTTCCTCACATCACCACACTCCATCTTGCGTCGCAAAAGCTTTCCGCCGTCACTTAGTCACAAAGAGCGCATCAACGACGCTTGTAGATACAAGGTTTGAGAAGCGTTTTGCCGTACTCTGCCAAATCATCCAGTGTCGCGGTTTGTGGGTCCACGGTGCCTTCCTTGACGTCTGCTTTGCTCACGTACTGCAAATGCTTGCTATGCTCCAACTTGATGAATTCGAAAAGCACAAAATGTGTGTTGGAAGCATCCTTCTTCTCCAAGCTGAACCCAGCCATCTTGACGACTTCGATGAACTTGTCAAATCCATCAAATCTACTGCTGACCTCTGCGATGATGAGCTCGCCTCCCGCTCGGAGAACGCGCTTGGCTTCGAGGATCATGTGGATCCAGTTTGTGCCCATAAGTGAGAGACAGAAGACGGCAACGTCGGCAATGCCTGGTGCTGCGTCGCTCGGAGGCGATTGCAAGCCAAGTGGGTCGTCTTCGCTGAAGTAGCCAGGAAGGGGAAGCCCGCCGATGGCGGCAGTGTCCTGCTTGCGTACCCACCCATCCTTTGTTGTTACCAAATCATAGCAGAGCACTTTGACACCTTTGGGCACGAGTTTCTTTGCCAAGCCTCCCTCGCCTGCGCCAAGGTCCACCACCAGCGCGCCTGGAGTGAATCGGGCTTTTCCATTTGCACCAGCGACTGCTTGATTCTGATTCTTGCTCTTTGCTTTGCCTTTCGAAGGTGAAGAGGCAATAGCGGAGGGATCGAAGAGGTCGGCAATGCGATCAAGGGGATTCTTGGGCCACCCTTTGACTTGCTCTCTGAAGCCTTGGTGGTACTCATCGAACATTGCCGGAGAAGCATCGATCATAGATACAGCCTCGGTAGAGGCGGTTGTGTAGAGCTTCTCGTTGATAGTACGAAAGCGAGAGCCAGACAGCTTGGAAAGCATTTGCGCTTGCAAAGCCGTAAGTGCTGGGGCGGACTTGGTGGCAGCGCTACTTGAGGGAGAGGCGGCAGCGGGAGTGGGCTTGCTGGGTGTCGGAACAGCTTGAGACTTTGGTGGGGCCATTGGGTTGACAGATGACCGCGACTCCTCATGATCACTATCAGCTGCAGTGGTTGGGGTTTGTTGCGCCTTGAGCTGCTTGTTGATCTTTTTGCGCTGCGTCTTGCTAAGTTTGCTGAGATCCACCTCCTCACCATCCACAACCACAATTCTAGGCTGATTCTGCTGCGCTTTTTGAGCTTCAATACCACTCGCTGAGAATGGATCTTTCTTTGCTGATTTGCTTCTGTTGTCCTGCAATGCTGCAGTCGTGGCCTGCTTGTTCTTCTTGTTCGCTCCGATAGCATTGGCTCTGCTCACCTCCTCCTCATCGCTTTCCTCATCTCCTCCATGCGGATTTGGCTCTTCGTCCTGCCATCGTTTGCGCTTCGACGTCAATGCACCTTTGAGTCGCAGGTCTGCTGCGCTGCGAGGCTTGCCATTTGCAGCTACGTCTGTCCCTTTCGGAGTTGCTCCGACACCCAAGTTTGCTTGTCGCGGTCGCGTTGAAGTTTGTGATTGCGTGGAAGTTTCTGGTGCCGAGGATGGACCGCCAAGGCCAGGAAGCTTGGAAAGGATGCTGTCGGCCAAAGCTGAGCGCTTCAGCTCGAGCTCTGCTTGGAGCTGATTGAGATCCAGCCCTGCCATTGTCGCAGCGATGTGATGTCGGAGGAAAGACAGCAAGAATGGATGACTTTGCACAGAGAAATGAAAGAATTCGAGTGCAAAACAAAATCGAGTTGATGGGGAAAAAAAGAGAGCCGCGGAATCCCTATGCAATTCGTCTCCCGCGGGTGATCCGATTCCGAGGATGATGGGCATCACATCGCATCCTCATGGCTACATATGCTCTCTCTTCGTTCTTGTTTGCAGCTCGTCGTCTATGCGAGTCCTGTGTCTCTCTGGCTGTCACATCTCCTTATCGCTGGTGCATAGGTGCGCCACCTCCACTCTCTGCAACACTTTCAACGCTTTGTCGGAAAAGCCGCATTCCGCCTGACCCTGTATTGGTCGGATCTTACCTCGTTTCTTCCTTTACGACTCGTACTCAGCTTTCGGCAGCGCCGACTTTGGCAGAATGGACGGCTTTCCCGCTGCGACGCATTCTCGCGCTGATCCGGACTCCTCACCAGCTTCGCCTTCACCTTCGCAAGCCCCGGCAAGAAGAACCAAAGTGAGCTGTTTTCCATGCAGAACACGCAAATCGAAATGTGACCATGCAAGGCCATGTTCGTCGTGTGTGTTGAGGGGAACTGCGAATCAGTGCACAGATCCGAGTGGTCAACCTCCTGCTGCTGCACCTGCGCAACCCTCAACTTCAGGGACGACAACACCAACCTTTGCAGCGTCCAAGTCGAAGACATTGCCTTCGAGCGCCTCAATGCCTGGGCTGAGCGAGTATGCTAATCGACACTTGGCATCGCACGCTGACACCCGCCACGGCAATCAGCATAAGAGGAAACGATCAGAAGCGTCATCATCTAAGATGTCGGATGCGGCTCGTCCTCTCCACTCCCTTGCAACGGCCGTTCGATCTCCCTCCGATATAGACGCTGAGCACGAGATCAACCAAGAGATGGAGCAGATGAAGCAGGCCATCGGCCGACTCGAACATCTTCTCAAACGACGCTCTTCCTCGACTGCGACCAGCTCGCAAGTTGACTCCCACAACACAACGAACTCGACGCAGCCATCCAACTCCAGTACTGGGTATCATCTGGACTTGGCAGAGGATTGCCCCGGCGAGACAGATCCTCCATCCTTCGAGTCGCGACAGCGATGGCATCACCTCCGCTCCGTACTGCCTCCGCTGATTGACACCCATTTTATGATGCATCACGTCTTTGTTGAAGCGGATTGGCTTATGGGATGCCTTGAGCCTGCACGCTTCGTCGCACGGTGGAGACACGCATACGAACGACAAGCCATCTCTGATGTCTTTGCAGCTCAGGTTCTGACACTAGTTGCTTGCTCCGCTCTCTTCCTGTCTGACAATCGCCAACGCGCCATCCATTTCGCTGTGCCTATCCGATCGCTTCACACAAAACTCATGAAAGAAGCGGTCAGGATGACCGACGACATGCCAGCCTTACGCAAAGGTCGCACCGAGGCCGAAAATTGCGATTTGCTCGAGCTCTTACTCAACATCAGCCTCTATTTTCGCTGCATCGCCAAAGAAGTGCTCATGGGCCGATTCACTGAGCGCGCCATCACGTGCAGTATGCGCGCTGGCTTCGATAACGAACTGCGCCCGTCTTGGCTCGGTCTCTCGCAAGCCCAAGTCGAACGTCGCAGGATTCTCATGTGCGAAGTGGCCATGTCCACAAAGTGGCTCGCCTTCCATTGTCGCAATGATCACGTCCGTTTACGAATCCAATCTTTCAACATCGGTCAGCCGCATTTGCAATCTCTCGGACAGATGCCACCGCTTGACGCCTGGCCGCAAGCCGACGATGTTGCTCGTACAGCAGCCTCCCAATCCTTTCAGGGGTCCAACCGCTTCTTCGCCTGGCGCAACAAGTCCGACAAAGAGCGTCACATCTCGCGCACTTTTGTTTCCGTCTTCAGCTCCGTCGCCGACGAGCTACCCGGTGTGGTTGAGCTCGTTACTAAGACCGAAGCACGACTTCTTCAACCCGAAGCTTTGGCTAAATGTACAAAGGAAGAGATGCGCGACATGGCAAGGCAGACCCGCTCCTTACTTGCCCGTCTTGAGGAGTGGTACTCGACTCTCCTCCCTCGGCACAATGTTGGATTCGATCGTATCCTCAACGCGATCATCGCCGATGCTGATCCGGTCGAAGCCAAAGCTCTGGCATGCATCCTCATGCTCAACCACGCCACATTCTACATGAAGTCCATCCTCTGTCGTGCTTGGCTCCTTCTTTCTGACCGTCTGCAGAGCTTGACCGATGCAGAACACGAAGACGCGCAAGATTTCGAGTCGCATACGACCATGAACTCGAACTTCCTAGCTCATCTCAAACAGAGAAGTCTCTATCACGTCCAGCACATGCATGTGTCTTGGCTTCCCACCAACTTTCTCGCAGAGATGGAAACAGTGGTGTTGGAGAATGCTCGACGCTGCATTCGTGGTATCCCTGTCGTTCGCACGCTGCAGTCGCATGCGTCTTCCCAATTCTACGTCGGCTGGGTCTGTCAGTCTTTCCTGCAAGCCGCCGTCAATCTCACCATCCCGCTCGTCCGCTCTCACTCGAGCAGCCACTTCGATCCGCGATCGCAATCGCAATCATCGAAATTTGCCTCAGTCACCACCGACGAGCTGCGTCGCGACGTCGTGACCATCTTCGAGGCCGTTTCGCAGCTCTCTGACAATTATGACGCCAGAAAGGCCGCCAAAGTATTCCACCGTGCTATGCGGCTTAGTGGCATCCCGGCAAGCGAGGCCAAAGGAGAAGACGAGGATGGCATCGAGGACGCTTGGGAGGAAGAAGCTGTCAAGACTGCAGGACAGACGCAGAACGCCGCTGAGGGCTTGGCTTTGTTGAGCGCGGCCAGCGCGAGCGCGAGGACGCCCGGTACGGAGGGTAGGTACAGCGGCAGTGAGGGAAGCTCGCCAGGTTTTACCAATATGGCGTGGGAAGCGACCGCTAGGCCCAACGCACAAGATGCTGCGAGTCACACCAACCTCGTGCCGTATCAAGAGAATGGATACCCTGCTACTTCGTCAGCACCCATGCCGAATGTTGGATCGGAAGCAAATACGTCAAGGGAACCGATGTGGTGGGAAGCCCGTCCGCCAATCTCAACCGCTCCTAACCCGACTCAACCCGACAACATGTTTGGTATGGGAGGAGCTCAGCACCTCATGTCGGATTCACAGCTGCTCGACGAACTGCTCAACTTTGACCCATCTTTCTGGCAATTTGTTGTCGATGGGAGCACGGGTCTGAATGCCACTGCATAGTTGCCTCTCCCGCAATAAGAAACTGTTTGCATTGCCGAAACTGGGATGGAGAGTGCTCACTTGGCTTTAAAGATCTCGTACACTGCAGAGTAAAAGAAAAGGAGTTAAACCTGTCAGTACGGCAGCACGTTTGGTGGCGCGGATCTGTGAGGACAACTTACCGACATTAACGCCCTCGCTGTGAACTTCAAGCTTTCCCTTGCCTACAAAGACAGTCCTGTTGACCCAGGCATGCTTCGAATTGCCAGGCGCCTCAAACACGGGGGTGGTCTGCTCATCCATTGATGCATCACAGAAGCTTTGTGGTCAGCAGTCTTGGCTTTTTCTACTTGCATTTACTTGTGAGTGAAACACTTACCAGAAGGTATCCATCGTCGAATTGTGTCGACTTGGCCTCGGGATGACCGCCGAGGACTGTGATAATACCGAATCGCAAAGATCTACGTCAGCGTTGCTCAGAGAAACACGTCATAGGGACAGAAAGGACTCACTCTTGCCAACGGCTTCGGTCACCTCCAAATGGCCATAGTACTGAATGTAAATTGTCTCGCCCTCTGGGGTGACAGCGTGTACTCTGACGTCTAGCTTGCCGAATCCATCCTTGACGATGGCGTAATCTCCACCAGGTGTGACTTTGGCTTCGATACCCTCACCACTGAGAGTGCCGCCCAGGACGGGGATGTATGCTGCACGAAATGTTCAAGATGAGCTGGTCAGCTTGGAGCAGGCATTGAGACTTGTTAATAGACAGAAGTGACTTACATCGATCGCCCACTGGAGTTCCAGGGATTGAATGAGCTGCTGCAATGGGCAGCTTGAGGGTGAAGGCGTGGGTGAGGTTGATGCTTGGAGTCGACATTGCTGCGCTTGTTGGTGAAGAAGTTGTTGTGGGAGGGTTAGATAGGGAGGGTAAGAGCGATGATGGCATAAGAGAAGCGAGAGAAAGGCGCGGGTCAACTTTTGGACGTCTGTGCGTCCAAGTCGGCGTTCAAGAATTGAGCAGTGTGAGTGACAGCTCAAGCTCAATCGGAGTTGCGGCAGTCTTCCGACCTTGCCATGCTTCCTCCCCGTCCTCGATGAGATCAGCTGCTCTGCTCTGCGCTTGACAACTACATTGCATTTCAGCCAAACTCTGGTCTCCTTTTCGGTTCATACGCTCACCACCATCAGCGATGTGATGGCGCCAACAGCCACTAAGTACAGCCGCGATTGATGCTCACACGGCTATCATCCGCGGTAATGCATCCCTGAACCCTTCTTGAGCTAAGACGAAGGGTCAGCTGACAGGTGCTGGCTGGTGCGTGCGTTCAAATGCGCGCTTATCGACCCGATGCTCTTGTTACATTTTATCGTCCCGATTGTTCAGGGTCTAACAGTAACCGGCGTTTGGAAAATCCCTTCGCATGCGGACGGACGGACAGACGGGTTTCGCTTGCTCATGACGCACAGAGCTGACTCAACACGCTCTGCTTCATTCTCGCTTCTGTACTCGTCTTGTCTCATCAGCATCTCACTCACTCACCTTTCGACACTGAATCGGAACGCTGCTCACGAACAACGGATGGCTTGATCCTTCAGCAGCTTTGTTTCTCGTCGAGAAGATCTTCGGCGCTTGGGCCGGCCTCTTCCCCCTCCACATCGCCCTTCCCTCTCTAACCCTGTAAACACCGTGGCCTCCTTCGCTTCTGCTCACCAATTCGACTCTCACCATCATCATACCTACACCAACATATACCCCCTGTCCAACCAATCCAGCGCAATCGCTTAATCGTTCAAGATGGGCAAATCCGACGCCGACGTTATCAAGGAGTTCAACGAACTCGTCAACATGTCCGCCTCTGAGCTTGAAAAGTGGCTCAAGTCGTCCGACTCTACCTCGTCCGGTTGGACCAACGGTCAAGGCGGAGAGACTGTCGGCCACAACTCGGGCACCAAGATTGTCGATATTCTCAAGCGCAATCCCGACAAAAAGAAGGACAAGTACACCGACGAGGATCTCAAGCACATGAGGAAGGTCGTCAGCTACAACAAGAGGCATCTCGCTCAGGAGAAGCATTTGAAGGAGAAAAAGGGTGAGGAGGAGTTGAAGAAGACCAAGAGCTACAAGAGCTTGAAGAGTGAGTACACAAAACCTCCTTCCACCTTTCGTTTCTTTGGCCCCCCCTTCTGGTCGTGGTTTCCCCCTTTCGTTTCATATACTTGATCATTCTTGATCATACAAGGTAGGGTACGACTTCTCGGCAGCAATCCCACTGCGTTGGAGTTATATTCGTCGCACACAGCACTTGTGGTGCACAAGGTGAACACATTCGGGCGACCGCTCTTTTCGGCGCGCACACGCATATAACTGGTTTCCTTCCAAGTATCTCCAACCAACAACGGAATCTGACCACCTCGATCCTCCACCACCACCCCTGCCTTCGGCAATTCAGCAGGCGACTCCAGTAATCCCGCCTCGAGCTCGACATCAACGCCAGCATTCAGATCGGATGTTTCCCTCCCTACTGCCCTCAATCTCGGCCGTATCGGCACTTCGGCAACTACTGCTTCCACCGCTGCCGCCTCGTCCACCGCCACGACCTCCCGCCTCGACTCTGCAGAGTATCTTGATCAGCTCGAGGAAAACGTAAACAAAACCATCGACGCAGAAGTGGAGACGCTCGTCTCTAGCTACAAGGAGCTGATATCGCTTGCTACGGTACGTATGCTGATCTGACAGAGAGGAAGCAAAACAAAGCTAAAGTGCTGATGAGAACTGCTGGTTTGGTGTTGTGACTACGCGAACAGATTGCGGACAAAGACAAGTACCGGGTAGCCCAAGAAGCATTCCAAACCGAGGCTAGGGCGGATATCATGGTCCGATCAGCACAAACGCTCACGCTGCTCTCGGAATCGCTCAAACTCTCTCTCCTCCTCTCCAAAACGCCGGATCCGAGTCTCAATGACGAAGCGCTCCAATTGATTCAGAACACGGAAGCTGAGAAAGTCAAATCTGCGTCTCTGCTGGCGAGTATCATGGGGATGGATTTGGGCAAGGCCGAGGAGATGGTGAGGGAGATGGATGAGGCGTATGTGGAGGCGAGGGGCGATGGTAGGCCAGCAGATGCGGGCGAGTCTGGAAAGAAGGAAGAGGAGGTGGAAGCGGAGGTGGAAGCGGAAGGAGAGGAGATGGAAGATGATGAGATGGAGGACGTGTGCGCTGGATGATTCGCATCGATCGCGAGAATCTGCATTTTGAACATCATTCTTTCCGAAGCTCTTCGCCCCGCATGAGCAACGACTATCGCGACGATTGGCTCGACCGAGGAAGCATGGGATGCTATCTATCAGAGCTTATCACCGCAAGCATGGCTCACCCGAGCCGATCTGCAATCTGCTCATCGAGCAACTCGGCGCAGCAACCCAACCCAAACGCTGAACGGCGCACAAAGAGTTGATCTCCTTGGGCGCCACTAGAGCCGTCATCCACAGCTCGACTAGACACCATTTGCTTTGCAATCACTGCATCTCTTCCTTCCGCGCATCCGTTTTGGGCGCGTTTCCGTTGCGTTTCCGCCCTTGCTCGTGGCTTTTTTTTTTTTGGACGTGCGCTTAGCCTCTGGGTTGACACTGACACTTGCATTTTGCATTTGCATTCCCATTTCGTTCATTTGTTCGTTGGTGCTTAGACTGGGGTCATGACCCTCTCAAAGCCTAAGAACCAGCCAGCGCGGCCCCCTCGTTTGGGCTCTAGCAGAGGTTCGGCGCGAATCATCCGACAATCACCAATCGGAGGCTTTGCTAATGTAGAACATCAGAAACGCTGCGGTATTATTGCAACCTGTAATCCAATCGTAATTTGCTGTCCGGAGTCGGGTTTGCTTTCTCGCTGCTCAACCTTGACATGTCAATGTGATGATCCCCATTGGTTGATGTGAAGCTATCAAAGATTAGAAGAAAGGTTTGAAGCACCAAAATTCCTGAAAAGCGCCGATTACTTTTCCCTCTGCCTCGTGGGCTTGATCGTTGCCGTATTTGGTTGGTTGGATGTGTCCTTGGTGCATTCGGACCATTTGGGCTGCTGTTAGTCTGAACAGCGCGCCTTCCTGTTCTTTCTTCCACTCTGCGCTCGCAGTTTCGCCGAGCAGGTCGGAATCGAAGACAAGCGTGTCGAGGTGCGAGTATCGGTGTTGATAGACGTACAGCGCACGCACGGCTTTAGGCAGGTGCTCGTCGACAGTCTCGGTGGCCTGGACAAACATTTTCTCCCAGCCAAGGCTAGACGAGGCGGAATGTTCTTGGGCAAAGTTGGCAGAGGAGAAGGGAGGGCGACCACGTGAGAGGTAGTAGTAGATAAACTGCGCACCCAACGCTCGCATAAACATCGATTTGTGTTGCGACGAATCGACAAGTTGCAGATAGAGCGGCGTGAAAAGGTGTGCGTTGTTCAGGTGCATCCTACACTCCCCAACCATAGAATCCACAAGATCGAAAGTGTCAATAACGAGATCAAATCTGAAAAGGGTGAGAAGAGGAAAGGGAGGGGAGACTTACAGGAAGAAATCATGCCTATAATACCCTTCTTGGCTCTTGGGTACGGCTCCGAGTAGTAGGGCAGACAGGAGCGCAAGTTCGCCCATCGCCTTCTCCTCATCCATTCCCTCGGTCGTAAGAGCGCTCCATCGATCAATGTAAGAATGGATAACGCCGTACGCCGCTTCGTCTTTGCATTCGAATGGCTCATCCGGCAACGCCGAATCTTGTTCTTCCAATTTCAACGCCTCTTTACTCAACCTCTCGTCGCTCTGGATTTCCTTCACCAACTCCAGCAGGCCCTTCTTCTCTCCCTCAACCTTGGCCGGAGAGGAGAGCCAGGGATAGGGAAAGAGCCACTTGTGACTTGCGCTGGTCGCCGTTGCCATCGCCAACCCTTCCGCTGCCAGACCCGGGAGGTTGAGCTCCAACCCATATCCAAAATGGATCAATGCGTGCAGGACGCCACCGTAGAAGCGGACGATCATCCCCCTCTCCCCCTCGTTCGCCTCTTTACTAAAGACATACTTTTCAAGTGCTGCGCGGAAGCCAAGTTGGGACACTTGAGCATCAAAGAAATGCAGATAGCTCCAATAGTATCTCGCGTTACCCAGATGATCCACCCAGTTGCCCTCGTCGATCTTCTCAATCGCCTTCCCACCGCGGTCAGACTTGGCATCTCCGACGTACGGGTCGTACTTTTCCCTATCATTCAAGTTGAACTTCCCCAGATAGTGCGCAATCTGGTACTCGTAATGGGAACGCAAATGCGAGGGGGAGGCGGAGAGTGTGAGGTCGGCAACAAGCTGGTGTGCGGAATGATTGTGCATACCGCGATTGTTGAAGAAGCAGTGATGGCTTTCATGGTTCTTCGCCAATAAGTCCGCGAGGGCTTGGGAGGATTCGGGTTTGACATGAGGCTTGAGCTCCGGAAAGGCTGTTGTGGGCGGTGGGAAAGTGGCCGTCATCTTTGCAGAGGTTCGAGCGCTCAAGGTGGTGTTGAAAGAACGAGCTATTGTCGTGGGAGAGAAGGCCTTGTTGAGTAGAAGGGGTCGAATGGAGGTCAGAAATGGACGCATCTCCAATGGGTGGGATGGAGAATGCAACGGAGAAGTCAAGGCAAGGAAGAGGAATCAGAAGGGAAAAGGAGACCCAGTAGTTAGGGCGAGGAGTGTGAGTGCTGATTCAAATGTGGAGTAAGCAAAGATGGTCAAGGCGCATGCATCAGAAATCCTCCTAACTCCGCGGCGCCGCATAACGTGACAGCCGGTAATCCCCACCTTGCACACACCTTGACAGCTCCTCGTACAGCACTTGCACCGACCATATCAGACCAGTCTTGGCATATGTTCAAATTCCAAGAGACTATATACAAAGAGAATATCTTCTCTCAGCCAGCAAGCTAGCGGCCGCATCCAATCAGAGCAGTCCTGTCCTCCCTCAAAGAATACAAAAACACCCTCCCACACCCAACTATGTTCATCCCAGAGCTCGCATCCGGAAATGCGAAAGCCACAGCTCGGCTCTTGATCAATCTCGCATACTCCCTCTCATCCGCAGACAGCGTTTCCAGGAAAGCGCGGAACATGTACGCTCCCTCATCTTCTCCTCCTCCACCTCCAACGTACTCGGTTCCGTCTCCATATCCGCCATGACTTCCAAGACAAGCAGTGAGTGCTGCTGCGAGCCGGTCAAAGTTGGCACCTGTAAAGTCCACTGCTAAGATGGGCACATTACCAGACTGCAATTGATCTGCAAACTTGGACACTTGGCGAGACGCTTTGTCGAGCACAAGTTGACGCGACGAAGGCTTGGGCCGATTCTGCTGCGACTTGTCCCCTTTCTTGCTTCGTTCGATCGGACGCTCTGGAAGAAGCATCTCCCGTTCGCGCACGGCAATAGTCGCAGAAGGCATGACTTCGTTTCCACTATATGTGCGCGAGAAGCCTCCATGTGGATGGTGATGATGGTGATGATGATGCATACCACCTAGAGAGCCTGGTGTGCCTGAAGAAGATGCCGTTGTTCGCATCGAAGCGACGTCCACTCCTGCCGGACCGAATCGACCTGAGACCGCAGATCCAGCCACTTGAAGATCCACGCTCCTCTGCTTGGCAATGCGGTCCTGAACAAAGCTGACGAGTTCGTGCCGTGGAACTTCGTACTCAACTCTCTGCAAGACCACTTTGACCTTGAGTACGGGCGATCGAGCTTTCGCAAAGACGAGCAGCAAAATGCCTTCTGCGCGACAGGTCGCCGCTGCCGACTCTGGAGTGTCGTATGTAGCGTGCTCATATTGCAAGTCTGCTGCGATGTTGTGCGCCCACAGCTCGCGGCAGATCTCCATTCTCGTCTCCAGCAGCCCTGGTGTAGACGCAACATAGACATCGCATCGGCGAGGCGTGTACAGACCGAAACTGCGCTCTTCCTCGTTCCTCGAGAGCAGCTTCGGCACTTGCACCTCTTGATACTTTGATAGACCGAGAGTGAGCTTACCCACAGCAATCTGCACTCCAACACCGTGCAGAGGGGCAGATGAAGTTGCCGAAGGGTTTGCAAAGTGCTTGAGCAAGGCATCGTATCGACCACCTGCGGCGACCACATCGCGTCGTTTGCCTGCTCGAACAATTGTGAAAATGACGCCGCCTTTGTAGAGGCTGCTTGATTGCGCCAGCAACGGCGAGAAGAGGAAGCGACGTTGGACGCCGAAGAAGCGCGCTGTTGCAACGACGTCCGAAATCTGTGAGACTGCTTTGGCCAGCCTATTCCTCTGCTCAAGCGGGAAGAGCCGTTCCAGCCGCCTGTGCACCGCTGTGACCTCATCGTTGAGATTGAACGCTTCGAGCTCTTCAATGGTGGAGCGTGGCAAACCCAGCTGCAGGAGCTGCGTTCGAGCGCTTTGAATTGTCTTGGACCCAGCCAGCAGAGCAACGACGCCAAGTACAGCAGTGTGATGCTTGGCAGGAATGCGCTCCAGAATCATCGACAGGATGACTTCGTGGTTGATGTGAATGACCCAATTCTCGTTTGACACGCCCGGTATCTCGTCCAGCACCTCTTCAGCTAAAGCCAGGGCCTCCGCCTCGGCGGCCGCCGACTTTTCGGGCGAGACAATGTCGAAAGATGCCGCTAGCACGGCTCGAGGCTGGCCTCCTGCGACGACATTCTCGCGATACACGTTGCTGATCTCGTACCGCTTGAAACGCTGGTTGCTGCTGCGAGCAAACACGCGCGCAAAAGGTACTGTCAGGTCGTACGGAAGATGCACTACACGGCCTGTGCGATCGAGCATCTGGACAATCTTCTCGTTGGCCGTGTAGAGTCCGTTGGGTGGCACAATGAGCGGCGCAGTGAATTCAACTGCGCCGTGTCTGCGAGCTGCGTTGCGAATAAGATCACATACTACCGTGGTGAGGGAAGTGTCTCTGTCCGTCTCGGCACCCGTGTCGAAGGTAAAGTCTCGCACCAAATCAGCAGCTGTTCGGCTGAAGAGCGCATCCATCAGCTGATGATTGTAGGCACTCGTAGGATTTGCCATGAGTCGCAAGCATTCTTCGATGTACTCATCTTCCATCTTTGGCGGCAACAAGTCACTCTTGAGGATCTCGAGCGGTGAGGGACGGCGATCCGGGTCGTGGTCAAGCATCTGGCGGATGAGTGCTGTCTGCTTTTCGAGCTTGCTGTGCGGCCACACTGCCGGCAAACCTATGCTGCGGTCGCGAAGCTCGCGGATGAGCAGGATCCTCTCCATGCCCGTGCGGTAAACCCTTTGACTCGCGAGCATCTCGAAGAAGATGATACCCAGCGAATAGATATCGACCTTAAAGTTGTACTTCGTGCCGCCCTTGACGCGCAGCTCGGGCGCTGTGTATAGGAAGGTGCCTAGGTCGCCAGTAAGGTCTGTGCTCTCGGCAATTTCAGCTGTGCCGCCGACGTGGCCGGCATTGCCATCCGCAGCTTGAAGCGCGTTGGTCGCCAGACCGAAATCACCAATCTTGACATCACCATTGGCGTACATGAGAACATTTGACGGCTTCAAGTCGCGATGAATGATGCCGAGACTGCTGATATGTGCCAAAGCCTCGATCATCTGTCGCAAGATGCGCCACGCCTCGTCCTCGGTGAGGCCCTTGTCGATAGCTTCGCGTAGGGTACGGTTCTCAACGAACTCCATTTGGATGTAAAGAACACGCTGAACCGGGACACTGCCGGTAGGTCGTGCAACGCTGACACTCCTGGAGACCGAACGGCCAGCCTTGGAAGCTCGCCGTGAGGAAAGACGGATACGACTGAAGTCATCATCGAGGCCTCCAAATTCGTCATCTGAGCTTGATTCATCCTCGTCGCTATCCTCATCGCTGTCCTCGTCTGAATCTTCGTCCTCGTCATCGTCGTCACTGCTGCCATCGGATGGCGTGCGCAGCGCCAACAGCCCACCTTTGAAAGAAGTGTCTGCTTTGGAGCGAGCCGATCTGCTAGCATTGCCATAATCAGCATTGCTATCGTCATCATCCTCCGCAAAGCGAATGTCGCCGTAGCTGCTCGTCATTTGCGAAGAATTGGCTCCAGATGCAAACACGTCGTCATCCTCATCGAAGTCTGGCACTGCGCGGAAAGACTCATCGCGGCCGTTCTGAGGCTTGCTTGGAGGTCGTTGAAAGCCATTACCGAACGCCGACATGGACAGGTTAGGCCCAGAGGCGTGCGTCTTGCTGGTGGTGTTGGTCTCGAGCGTCCGACCTGAGGTAAAGCCATCCGTGTCGCTGCCAGTCAAGCCAGCAACAGGCAACTGCGTCTCCTCAATCCAGCACGTTGAGTAACGCACGATATGCGGATGATCGAGACGACTCAGAGCACTGATTTCGCGCAAAGTTCTTTCGTCTTCGTCCGGCGAACTTGAGAGCTTGATCTTCTTGACAGCATAGAAGCGACCGTCGAGGCGGTTGCGTGCTTTGACGACGCTGCCAAACGCGCCCTTGCCAAGAAACTCGACCTCTTCAAAGTCGGAAAGGTAGCGAGACGTGGACGCAGCATGCGATGCGCCCGGCCCTGCAGGAGAACGAAAAGGCCAGAGTGAGCCGAGTGACTGGAGGTGGTCAGGATCGAGAGGCGTGCCATTCTTTGGACTTGGCGAGGCGAAGTTGTTCTGGGCCTGATCGCTCAGCTGCCGAGCAGTGCCGGGACGAGGTGTAGCTTTGATAGCTTTCGAAGCTGTGCCAGTGGCAGGAGTGCCCGGTACAGGCGCCATCCGCGTTGCAGAGCCTTCGGAAAGCTCAGTGTCTTCGTACAGGATGAGTTCCTCGAGACGGGAAACGAGTGCGGCAGCTGTGGGTCGCTTCTTGGATGAGCGCTCGAGCATGAGTAGCAAGAAAGCCTGGGTATGAGGAGCCAAGTTTTTGTTGCTGCGGACGAAATGCTCTGGCAGATCGTACTCGGCCGGGCAATCCAATCCGGCCAACATCTGACAGGCGCAGACACCAAGATCCCATATATCGCGTTTCCGGCTGTAGGAGAGAGGCTGATCTATCGATTCGGGTGCTTTCCAAGTATCAGGGTGGACGTCATCCTCAATAGGCCCAACAAGGTCGTTGAGCGGGTTGGACTTGTGCATGTCTTTCAGGCGACGAGCATAGCATGCACCGGAAAGGCGAAGGATGGGAGCAGTGGCCGCAGATGCGCGACCTTCGATGTAGATGGAGTCGGGTTCGATGCTGCGGTGGACAAGATTGCGTGTGTGCAAAGAGTCGAGCGTTTTGAGGAGCGCAAGGAGGTAGTGACGAACGCGCTTCCAGGGCAGGGAATCGCATTGCTCGAGCAGGTCACGAAGGCAAAGACCGTCCGTTCGCTCGATGACGACACTGAGCTTCCATCCTTGAGGATCGGCGATACGAGTCACGGCACTAGCTAGAACATTGATGAGTCCAGGCTCGCGCACCTTGATGAGCTTGTCGAACTCGAATTCTACTTCTTCTACCTTTCGCTTGCCTGCTGAGTATGCATAGTGTGGTGAGGTAATGAGGTAGTGCTCGATGATCCATGAATGGGAAGGTGCTCGGGAATCAGTAGGAGCCTCGTGGGCAGGCTCTGCGAGATGACGCGTAGCAAGACCGGCGTTGCTTAGAACAGGGCCGACGCGGAGGACCGAGGTGACTCTGCCATTGTGCTCTATGGGCTCAATAAAGGTCTCGATGCGTGAAGGGTCCTCGTTGGAAGCGGCAGTTGCAGTGGCGGACGAGGCAGAAACAGCAGCCGGAGAGGTGAGTCCCTTGTTTGGGCTCAGAGGACCATGCTGACCAAAGTAACTGTTTTCACGCTTGCGTTCCTTCTCTTGCTTAAGCAGCGCGGCTTTCTTGTTGGCCTCTTCCTGGATGAGCTGAGCAAGCTGCTCGGAGCGGACCGACTCTGCCTGTTGCTTGCGTAGCTTTTCCTGCTGCTGCTCGGCTTTCAGCTTTTCCTGCTGCTCCTTTGCACGCTTTTGCATCTCTTCTTCCAAACTGAGTGACGGTGCCCCATCTTTGACTTCCTTTGGGACGGTGTTGTTGTTACTGATGAAGTCTTGCCCTGCCGATATGAGTTCCCAGATCATCTCTGCTCCCAACAGCTCCTTTGCTTTACGACCGAGCTCACCGCCGAGCTTGTTGAGATGGGTGGTAGAGAGACCCTTGTGCCTACCATCATTTTGCTTGACGACGATCGTGGGCGGAACGAGCGGATAGTTCTTGGGCAAGCGAAAGGTCACATAGGCGCAGACAAGGGGTTTGAGTCGTTCCTCGTCAGGCCTGAGGACGACTTGAAACTCGTGTAGCTGAGATGCTGCGGCTCCTTTCCATGCTTTCTGCTCGACGCGGGTGAAGTCCTGATCGAGAATGGACTCGATAGCCTCGATTTCGGTCTGCTGCAGCTCCGCAATTTCCTGAGGACTGAGAGCCGACATGATCGATATCTATGCTGATGGTATCATTTGATTCTGTTTGATGTTGAGATGCGGTCACTGGATGATGTATGGTCAAGCAAATAGTCGATGATACAGATGTGGTCCGGAGCAAGAATGCCCGAATGCGTCCTTTGATGCCAATGTCAACTCCACTTGCGTGGAGCTGTCTAAAGGCTCTTATCGACGAGCATCTCGATAATGGAGAGGATAATGGGAGATGGTGGTGATAAGTAAAGATGTTGGCTGAGTCTGATGGTGACGATAAGCAAAGTGACAGCAGTGGTAAAGGTTCGGACCCTTTCCGACACCAGCAAAGGTCTACATGGATGCTTGTCGGATGTCGCCGATTGCAGCCTTATTTTTGATTTCGGTGTTTCCGAACTCAGTCTAGCGCACGGACGATTAAAAACAAAAATAATTAATTGATTTTTCTCGATTTTTCTTCGATGATTTCGTCTAATTTTCCCAAAAAGGACCCTTTTCCTCCACACCAACACCGAGATCCGAGCTGAGCTCGTGCATGCATGTTTCCTCCTTCTACCCTTTCTGTCCTTCTGTCTTTCTCTACTTTCATCAACGAGATCACCAGTGCCCGCAATGTCAGTGACAGATAAGCGCAAAGCATCTGAAGTGGGACCGGTTCCATCTACCTCCGCCCTTGCATCTTCTTCGAAACGTGTCCGGATCGACCAGCCATCACGGCGACAACGTAGGCGTGAAGACACCGACTTCTTCGACGGCGATCCCGAGATTGAGGAGCAAGACCTCAGACGGTTGCGCAAAGACCAGAAGAGTGGACGTATCGACGACCGCGGCGAGGATCTGTCAGAAAGCGACGATGACGATGACGAGAACGGTGCCGACTTGATAGACGAGGACGACTCCGACGCTGATGCAGATGGAGGATCGCATCGTCGAAGAGCTGAGAAGAAGCGCAGATCGGACGCTGCAGGCGCCGGCGGTGACGACGAAGATGAAGACATGTTCGATGTAGCAAGTGATGATGACAAGAGGCCATCAAGCTCAAGCTCTAAAGGCAAGCAAAAGTCGTCGGCGAAGCTAGGCGAGCTCGAAGAAGGTCAAGACTTTAGCTCAACATCCCGCTCGGCAATCGATGCGGCAGGCGATGATGCCGAGGCCCTTCGAGGCAATACAGGTGACGATGACGATCTCGATCCGGAGCTTGAGCTCGAGGAAGAATCCGATGGCGAAGAAGAGGAGGATGAAGCCATCGATCTCAACGCCTATGCCGAGCGCACACCACCCACCTCTCCCGGCGGCACACCTCTCCCCCTTCCCCGTCGGAAGTCAAAGAAATCCAAAGTCAAAGCGCCAAAGGTAACGGGCTTCAACATGAAGGAAGAAATGCGTACCGGCAAGTTTGACGCCGAAGGCAACTATCACGAGAATCAGCGCGATCCTCATGCTCAACACGACGCGTGGCTCACTGGAAACTATTCAAAGACCAAGATCTTGGAAGCCAGGAAAGCGCAGCAGAAGAGGGATGAGGAGGCGAAAGCGAAGGAAGTGGAGGCGGAACGTCAGGATGGCGATGAAGATGAAGTCAAGCAGAGGTTGGTCGAGTTCATGATGCGGGGAGAGACCGTCCAAAGGACATTGCAGAGGTTGGGGAAGACATTGGCGGAGAAAAAGAAGGAGCAGAAAGCAACAGTTAAGGCGCAAGGCGCTGCGTCTGATGCTCGACGCGAGTCGATTGAGGATGAGGTCAAGCTAGCATCAGCAGACGTGGATGCAGTGACACACCTCTCTTCCGTCCTCATGTCTCGCTTTGGTCGCCTGGACATCTACGACCAGACCTACGAGACGCTGCTTCGAGACGTGCACAAGTCAGGACTCGTGCGTCAGACCTTCGACCCGGCTTCTCGATTCGATGCCCCCGTGGAGCCAGCAGAGACTCCTTCCGCAGCAGCAGCAGCGAAGGACGACGGAGCAGAATGGGAGTACCGCTGGACACCAGCCTACCTCGCCGCTGCAGCCAGGGAAGCAGGCACTCCTGTCGATCCCGAGATTCAGACGTTCGGTCCTTTCTCCCTTACCGATCTCCGCAGCTGGGCGGATCAGGGCTACTTTGGTGACAGCGGAGAGAGGATCTTGCTCAGATCGAAAGGATCAAAAGAGCCTTGGCTGACATATGACAAAGTAGTCGCCTCACGGTAATGCAATTAAGACGTTGACGAACATGGCTCGAAGTTATATTTGCGTCCGTTTGCAGGAAAAGCTCAAGAACCTTTGGAAGGGACTCTGACTCCGTTGACCCCGTGTGTGCCATTGGTCTGGGTTGCGGCAGGTTGGCTGACGGGCAGCATCGAAAACGCCGTCTGCATCTGCTTCATGAATCCCTGCAACTCTGCCATGCCTTGCTTGAGCTCCTTCTTCTCCTTCTCTTCTTCCTCCTGGATCTTCTTTGCGATCTTTTGCTCCGGCCCAGCCAGCCCGACAAAAGCCTCCTTGAGTCGCTTGGTGAAGTCCTCCAACCCCTCCAAGGTTTCTCGCATCTCCTCCCTCTCCGCCTCCGCCTCCTCCTCGTCCCTTTCATCTGCCGATTGTTTCGCATAGTAGACATGGGAAATCTCTTGATCGAGTCCCTTGACCGACTCTTTGATCTCCCTCATCTCTTCCTCTAGCTTCTTCATTCCCTCCTCCACCCTCGTCACCGCACCTCCCCCTGTCTTGTTTTGACACTTTCGAATCGCCTCCATCTCCCCCTTCAGGGTGGCGATATCGTCCTTGAGCCCTTTGAGCGTTGTGCTTGCCTTCTGCTGTCGACCCGAGAGTGACGATTTGAGCTCTGCCAGTTCGTCTTTGAGCTGCTTAAGTGCGAATTGATTCTCGCGTCTGATTTCGGCCAAAATGGGTCCAAAGTCGCGATAAAGTGGTTCGACACGGCGACATTCATGCTGACAGGAGCGGCAGGTGTAGTCGGAACCAAGAAGGTTGCCGTTGATAATCTTGTTGCAGATTCGGCAGTATTTGCCCGGCTTGAGATCGGTAGAAGACATGGTTGTATGCGAGTGGCAAAGTGAAGAGAGAGAAGGTCGTGTGAGGAAAGGAAGAACGCGCGCACGGGGCTCTTGTGGGGGTTTTATCGACTGAGCCAAACAAAGGGCATTCAAAAAGTTTTGAAGAGGAACGATGGTGGAATCACCCACTTCTTCATTCGTTCGTCCATTCCTCCATATTCAGCGAGAATCTGGTCGAAAGAGAGAGTATGAAAGGGACTTTGCATGGTTCTAGCATAGCCACTAAAATTAGCGAGTGCCCCCATTCACACAGGCTTCAGTGCAGCAAATGCTGATTTTGAGTCGCGCCAAAGTCGAAACGGTTGACGGCGATTTTCTTACCGACGGTTGTGTGAGAGATGATGGTACTTATCGCCCTGGCTGTCCAGCTCGCCGTGAAGCTTGTCTCGTGGGCATGAGCGCTTCATGGATGCTTCGTGCCATGTTCATTGTCCTGCCCACAGCAAAAATCTACCGCATCATGGTGATCTCGAGGCTGTAAGCACGCATCGATACACTGAACCTACCTCGCTATTCATCGCCACACTCGGTTGCTACAGAGACCTTGCGTGGACAAACTCAGACTGATTGAGAGCATGTATTCGTTGTCTGTTATGAGGAGTTTTACGGAGCTGAAGGAGCACAATCGATCAAGCAATGCCATCAGGAGTATGAGGGCGAGACACAGTTGATCCGATTCGATTTTAGGGGTTTGATGGAGCTTTGAAACACAGCGAGGCGCATCGTGTGGAGTGATGAAAGAGATTTCGGAGAGAGTCTTGAAGTAAGTTCAGGAGGACGGACCTTGACAGAGGCAGAACTTGGTGTCGGAGCAAAAGCGGACAGGGCCGGACGAGAGAAGCGGTGGAGGCGCCTTATCAGCTGGCAGCGTTGGCGAAAGTCTTCTTCATCTGCTTCATGAATTCCTTGATCTCTTCAAGGCCCTCCTTGAGCGAAGCATGCTCCTTTTCCCACGTCACAGCAGCCTTGTCGTAGGCGTCTTTGGACTCTTGAATGCTTGCCTTGATGTCGTTGACGCTGTTGTTGAGCTCTTTGGCCGTCGCTCGCTCGTCCTGGCCGGCCAGAGAAGCGATCTGATTAGTGAGAGAGTTCTTCATCGCGAAGAAGTGCTTGATCTGCTCAACAAACGTGGGGACATGCTGAAGGCTCTGCTGCAAGTTCTCGAAGTTCTGCTTGAGCTCGTCGTGGTTCTTGATGAGCACAGCTTGCTGCTCGCAAAGGTTGCCGACTTGGTTGCTGAGCTCGGTGAATTTACCAACCTGTTGATCGAATTCAGCCTTGTGCTGCCCGATCATCCGTTCTTGCTTGATGTTGAGATCCTCTTGAGTCGCTTTGAAGTCAACCAGCTCCTTGCGACCATCGACTAGCCACTTTTTGCCTGCAGATGTCCAATTCTTGATGCCACATTGAAGGCATTGATCCTCGCCCTCAGCGAACTCATCAATCGCAAGAGTGTAATTACACCAACGGCACCGTTTGGTACTCATGATGTACAGACGTCAGTTGATGTGTAGCGATAACTGGAAGCTGAGAACTCGCCAATCCAAGAGTTGACAAGTTATATACCGCACAAGCCGCAGTATTTGCTGCCGTCGCTCTGAAAAGAATTCTTCGCTTGTGCATCTGAAGCTGTCCTATTGGCGACCGAGACCGTGCCGAAAATGGCGCAGAGACAGCCAAGCCGAAATCGTGCGCTGCAACCTCCTATTCGGACCTCCGCTGCGCACACCAAGGTTGACGCATTGAGGAACACCTCAGCCTCCTAATCGAATCGCTGTCCTCCTTTCGAACTTGCTTGTAGTTTTCTAGGAGAGCCTGCAGTTTGGGGCTGGGCTCCTTTGACCAAGCGTGCAGCTTCCTTGCGCCTAATTTCGTCGACTTTGATCCGACACAGAACTTCTGCGCGGTATGCGCGCTGCGGCAGTTTCGCTGCTGAGCTGATCTAGACCGGCTTGATCTTGACGCAGAATTTCGTCGTCAAGTCCGATGTGAGGCCGAGCTAGACCGGCGAGGATCTCGAGATCGAATGATTCTTGTCAGGCATGCTGGATCGCTATTGAAAGATAGGGCTCGAAAAGAGAAATGGAGGGAACGAAGTGCGCAGCATGGCGTGCAGAATGCAAAGTGATGAAGGCGAGACGGAAGGGCGCTTTGTCGGCTCCCACGGCTGCGGACGCGTTCCCTTCCGATGACTGCGCACCAGGCTTGTCCGAGATCCGGCGCACTGCGACACAAGGAACGTGCAGGTGCGCTGCGCAGCTTCTCGCTACCCATCTGGATTGATGTGACCGCTCTTTGCGAGATGAGACTTTGCGCGAGTAAAGCGGAAAAAGGCAGTCAGCGAGCAATGCTTGACCTCCGCAAAGAGATCGCAAATCTTTCTCCTCATGCATGCGTCCCTTGCGAATCCACCGCTAGTCGCAACTTCCGCGACCGGCACCGACGAGCCGAGGTTGAGTCGAGGCGAATGAGCTCCCTTTGACCACGCCTTCCGTGCCAAGAAGTGGACAAGATTTTACCCCACCGATGGATCCGTGCGATGCAGCAACAGGTATGAGGATGTGCAAGACTTAGCTTTCACTTCGCAATCAAAAGAGGGAAAGGAATCTGATAACGGAGGAACTTCTCGTGGAGCTCGGGCGCAAAGAGCCATGCTTTTGCTGAAATCACAAGCGTTGACCCCCTTGCAGGCTCTTAAGCATCCGCTCAAGCTTGAATCCAGATCAAAAGCCAATACATCAGGAACACACAGACGCTCAAAAAGTCGATCAGAAAGGTCGGAGGGAGGACGGATTTGGATTGTTGAAAAAATAGAGCTACGCGAAGCGACACTATTTCGAGATTTTTTTTGAGATGGGGGGATACAGGGTACTCGAGTCTGCGAGCGCTTGCCCAACTCAATGGTGGTAAGGGAGAGAGATAGGATCTTGGGAGCTATGGAAGTCTGAACAGCCAAGCGAAAAGGAAAACGTCAGTGGCTGAGGTGATCTCGACCATCAACGAGACTCACACTCACCATTGTGACAAATCAATTCACTCTTTGGAAGCGGAGGCAGTAGGGGCGGACTTCTTCATGTCATCCAAGAAGCAACGAAGAGCAAAAAGGAGGCTGCTAACCTCTGTGACCCAGTGAGGCTGCACCGTGGTACCCTCGGTTCGGGTGTGAGAGACGATGAATTCCTCGATGGCGTCTTCCATTGCGATGCGACGAACGGTTGTGCATTCTCCACAGAGATAGTCAAGGTGGTCAGCGAATTCTTTGTCCCATTTCTTGCGTCCGCATTCCTTGCATTCCTTCTTGTAGCTTTGGTCCATCTTTGAGATTGCTGGTTATGGTGGTGCGAGAAGTAGGCGCTATTTGGGCTTGCTGAGTATGGTGTAGAAAGGGATCAGTGGAGATACGGCAGGGGCAGTATTGGTGAGTTTGGACCTGGATATATATCTTCAGCCTTGGCCATAGGCGATAAGAAGGGCAATCGTCGGGTCCTGTGCTTGAGCGAAAATCTTCCGCACCCTTTGTTTCGGCTGATGTTGGCGCACAAAGCACTATGCGCTCTTACAAGGGATGTCATACGAGTGTTGACTTCCTAGAAGCGGGTTCGGGTGGAAAGGAAAGCGTCGCGCAGCGCGGAACAGATGAAAAAAGTGCTCAGGACGTGCAGGTCGGCATGCAAATTGACCGCAGCCTTGCGAGAGTCATGCACATGCTGCACCTGGTCCAACAACCCGACCCTCTCTCAATCCTTTTCGCACCGCCCTCCTAACCTTTGATCCCCTCCACCGCCGCCCTACCCATAAACATCCTCACTCCATGCATCCCCCATCTTCAACCTCATCACTTCGTGCCTCCTCAACTCGGTAATCACGCGCATCAGCCTCATCCTTTCCTCCCTCTGGAAAAGCGCACTTTAAGAAGCAGACCGAAGCCTTGAACAAACCTGACTCCAACTTTCGACCGCTCACCGTCGGCCAATGCCGAGGAACTCCGGTTGTAATCTCGCCCTATCTCGCCTCGAAAGTCGTCCGCCATGCCATCACACCATCGTCCCACCATCACCAACGTCTTCTCCCGCATCCTTGTCGATCGCATCAACCCTAAATTTGACCTGTCCTACTCCCCATGCCCTACCTCCAACCTTGGAACCTCCCGCGCTCGCCATCGGTCGTCAATGGAGAATCGGACTCAACCTTAACCTCCCCAATCCAGCTTCCAACGTCGTCCGCTCTACCCATCCCCACCATCGCATAGGCCCAAAAAGAAAAGCAAACAAACAGTCATTCAGTCAGTCTCCAGCTGAAGCTCAACCTCGAATCTAATCTAGTCTCATCTGGTCAGTGTTTCGTCCAACTTACCGATTCCATCTGGCGGAGCTGTTGCTGCGAGTTTGTCGGCTGCCACTGTCGCACCGCTCGATCCAACCCATCCAACCAAAGAAAAGGGTTTAGTGACTGTGAAAGCATTTCAACGTTCCAATCCCGGCCTGTGGTTTTCAAGATAATGCTTACCGTAGATGGCCACCTCGTACAGGCCCTCTCCGTGTTCTTGGATCCATTTTTGATCTTGTGGATCTTCTGCTACTTTGACCACCACTGTGATCATCCCATCCCCCCGCATTGAAGTTTGATGATGATGATGATGAGCCTCGGTTGTGCTTGGTTTGAGAGTTGCGGTGGGGGAGGTGAGGAATCGATGTGGAATCTGATTTGGTACCAGCTGGAAGTCCTGGGTGATGGGTAGGGTGTTGGGTTCGATGGGTTGGTTGAGGGCTAATGAGACGTCCAAGTATGCTGTCACTGTGTCTTTGGCGTAGAGGAGCGTGATTTCGGCGATTCCGGGAGAGTGGTTTTCGTGGTGCGAGTAGCACATGGGTACTCTGAGGTTTCGAGGCGTCAGGTCGGCGCACCAAAAGGGGACGTGCGATCTTACATTCCCCATCGGCAGCCGAGTCTCCTCCTCTGACGTCGAAGGTGGGGAAGGTGGGGAAGGGAAGGTTACTTTCCACCTGATCTCCTCCCCGCCCATCGTTATCCTACCGCCTTGTTGCGGAGTGAGGTAGAGCAGACGAGGGGCGATGACTTTGGCCTCACTTGCCTCTTGACCTCTTTTCAATTCCTGGTCCGCACTCTCCCTCATCCTTCTTGCTGTTTCATTGATACCTTCGATCTTGCCATCACTAACTCCATCCGCTAGACACCAATCGATCCAACCTGGCCGTGTGTCGTACCACCAATGTGTGCTTCTTCTCTCTTCAAACTCCCGCTGCGATTCACCCGATTCTGCCGCTGGGTGTGGCTCAAACTGGATCAACTCGATATATACTCCATCGGGGAAGATGATGAGCGCGTTGGAAGTGAGACCGTCTGCATGCACTCCGCCTCGGACCACTTGAAATCCCAATTCGGAGAAGACCAGAATCGCCCTTTCGATCGCCGAAGACCGTTGCGATGACGCCGTACGCGGATCGTTGACCAGCAAAACCAAATGATCCAGCGCTGGAATCAGCGTCGAAATCGCAGCCTGCATGTCGCCCCAATCACCTTTGTGCGGTCGAGAGAATGGAATGGTGACAAGAAGCTGGAGGAGGATGGTGAAATGTGGAGGATTCGAGATCCGTGCGCGCAAAGTCAAGTTAAGGGACTCGTTTTTTTTTTGAACTCGAGTAGAGTCACTCGGAAGCTCGGCTGATTTCCCATCCGAACCGGCATCACAGCAGTTGGACCCTGAAGAACGCCGACGTCACCTGCCGTTCCTGCATTCTCCTTCAACTACACACCCAAGTGCTATATATATATCTATACTCTCAGGAGTCTGATGTAGCATTCAAACCATCACATACACAACAGAAAGACGACGTTTGACGAATGTGAAAGATTGTGGAGATGTCCGATACGACAAGCAAAGGTAAATGAATGGCTAGTGTGTAACGATGTGATTGGAGAATTCGATCTCATCTCTCTCTCTCTGTCTCTCTCTTTCCCCTTGAACCATTCCGCCCGCGTCATAAGGGGGGCTACGGCTTCCACCACTTCTTCTTCTTCCCTTGTCCCTCGCCTCCACCTCTATTCTGCGCCGGAACCGCTGTAGTCGCCGGCGGAAAGACAGGCATCGAAGCTGAAGGAGGCATCGAAGCCCTTGTCTGAGCGTATGCATCCTCCATTGTAGACTCGAACCCATCCGAGCTTTCCCGCAAGTCATACTGCGCACTGTCCTTGCGACTTGCCAACGTCTGGGGTAGCGAGTAATTGCGTGGTGCAGCAGGGTGATCATCTGTAGAGTGACGACGACTGGCGTTGATCTCCAGAGGCTGATCGCTAGCTGTAGAAGCATTGCCAAGGCGTGACTTGGACGTCACTGCAAAGGATGCACGCGAGCCCAAGTCGCGTGATACAGGTGACGCTTCGTGAGCTCTTTGTACGGCAGGACCTTCGTCCACCGACTGCGCACCTTGAGTGACAGGAGCAGTTGGCATCGCAACTGAAGAACGCGATGATCCTGGTCGCCCCAACTCCGTTGACTGTCTCGCACTCCTGGACAGTGGCGGACCTGTAGCCTTCGGCAATGCATACCCTCGATCAGGGTAGACAGCCTCGAAGGTGCATACGTCATCGGCTTCCAGCGATGCGTCCATCGGCTCAGGCTCAGGCGCCGACGACGGCTCATTAATATCTCGTGACTGCTGAAGTCGAGAGTTTTGCATCACCATCGGCTCAATCGATGCCAGGCCCGTGGGCACCGTAATCTTGTGCGGCGCCGGTTGTTCCTCGGCCCGCAAAGCCCTGTACGCCTCTCGAAGCTCGTCATCCGAGCCATGATCATCGTCTTCATCCCTGCGAGCGGCAAAGGCATAACGATACGGCGAAGATGCAACTGGTGAAGATGAAGGTGAAAGCATGCGAGCCGAAGCAGATGGACGCGGGGTTGGCGTGATGCTTTCGCTCATCTCGCTCTCACGCCTTGCCGGTGGAGCTGCGGCAATGTAGCCTCCTCCTCCAACACGGCTGGGCGATTTGGACTCCGTTGGCACCTGCGACGGCCTGCGACCATACCGCTGCATACCGACACTCTGCCTTCGTGCGTTCTGGGGCGAACTGCCGTCCTTCCCGGAGCTATTGTACCCAAAAGATGCATCTGGTGCAGCCAAAGTCTCGGGCGCCCTGGAGCGCACCATGTCGGCAGTCACCGTGGCCCTGCGAGTGCGCGCACGTCCCGGTGACGACCGCGGCGAAGCGTCTTCTGCCTCACGTGCTTCCACCACGGTGCCGAAGCTCGAAGTTGATGACGAAAGGGAAGCTGTTGAAGTATCACCGTTGCCTCGGGAAGGATCCGTTCTGAGCGGCGAGAGAGAGGGAGCAATACCAGTCTCTTGCGGAGCGAGAGACAATGCTGCGCGCTGCAAACGCTCTAATGGGATGGGGCGCGGATCGTAGCCAGCCTGCTCGATGCACATGCTTGCTGTTTCCTCGATCTGGTGGCAGATACGAATGAACTCGTGTGTCTTTTGCTTGATCCTTTCTGCGTCGCTTTGACGTTGCCCAATGCCGTCCTCAGCCTGGTCATCGTTGCTCGACGCATTGGCACCGGGGGCAGCGTGGGAGAAGCCCGCGCTCTCGCGCTCGTCTGCCGCTTTCGCAATGAACGAAACAAAGGCGGCCAGTGCCTGTGGCTGATCCAACATGTAAGGAGCCACAGGAACGGCTTCACGGTGCAGCGGCGAGAGCGAGTTGAGTTTGCGTAGCGCCGCCATCTGCAGGTTCGTGTCGTCCCCGATTCGCGTGCCCAAAAGCTGGAATGGTGCTGCTGTAGGAGGATCTGTGGAGACGACAGTGATGTAGTCGTCGTACGCCGAAGAGTACGTTCGGAGCAGATCGTTGAGTGGCATCAACTCCCAATCCTTGTCTTTGTCAAACGTCTTCTTCTTACTCGCGAGCGCAAGAAGCACTTTGCTGAGCAGCAGTAGCTTGCGCTGCGCTCCGCGTCCTGGCTGCGAAGGCGTCAGACCGTACAGCTGAGGGGCATTCAGCGCTGCACAGAACAGGCGAAGGAAGACGAATGCGCCCACACCTTGGATGCCGGGTCGCGTCGATTTGGTGCCCCTGTATCGCTCGTTGACTTTGGTGCGGATTTGGTGCAAAACAGAGCGCAGATCCGCTGGACAGCAGTGGCGCTGACGATAGATGTTCTGCCACATGGTCTCGCTGAGCTTGCGCAGGGCATTGGTGGTGATCGGGCCGTCTGGAATCGCATCGATGGCGTTGTCCGGCAGCAACGGCGGAGATCGGATCGAAGTACTGAAATCAAAGTGGGCATCATCACCGCCGCCAGAGCCAGTGCTGCTTACCGACGTGGCTGTGTCAGGTCGCGATGAAGAACCGGGATTCTGACAGATCTTGCGTACCGTAGGACCGAGACAGTCGTCAAGCCAGGACAAAGCTAGCAACCTCTGAAGATGATCCACCGAACGCGAGAGCATCGTGTTGGCACGGAAGAGCAGCTCTGGCTCCATCTTTTCGCCCCAAGTGGCGCTCTCTGTATTGATGAGCGATGCGTACCGCTCTGAAATGGTACCGGATGAAGTGTAGACGCGGATGAGATGCGAAATGATTTGGTCCTCACGCATCGTGGTGGCAAGCTGACGGACGACGGTACCTGCGTCTGGCTCATTGATCCTTCGAAAGACCTCTTCGTACATGGTCAAGGGCATCACAATGTCCTCGTGCAGATGAAGCGACAGGCTAAGCTCGCCGACGATGCCTCGATGAAAGTTGGTAGGGATCCTGCCGTCGTCTTCCTCGCCCGTGCCGAAGGTCGAGATGGACCAGATGGGGAAGCGGCCTTCGACTTCTTCGTTTCTCCGCAATGTCTCGATGGGAATCTCGACGAGTCCGAGCAGGATGTACTTGAGTGCCGACGGCGATGGAGAACCTGCAAGAGAAGAAGAGCTTTTCTGGGTCGGATGAAGCACTTCTATGACGAGCGACTTGACGTCACCAAGATCCTTGAGCTGGAACTTGTCCACGACAAATGCGCTGCCGCTCGAGTGCGCAAGACTTGTACGGGCGACGAGCTCGCCATCGAGACGGATACGACAGTAGCGGTCGAAGCGTGATTTCTCGAAACGGTCCTTGTCGTCGCGACGCTGCGCAGAAGCTCTCGAGGCTGCAGTGTAGCTCGAGCTATGACTGAAACTGGCGCTTATGCTTGGAGATGACTCGTTGATGGTTGTGTGAACACTTCCGAAGCGGCTCGCACCCGCGTGACCACTGACCGGACCAGAGACCTGCTCGCCGTTCATGCTGGTATCATCGCCGACTTGCGACTGGCTCTCGTGAAGCGAAGCCGCCCGTGAGACCGGACGGCTGGAGCCACTGCCATGATCGTCGAGATCGTGCTGCATGCGAATGCTGCTGACGGAGGCTTTGGCGTTGTGGCGCAAGCGAGAGCCAGGGCGTGATCCAGGACGCGAGCCTGCTCGCGATGAACCGGAAAAGCCATCCTCAGTCAAAGGCTCTGACCCCGGCGAGTCGTCCTGGTCATCGTTCCGAAGCGAAGACAGATGGTGCGAGAGCGAGCGGGGCAAGTCACTGCTCGTCCGGGAGCCTCCAGTCGCGGTGCTTGTCGGAGAAGCAGGCTGGTGACTGTGAGTGCGTGGATATTGGCTTGATGCCGAAGGTGATGCTGAGAGCTCGTGGAGAGGATTGTTGAGCTCGACGGGCCACTTGGGCATGATGCTCTTGGCGTCCGAAATGGTGATATCGAGCCGGCGAGAGAAGCGATGAGTTCCGCCGGTATCAATGGTGGCAGCTGAGCCATAGATCTCGGGCTTGGTGTAGATGCGAAGAAGCGCCTTCATGTACTGGAGCTGCTCTTCATTTTTGAACTCGATGAAGATGGGCTCGGTGCGCTGAGCCTTTTCGCTGAGCATGGCAGCCTCCTGCCTGCGTGTGGTGATCGAGACTTGGGTCTTTGAACGGCTTTGTCGAGGCTGAATGGCCAGTACGGAGTGTCTGCCGAACAGAGAGTCATCTACACATCTGACATCAGACGCAGACAGGGCGCTACAGGTCAGAGTATGTGTGAGCGCATTGCCCTCACCGAAAATGGAAAGGCCGCCGTTGTCGCGAAAGAGGATGGTGGCTCGCTTCCATTGACCGAGCGGCCCGACTGACGATGAGGGTGAATTGAGCCGCGCCTTGCTAGGCTTCTCGCGGAGCCAGGACGGACCACCATGAAGGAGACCAAAGGACGCACGCTCGAAGATGGGCTCGTGAGGCGAGTCGGAAGCGCGAGTCTGAGACGGATTTGTTCGTAGGGAAAGCTTCTGCTTGACACTGGCAGCGTCACGGAAGAGAGGTGCTCTTGCGAGGGTCGAGGAAGCGCTCTTTGCGGTCGATGGGCACCAAACTTGGACGCTGATGGATACCTCGGCATCTCCTGTTGCGAGGGCTCTCGAGAGTGACTGGATAGAGCCGGATCCGGAGCGCAGCCTTGCGTAGCTCGTGTTTGGGCGAAACGAGTGCGGCATGTCGGGAGCGTTGGTAGACGCTGAATCTGAGGGCTGTGCATACAGGGAAGAAGGGTCGGCTGATGAGGGTGCGGTGGAGCGAGATGATGGCGATGATGATGGTATTTGTGATCGGGTATACTGAGAAGCGGAGCTGTCTGTGATGTGAGGTCGGCTGGAGCCTTGTTCGGAATGAAGCACCTGAGTGCTTGATCTGGGTTGGGATTGATGCGAAGCGAGGGCACTTCGAGCTGCACGAGCCGTGGGCAATGGAGCTGCAAGGTGTGTGGAAAGAGAGGCCAGTGCGGAGGTGGACCTTGGTAGAGCAGGATTGCCAGTGGAAGCAAAGGCTGATGTTGATGAAGAATGAGATTTCAGCTCGAGGCGGTCCATGCTCGTGCGCTCGGGCCGCTTGTCGGGAATGCATTCATGTGTTGCAGCATCGTTCGCCGAAGCGTTGACTGAGGTCAGGAACGCGGTGCTCGATGATGAAGAGGCCTGACGATCGTGGTTGAAAGACTTGCGTGATATAGAGTACGACGATGTTGGTGGGGGGTCGACATGACTTGACGCGGCCGTTGCAGAGGCAGAGGCAGAGGCAGAAGCGGATATCAAAGATGAGGAAGAAGCGAATGCCGAGGTTCCTGAATTGGGATATCCGGCGGATGGCTGGTGATGTTTGGGAACATAGTCCGGCCAAAGAGGATGCGTGCCACTCATAGCTGCAAGGCGTGACCGAAGCTATTGTACGACTCGAGGGTCAATGGGCTTTGGTGACATGCAAGACAGGATCGGAACGGCTGATTAGGGTAGTGATGGATGCAATGCAGAAGAGAACACGAGGATGCTTTTGTGAATGCTAGCAAACAAGAATGCCGAAGGGATACCGCTTTTGTCTCTGTCGGAAGTCGGGGCGAGTAGCGTGGGAAGAATGGGAGCCCGTTGGCAGAGGAAGGATGAGGAGAGCATGCGTGATCGGAATGAGAAAAGCGCTGACGAGCTCGAGGTGACAGTCGGACGAGGCCCAAGCTCGAGTTGCTTCCTGATTCCGAAGCTGCAGGCAGAAGACTTTAGCGTGGAAGAAGCGGACGGAGCTCCTTGACTCGATGCAACGACCCAATTGTGTTTGATACGCAGCCGAGATGACGTTCAAGCCACAATGTTGACGGATGCGACAGAAAGCATCGTCTTGGTGGGAGTCAAAGCGTTGTTCCACGCGGCAGCGAAGGCAGGAACGGAGACGGGCTGCAGCTATTGTAATCGGTACGACAGTCTCGCTGGCAGGAGCTTGATTGTTGGCGGATGCGCCAATATCTAGAGGATCCTACTTGTATAGGTTGGCTGGTGGATGCTGATTGTTTGTTCGTTCGACCCTTTGTTCTGGTCAATCTCGGCTGCGATGGGCTGATGATGCGATGAAAGGGCTTCGTGCTGGAAGGTGAAAGGCAAGCAAGGTTTGGTGCTGAGTTGTGCTGTTGAGATGGGTGTGGCTTTTGTGTCTGTCGGAAGAATGGCTACAATGGAGAGAGTGATGCACGACGAGCTGAACAATCGACCATCACACCTGTGACTTCAGGGAAGAGTCAAGTCGGATACAAGGGAGGAGGACATAAGGTGCATAGGAGGAGGACACAAGGTGGAGAGAGAGAGAAAGGGTCCAAACAACATTTCACTGAATTTGTGTGACTTGAAAGTGTCCAAATCGCACCACATTCACGCCAAACCGCTCAATTTTAGATTTTCAAAAGCCAATTTACGCACATTTGCTCTATTTGAGATCTCATGCGAGACTGCCTAAATGCATAAATTCTCGGAAAAATGTAAAATACAGTCAATACTCTGTACAGTAGTACAGTACAGTACATAGACAATTAAAGGAAAAGAAAACAGAAATTGATTTTTTCTTCTCCAAAGTTTGGCATGGAGACGGCCGTCGGATCTTGCTCAGTGCGGAGCAGTCATTTAATTTATTCTTTGAGGAAAGCATGCTTGTCAACCGCAGATCCTGTTTGTTCTTCGCCCCGACTTCAGTTGGTCAAGCCACACGTGGGCGACCATCCAGCTTCACACCTGCTCTTGTTTGCAACTACTGTAGCTAGCTTCCTTTCAAACCTTTCGCACCCAAGCAAAGATCTACACACCATGATACCAGGTTCTAGAGAAGCAAGGTTTGGGATTTTTCTTTCGCTTTGATGTGCATGTGCATAAAGAGAATCGAGGATGAACAACAATTACACAACGTTCCCATCTAGAAACGTCTGAAGGGAGGAGAGTCGAGAATGCACTCTGCACCTTCTCTGTCGATGCGTAACAAAGAAGTAAGATTGCAAAGCCATGCACACAGAGTAGCGACAACTCTTATGTACACAGCAGACCACGAGTCTCTACGAAAACTCGGGAACTTTTGGGTGTGGGTGGGGTGATATGAGGGGAAATGCTACATGTCGACGGTGACCATGAAGACTTGATCAAGATAATGTGCTGGTGGAAACAAGATGCAAATTTTGGCGTAGGCGTAGGGGGATCAAACGCTTAGTTGTCCGAGGAGAACATGAAGCTGACGTCACGGCCAGTGAGCTTCTTGTAGACCGACGAGAAGCTGTCAAGCTTGTACTCGAGCGAGGTGGCGTCCTTGGAGTCAAGGAAGCACTTGATGAGGCGCGAGCCGTCAGTGGCGACACGGGTGCGCTTGCCGGTGATCTCGGAGGGGTACACGAGGTCCTCGAGGATCGACTCGTGCACAGCGGTGAGGGTGCGCGAGTGGGGACGGGGCTGCTGGTTACGGTTCTTACGGCTGGGCTTGCCGAGGATGCGGCGCTGGCCGACAAAGACAACGTGACGGTCAGAGAACTTCTTCTCGAGCTCACGGGTGAGACTGTTGCAAAAGAGTCCGGAGGAGGAACAGAGTCAGTATCGCTGTGTCGAGGTGGGACGTGCAAGAACCACATTCATGCATCGAGGGTATGTCGATCCAACGCCTCTCCTAGTTGTTTCCTATCTCTTGGCCTCTCCATGTATGATTCTGCTAGACCGCCAAAGTTGTGCTCTCGTGGTCCCAGTGCTGTCCGAGCAACCCGCGCTGCATATATCTACAGCTTTGAGCGCCCCCTGCTTTTGGCATTTGCCCGTGCAAGATGTCGTTTCTTTGTCGCAGATCTGCTGCTGACCATCCTTCTGCTGATGCTGATTCTTGATTCTGCTCTCTCTGTATTCATGCTGCCCTCTTCTCTGCTGCTGCTGCTACTGCTGCTGAATGTGGTTGCTGTTTCGAGAGTGGATGCTTACCGCTGCTGGATCTTGTGGAAAGCCTTGAGCTGGGGCATGGGGACGAAGATGACGATAGCCTTCTTGCCGCCCTTGACCTCGATCTCCTTGGCGCACGAGATCTGGAGGGGTCGGAGCTCGGCCTTGAGCTCAGAGACGTTGGACTCGAGGTCAAGGAGAGCCTGAGCGACAACGGTCTCGACCTCGGAGGCGGGGCCGGTGGGGGCGTTAGCCGTGCGGAAGATCTTCTGCTGGACGGAAGCCATGTTGACTATATGAGGACGGAGTCTGTTGGTTGTAGATGATGGAGAGTGTGACAAGAGAAAAGAAGTCAGCGCTGCTGGCCTTTTGCACAACGCGTATCGAACATCATCATCGTCATCATCGCAATCGTTCCTCCAATGCCGAACGGTGCTGCATTGATCCTCGAGTTGGTTGCGAGCGACAAAAGTACCATGCCTTGTGTGGGTGGAGGAGTCCCAATGCAATCGCAGATGGCACGAGAACTCTGACAGCGGCGAGCGATCTGGGACTGTCCTCTGTGCGGCCCATTGACCCGCAGGTATCCAGACTGCATGCTTTGTGATCCACGTTGAAGAGCGCCTTTACATCCCGATCCATCGATATGTTCTGAGCAACCGCCGTCCGAGATGATGACGCTGCCGCAGAGCAGCCACAGCGATGCTGCAAATCCTTGCTATGACTCCTGCGCTTTTCCTACAGTATCAACGAAAGACCTCCAGTTCGGCATTCCTACTGCTGTTTCCCGATGATGCCGCCGAACAACAATTCTATTGCCTTTCCTGTTTCGTTACGACGACCATGCTGGTGCTTCATGACGCCATAGATATGCAGCGCATGCTTCGTATGTGCTAACAGCATTTTGGCGATAGTTACCGGTATGCAATTGAAGGTTTTAGGTGATGCAAAGATGCTGTTGTTGTGCGATTTTGACGGCGATGATGACGGTTGTGCTGGCTGTATGCTTGCCGCTGACGACTGCGATGATGATGATGATGGATTTGGCAATACGCCACTTACCTTGAGGATGGAACACCGGGTGATGACTGGTGGAGAAAGGTATCGAGAACGTAGAAGGTCCAAAGTCGAAGTCGGTAGCCCTCGCTGGCTGCTTGGCTCAATGGCGTCGAGCTTGGCTCTGGCCTCACCTTGTCACTCTGAGGCCGACAATCGTCCTCACACTCTCCAATCAGGCAGTCGACCACCAGCCGGCCCTTCACTCTGGCTTGAGACTCGCCCTCACACTCGCCTGCTTGCCAAGTCAATTCTCAGGGCCCTTCGACTGGCCCACTAGAGATTCACCAAGATCGCCTGTGCTGCTGAGGCACAAAACTGGTTCTTCTTGTCGTCTCTCCTGTGTTTGATATTCGACAAAGTCTTTTCAGCGCTGGAGACAGCAGTCTGCCCCGTCAATTCAAAAGTGTTGATTGAGGACAAATTCGGATTTCAATTGAGGATAAGTGAAAAGGAAGAATTTCGATACGATGAATACCTTCACGCACGTGACCTGGTAGCTTCGGCCGCTTTTGACTTTCACTGGTCTGACGCCTACCTCATCTCGAAGAGTAAAGAATTTTGACCGCGAACCGATTCTGTGCAGTGAGCTGCCTTGAGATTTCATTGCGCTGAGCGTGCTCACGAGAGTCTAGAAATTCAGGGCAGGCAGCAGGCAAGCAAGCAAGCCAGCAAGTCTCGGTCTCTGTCTCTGCCTCTGTTTCTGTCTCTTTGGCCAAGTTGAGCAACAGGCACAGCGAATCCAAAGCAACGTCTTCGCCGCCCGTCAAACCAAGCAAGCAGAGCCAAGTCGACATTGACATTCGAGCTAGACATCGACCGTTCCCTCACCGATCCATCCTTCCTCAAGACATATCGATTCATCATGGGTAAGTCATCATCGCAAGCAGCAATCCCCAATCCTATCGCATCCAACACAAGCGAGGACACTAGCACCACAGTACAGCATCAGCATCACCCACACTCGCAGCTCGATTCCGAGCAGAATCACCATTATTATGCAGAATGATACGAACGCAGCAATGATATCTCGACGACGATGACCAAATTTGCCACCGACCAAGAGCAACAGATGATGGCACAACCATCGCATGCCTCTATCACTGCAATCACATCTTAGAAAGGGGCCATCATCGACGACACTCGAAACGCTTCGGTGCAAAGACTGGCACACTTCGGAATGCAGAGAAAGGAACGACAAGCCTCATATCGTTAGCTGCTCCAATTGCACACCCCGCATCGTTGCCATGGCACCACGATGAACAGACAGAAGATCTGGGATCAGAGATTAGAGTGCACATTCTGGGATAATAGGTCGAACTTGCTCATCGGGGCAAAACATTGGGATCATTTGCAACAACACCTCGCCTTGCTCTCTCTACCTCTTCGCCTACTTCTTCAGCAGCGAAGTTCGAAGCTGCTCCATCGCCCCAACATTTATCGACTCTGGCGCAAGGAAACCTGCATTAGCTCAGATTCTTCCACAGTCTCGAACACCGACTTCAGATTCCAGCACTCAACATCGACACTGCCTCCCCAGCACACATTGTCCGCTGCTCTTGCTTCGAAATGCGATCTAGGATTGGGTTTGCCTTCGCTTCATGAAAGGCGACCACGACTCCGTCACATTGATCTGTCGCACGCCTCCAGCTGCAATCTAGACCACCGAACACTGACCATTCGCACATCCATTCGCCTCTCTATCCAACCACAGCTGTCGGAAAGAACAAGAAGCTCTCCAAGGGCAAGGGTAACAAGAAGAGGGCTGTCGACCCCTTCACCCGTAAGGACTGGTACGACATCAAGGCTCCTACCTTCTTCGAGAACCGTAACGTCGGCAAGACCTTTGTCAACCGATCCCAGGGTCTCAAGAACGCCGATGACTCGCTCAAGGGCCGTATCGTCGAGGCTTCGCTCGCCGACCTCAACAAGGACGACGAGCAGGCTTACCGCAAGTTTAAGTTGAAGGTTGACGGCATCCAGGGCCGCACCTGCCTCACCAACTTCTACGGCATGGACTTCACCTCGGACAAGCTGCGCTCGCTCGTTCGCAAGTGGCAGTCGCTCATTGAGGCTCACCAGGACGTCAAGACCACCGACGGATACCTCCTCCGTGTCTTTGTGATTGCCTTTACCAAGAAGCGTGCCAACCAGGTCAAGAAGAACACGTACGCCAAGTCTTCGCACATCCGTGCCATCCGCCAGAAGATGTTCGAGATTGTTCAGCGTGAGGCCAACGCTTGCGACCTGCGCGAGTTTGTTGCCAAGCTCATCCCCGAGGTCATTGGCCGCGAGGTTGAGAAGGCCACCCAGGGTATCTTCCCGCTCAAGGATGTGTACGTGCGCAAGGTCAAGGTTCTCAAGGCACCCAAGGACGACCTCAACAAGCTGCTCGAGGTTCACGGTGGTGCTGCCATTGCTGGTGCCGAGGATGCTGGTGTTAAGGCCAAGAACACCGAGTTCAAGGAGCCCGCTCCGCTCACCTCGGTGTAATTTGACCTTTTTACCTTTGTTTTGCCGTTTCACATTTCTTTTTTTCTCTCGTCTCCTACATCACATCATCATTCATCCTCATCTACGCTAGCATTGGAGTGTCTGGCTGGATCCTCCCAAAGGCCAGATGCTCGCCCACGTATATTCTTGGCAAATCACTCACCCGCAATTGCCCAAGCAAAAGGGGTTTGTTTTCCAGCAAACCCCGCCGTTCTCTTTGTACAATGAACCAACCCCCCTAACCCGTGCGCGCCAAACGCACAACCCACAACTATTTGTATCTCCTGTTGTCGAACAACCAAATAAAAAAAGATTTCAGGGATTGACTCCAAAAAAAAACAAAAAACACATTTGTTTTGATGGGATGGGATTGTGTGGGATGTTTGAGAGGTTTGGGGGAGGATGTTTGTCAAGTGGCTTTGAGCGAGACGCGGGGGGCACGGGAGCTTGTGAGGAGTTAGTTGGGGGTTGAATGAGGATTGGGTAAGGTGGGCGGGGAGGCAGGCTGGCTGGCTTTGGGGATGGTGTGGGATTCTGAGCATCTGATCTGCGGGCGGGCATTTGGTATTGAATAATGAGACGGTTCGGCAAGACAATTTGGCCATTCACATAGCAACAAATGAAGCATGGACGTTTTGACATGATGGGAAGCGCTATTACTGAAGCATTACAGTGACGAGATGGATGTGGTTGGGGGGGTGTTTTGGAAGATGAGTCGGGATCCGATTCCTGCTTAGGTACGGTACTGTATGGCGCGCTGGTACAAAATGCCTTCCTTCCTTCTTTGCCTCCACTCCCCTTTTTATTTTTTTGGAATTCCACTTCTCTCTTCCACCTCGATCATCGTAACTATTGGACCATGTCTTCACCCACCCTTCCCCAGCCGCAACGTATCCTGTCGAATCGGGAGGCGGACACGTTGTTGAAGCAGCAAAAGACCCGGGCTCTGCACGAATGTAGGGCGCAGATGGAGGCATTTGTCGAATGTTCCAAAACCCGAACCATCTCAATGCTTTGGAGCTGCAAAGATCAGAAACGAAACTTGGAACACTGCTTGCGCACTTAGTAAGTCCACAACCCCCCCTCCCCACCTCTCCCCCTGTTCACATTCATATGAAGTGGAAGAAGAAGAAGAATGCTGACGTGTTGGCGGCCAAACACAGTACAAGCGAAGATGCCATTGAAAGAGAGAAACAGATTTTCCTACAAAACGCCAGGTCTCATCCAGACCAGCAGTCTAAAGCCGTCTAAACACGCAATTCATAGAACACCATCCACACCCACCCACACACACACACACACGCGCGCGCACAGGCAGGCAGGCATTGAAGAATCGGAACCGAAGCCCGGTGGTTTTTTCCGGGGGCAGCTAAGCAGCAGCGACAGACGACGCAGGAGGAGGAGAATCCATTGTCTCCAACCAACCCAGAAAAGCCGTACAAACCTCGGTGTCAGTCTTGTGCATGCTCGCCAGCTTGGAAAAAGGCTTTCTGTCCAGGTCGACGATTTTGGTTTCGCCCACGCATGCGTCCGAAGCAGCCGACGAGCCCGCAGTGAAGCGAAGCAGGAGCGAGCAGTCCTTCAACACGGCCGAGACGAGCAACGCCTGGACTGCCGAGATGAGCGTTTCCTCGGACGACGAATTGTCTTCTGTTAGAGGGGAAGATAGGAAGCGTTCGAGTAGCGGCGCGAGGGTGGGGGAAGGGAGGGAGGATGTGAGTCCTGCGGGACGAATGGTTGTGGTGGAAGAAGGGCAGAACTCGCCAAGCGTGTCCGAGTGGGTGTGCTGGTGCCAGAGCGAGGCAACGCCTTGGACATCGAGCGGATCCAGAGCAGATTGGAGGTATGCCAGACGCTCGAGCACGCTCACCTCTTCGCCCGTCGTCTGTTGGCCAAATGGGCTCGGCAGCCGAGCCTTGGACAGCTCTTCCACCACTACCTTTGTCAGTGCCTCGACCAACGACGTTTCATCATCTTGTTGAGCTCCCACAAACTGTCTGATCGAGTTGAGCGTGTCCTTATCCTGTGTACCTACTACTTGGCCGTTCCAGAACAGCCTGAAATTGTTCGTTTGGCCTTGCGTCTCGTTCCAATCCCTCCACAATGCCCTGACCGCTTTCGCCTTTCTAGCCCTCTCCTTACTGTACAAGTCAAGCGGATCATACATGTCTTCAAACTTGCTCTTATCCATCCCACCTTGCTTTGCCACCCTATGCATCCTATACCTCGAATACCTGCTTTTGATCTCGATACTCGGTGAGGAAGCGGGCAACGTGCGTGGCTGAGGGAGGAAGCCCCATTTGGGCTTGATCTCGACACAAAGCACGCCTGCCGAGGAGGGGCCGGGTGAGGTAATGTCTTGGACCGCGTAGATGCATTTTAGCGTTTCTGCACGGATGCGGGCAGGATGCGAGCGTCGCGAAGGAGGACGTTGAAGCTCGATCCTGGCAGCAAGAGTGTCGATGATGTCCCGATCGCGAGCTGAGGCGAGGGGGATCTTGATGCAGTGAGGCAAGACCGAAGCGCTGCCGAGGAGAGGTGTGATGATGTGCGAGGTGAACAGCTCGGCCTCCTCCTCCTCTTGGTCCTCCTGTACATGTTCAGAAGAGGGGAGGCTTTTGGGGATGCGCAAAGCAAAGTTACCATGAGGGGTCACAAACGGGCTAGGCCCAGCACCGCAAAAGGAGAGGAGGATGTTCTTGCCTCCTTCAGCGTGATACTTCCATTGTGACGGGTGGATGTCGGAAACGGATAGCTGGGTGGTAGCTGCTGACTCGAAAGGCGTATGATGCTCGCGTGACTGCTGCGAGGAAGAGACGGTCGACTTGAAAGGCGTCTGATGCGTTGGCTGGAATGGCGTAGGCGGCATCTTGAGGCGCTGCGTAAGACGACCTTGTCTATGTACAAGGCTAGGATGGGGAATGGGATGGTATGGTTGACGGGAGTCATGCTGCCATTCAAGAAGGTCTCTTCCAAGTTGGACCCTGGAAGGGCGCACAAGCCACACCCACCCAATTACGTCGGACCGAGATCACCTTTTTGGCGGAGTGCAGGAAAAAGAAAGGAGAGCCAAAATATGAGGCAGAAAAAAGGCAAAAAAAAAAAGAACTGCAGCACCTAGGATTCCCGCGTGGTCCCCCACCGCAGTACTGACTAGGCGATACCTTGCTTAACTTCGCAGATCGGACGGGATGCGGTGCTTTCAAGGTTCTATGGCCGCAGATGTTTGCCAGTGTCATTGAGACCATCACATAGAGCTGTGTTCAAGGACGATGCGGAGTATGCACACTGGAAGAAGGGCGAGGGCCAGGGACGCGACCGCCGGCAAAGCTGTTTTTAGTTACCCTAAGCCTCTGGTTCGCAAGAAGAGTGCGCAGAATTTGTACCTCTTCCCAGCCATGGCGGCGTCGCTTCTAATAGCAGTGTTTTAAAGCTACATCCCACCTTTCCAACATGTGTTTTTTTGATGAGGGGAGTGGATGTAGAGCACTACTTGTTGCCCGTAGCGTTTGGATTGGGGATGCTCATGTTGGAGGAGATGAGGAAGTTGATAGTGCAGAAATCGCCTCGCTCGTTGGTGGCTTGGTTGGCTTGGTAGGCGGGTTGGCCCAAGATACAGACACTTTTGTTAGATACCCGTTTCTTTTTCTTTTGCTCCACCTTCCAAAGACGAAGGTCACGTTTTCACGATCATGATGCTTGACAATGATATCAGACTCACAGTACAGTATAAAGTGTGACGCATCCAGGAGCAGGGGTGTGGAATCGCGCCGGCGCAGTGTATTCAGAGACAAGTCTGATGGAATCTCAAGGAGTGCGGGGCGTAAGTTGAGGCGGAAATTGAAATTGAAAAATCGTTGCGGCCACGCGAGAGGGGGAACGCGTTCGGGTGAGGGCGCAATCTGGTGAACCACGCACAGACTGTACTGTATTCTGGACTCAGTTAGCCTGTGCCGGCAATGAGGTGGTCGAATGCTTTCTCCGGTGGCGGGCAGGCGTAGATGGTTGTCGCAGCCGAGTGAGAGCGGTAGGAAGGGTCAGCAGGGAGCTTCCTCTGTCCTCGATTCAACGACGTGGCGATGGATTGTGATTCAAATACCGGGAGCCCGTTGAATCCTGCTGAGCTGCTCACAGCCACTGTGACATGAATGCAGGCATCAATGCTGGCGTCGCTTGAGGTACGTCTGCTTACGACTTAAGAGGGGGGGTTGCCCCCGCAATGGGCGTCCTCCAGCACCTTGAGGCTGTGTCAGGCGAAAAAGGCTTTGCACATTGACGATGAACCACATAGCAAATGTGTGCGCTGGGATGAGACAGATCGGATCGGACAAGGCGGCAGAGACGCCGATCTGGATTCAAAGTGAGATGGTTGAGCACTCATGCCAACGTGAGCATCCAAAGCTATGTATGCACTTGACACGCATGATGCACAGAGAAGCGCAACCCGGCTTCGCTTAGGGCCGGACAAACAGCAAACAGGGTGCACACGCAGTGTTGTGGCTGGCATCTGCAGCTACCCAAATGATCAGAACGAGACAGCGAGCAAGCAACAGAGATCGGAGAGCGCCAAGATTCAAGGGGGCCATCTACAGCACTGTACTGTATCTTGAAGGGCGGCATGCACCGCATCACAACGCGGCGGGAGACGACTCAGAAAAATTGAGGGCTCGGGGAACAGAGTGGCAGTGGGAAATTCAATTCCAAAGACGCCAAGAAGGAGGCCAAGCAGAGTTGGATTGGATGCATCTCCTTTGATTTCACCGAGCACTTGGCTGTCCCTCCTTTTTTTGAAATCTTGCCCAGAGCCTCGGTCATGCCGAACGCAGGTTTCATCGACTCGATCGAACATGCTCTTGCCAATGGGGCTCGAGAGGTGACCAGGTAGATTGCAATTGTATGAATTCGTCAGATGCTTTGCTTCACATGATGAAATCAAAGAGCATGATGAATGGAACAGGATCGTCGTCTGAAACAAGTGGGCGTGTCGCGTAATCCATCGGACAGTTCGGCAAGATGCACAGGCGCTCTGCCTGGAATCGCAGCGTGTGGCTCACTTCTGTGCTCTGCCAGCAAAAATCTGCGGTCGCGTGTGTCAATTTTACCACGCGGAGGCTTCGACCGGCAGAACAACGAGCGTGCTGCAGACCGCTCAGCCAGCACAAAGGCACGCTTGTGCACTATCCTATGCACGAGTGCTGTCACCTGCATGACAGCCGAGAGAATCCCTCACTGCTGGCATCCTTTGTCCTTCACCTCCCTTTCGATGCGCACAGCCAACTTGGTATGCTCGGCGAACTTTTGAACCCCTCATCGAACCAATTGGTATCCCCTGTTGCGTCAAAATCATCTCCGCTCAGCCATCTTACTCTTTCAAGGGTAGACTTGGCTGCGGCTGCAGCATGCAATGGGGATGAGGACCGAACAGGGCCAAAAAGAAGAGATGCAGACCATGGGCAGCGCTCGATTCGTGTCGGTTCCACTGACGATATGTGTGATGTAGCTGCACCTGTTCGCCTCTTTTCTCACACTTTGCAAGAGCCGCCAGCGTGCTATTCCACCAGTTCTTAGGCTCCTACAATGCCTTGGCTTGGCTTTCTTTGCCTCACGTCGCGCTTCAACATTGGGCAGCAGCAAAAGATGCACACGTCCGCTGAAGATATTTGCTCACCTTGGCAGCTTTTCTCAAGTCACAATCGCTTTGTATCAGTCATCGACTCATCCTTGTAGGAGCTTTTGGACGATGGCGAGTTGGTAGATCGGCATGATAGTTTTCCACACTGATCAGCCAAGGACAAGGAAGCGAGGGGCAGACAGGAAAAGGGTTCAGCCTTTGCCGAGTCGGGACCCAACTGTCGGGGCGTCAGTCAAAGGTGAGAGTGTGTGGGACTTGAGACAGGATAACGATTTCGCGCTGCGCTTGCTCTTTAGGGACGCGAGCACCTGCCAAGAAGCGCAACTCAAATTCCCTGAGCCTCCTCCTCGCTCCTCGCTCCGCTGTCTCTCTCTCTCCCTCTGGTTTCTCTCTGCGCAGCACATTCCCCATTTGCTCTATAAGCCTTCCCTTCCATCTTCCTTTCCTTCCTTCCTCATCCTTCACATCCTCCCTCCCTTCGTGTGTATCTTACCTTTCCTCGACCCCCTTTTCGACGAGCTGGTTCTCGCCCAATTCCCTTTCTTCTCTCTCCATCATCACACCATCACTCTTGCATCGTCTCTTCTGTAGCATACATCTGCCCCATCCTCTCCTCATCTCGACACTTGCGCTCTCGGTTGATCCATTGCACAAGCACTTCCTTCAGTCACCCAAAATCGATCAAGCAGGCCTTGATCTTTCTCGACTTTAATCACTCGAACCCCTCGCCGCTTCTTTGCATCCAGCATCCTTTGCATCCTTTGCATCCACCATCATCACAATGAAGTACCTCTCTGCTCTCACTTTGGCTTTGGCCACCTCGATCGCCTTTGTTTCGGCTGGTCCCGATGCCATGGTAGCCGTGCCTCCTGGTCAGGGCCGTTCCTCCAAGGGCATTCGATCCGTCATCACTGGTCACAAGATCCGATCCCACGTCCACCACTCGCGTCGTCAGCATAGCAGCGATGACGACCATCTCCTTTCGATGGATCGTCGCTTCAACAACTCTACCTTGAACGCCGACGACGAGGAGGTCGTCGCCATGGCCGCTTCTCACAAGAAGCGAGGTACTTGCAAGACCAAGATCGGCACCCCCAAGAATGTCGGCGCCTACGCAGCCAACAATGTTGCTTCTACCTCTAACAACGATGCCGCTTCGTCTGCTTCCACCAGCTCTGGTAGCGCTTCTTCGTCCTCGACCGCCTCGTCCTCTGGTAAGGACGTCAAGTCGCAGGCGTCCAAGCCCAAGACTGGCAACAACGGTTCGTCCTCTTCTTCCTCTTCGTCTTCCTCTTCCTCGTCGAGCTCTGGCTCCTCTTCCTCCTCTTCTTCTTCCTCCTCCTCCTCCTCCTCTTCTGCCTCCAACGGCCCCTCTACCTCGGCCTGGAAGCTCGTCAAGTCGTACTCTGGCAGTTCGTTCTTTGACGACATGGACTTTTTCACGGCTGCTGACCCCACGCACGGATCCATCAGCTATGTGGGACAAGGCCAGGCTCAGAACCAGGGCTTGATCAGCACGTCCAACGGGCAGGCCACCATGAAGATTACGGCCAACAACGGATGGGCGCAATCGGTGCGTATTTCGACCAAGGATTCGTTTACGACGGGCATCTTTGTGCTGGATGCGGAGCACATGCCGGTTGGATGTGGGATTTGGCCAGCTTGGTGGTCTACGCCTACCAACCCTGCGGGTGGCTGGCCCAACGGAGGGGAGATTGACATTATCGAAGGAGTCAACGACTATTCGCTCAACACCTACTCGATCCACACGAGCGACGGGTGCACCATGCCGCAGAATATCCAGATGTCGGGCAAGTTTACGCTGCAGAACTCGAACGCGTACAACTGTGCGTCGTACGCGACGGGTAATCAGGGGTGTGGAGTGACGTCGACGACCAAAGGCGATTACGGGGTTGAGTACAACCAGAATGGAGGCGGAGTGCATGTCATGTACTGGTCCGAGACCGACGGCATCTCGTCGTACTTTTTCCCAAAGGGACAGGTGCCCGAGGACATCAGCCAGGGTTCTCCAGACCCATCCAACTGGGGTACGCCAAAGGCACACTGGCCCGCGACGCAGTGCGACATGTCCAACTACTTCTACAACCACGTCGTGGTGTTTACCAACACGGTCTGCGGCGATTGGGCGGGATCCGGCTCGGTCTGGGGCAACGCCATGAACGGTCAGTCACAGTCGTGCCAGGCAAAGACGGGCGCAGCTAGTTGCCAGGCTTATCTGAGCCAGAACCCGGATTTCAGCCAGGCCTACTGGACCATCAACAGTCTCAAGATTTACCAGACTTCGCGTCGTTCCTAAGATGCAGGCGAGATATGTAGGCCCGGCAGTAGTAACCCGGGCGCTCTTGTCTCTCTATTCTATTCCACGTCGTCGTCGTCGTCATCCGTCATCATCATTGTCATTGTTTTTTTGCTCAGCGTAGGAGGTCGATTCAGTGCATGCAGTCGAGGACTGGTCTCCTCCGACTCGCTGATCGGACCCGCCACGCGCGTCACGACACTGTATCTGCTTAACTTTAGCTGCCAATTTCAGCATCCGTTCCCCCCCGCCTCTTCGGTGGGATACAAAACTTGGTATGGGCATGATGAATCGTCGTGTGCGAGCGTGCTGCTTGGCGCCCACAGTGGCGAAAGAAAGAGAAAGAGAGAGAGAGTGTGTGTGTCTTCATAGCCAAGGTGGAATGAGCGAAAGAACTTCAGTTGCATTTGCAGTGGATTGGCAACCGACATGGTGAAGTGAGAGCTAAGATAGGTGGGTTAACCAGCCTTTATGTGTGCATTCCTGTACGAGTTGATCGAGTATTTTGCATGAGGTCAAGGTTTTGGAGTGAGCCAGTAGGATGAGTTTTGATTTGGCTCTTGTTAGGGTTACGTTGAGTCTTTTTGGATCGTTTAGGAGTTGTCCCGTGATTGCGTTTGGGTTTGCACGTGTAAAAGTGACCAAGACTACATCCTTGTCCCTTCCTTGCGATTGGTCTGCTGTTAGCAATTCGATCTCTTTCATCCCTTCGCTCGATGATGCCATAAGCAGCGAGCGAAGCAGCTTGATTTGTTGACGGTAAGGTGTCACGATCGCAATCCGAGTCGGAGAGATACCACCAAGCACAAGCGTCGACGCGATTCGAACCACCACTTGAGCCTCAAACTCATTCTCGACAAGCTCCCCCACTCTGCTCTCCCCAACCTTCTCAAGAGGCAGCATGCAAGTGTCGAGCAGACGCACTTTGCATTCTGGCTTGAGCAAGTCTTGCAACCATGCTTCTCCCTTCGCCGCTGCCATGGCGGCCTTAGCGTTGGGAAGTGCAAGGGCTCGATCTCGAACGCTATCACTTCCAGCCTTCAACTCGCCATCATAGACCAAGCGATTCGAAAGAGACATGATGTCCGCATTCATCCTGTACTGCTCCCTCAACTTGACCATCGCCTCCGCACCCCACTTGTCACTCAACAGCTTGAACAACGATACATCTAACCCGCCGGCTTTCGCTTCAGCATTCTTCACCAGCGGTGGGAGCTGATTGTGGTCACCCACCAGCACAAACTTGTCCGCAAACCGCAGCGGTCCCAAGCAAGTAGGCAGCGGAATCTGAGACGCCTCGTCGACGATGCAGTAGTCAAAGAGATATGGCAGAGTCCCGTCCTCAGCCGAAGCGCTGCGCAGCTTCTTCGCCATGCCCGAAGAGAAGAATGTGTGATGAACCGACAAGCAGGTTGCGGCAACAACATTCGGACTCTCGAAAGCGTACTTGAGCTCCTCCAACGACGCGCATCGCGGGAGTAGGAATTGATGTGCATCAGGATGAACCTTGTCCTTGCTACCCAGACGCAAGATTCGCATCTCGCCCTCGCCTTCTTGCTTGACAGCTTTGTCTTCGGCGAGCTTTCGAAGGATCGTGTCCACAGCAGAGTGAGTATAGCTAGTTAGCAAGATGCGTTTGCCAAGCTTCACGAGCAATTCGATCAGCTTTGCGATTGTGGTTGTCTTACCCGTACCTGGCATGCCAAGAACGAGAGCATAGTCCTGAGCGGCGAGCACCTTGTCTATGGCCAGCTTCTGGTCCGCATTGACGCTTGTATCCGCGCGCACAGCTTCAATGATCTCTTTGACAGGTTGTTCTGCAAGTGTCGCGGAGTCAGCTTGCCCGACTTGCTCGGGATGAAGGAATCGCGGAGGCCGCATCTCGACAATGAGCTCTCTTCGCTTGACATCGCCACCTTTTTTCGGCGTCAGGAAGAGAGCAGCAAGATTGGCTCGGACACGTCCCATGCCGCTACCAAGCTCGTCCTTGTCGATGCGGAAGATTATATGGTCCGCCGCAGAAACAGCGTCGAATGCGCTTTCGGGCTGTAAAGCTCCGCACTTCTCCAGCGCCCTTCGCATAGCAGCATCAAGCGAGTGATCCAATCCGATCTCGACCGACGTCGGCGTGAGCTTGGCGACAAAGCCCTGGGCCACAGAGAGCATGTCGGGCTCAATCGATATGGTCACTGGGTCGTTGACTGTGATGTGGCCGGACAGGAATCCGGACTCAGGGTCCTGCGTGGAATCGTGATGGCGGATGAAGCGATGCACTACCCTGCGCATAGAGCTCGATTCCACCACATTGGAGTCTGATGGCAAGAAATCGAGTCGCATGTTGGCAAAGCACCGCCCAATCTTCTCGCGCTGGTCAGCAGACATGGTCCACATCTCTCTGCGGAAGCGCACAGCATCCTCCTCTTCGAGGTTGAGCAGGCGATCCCATTTGCTGAAGAAGTCGAGGTGCGCATCGGTGAGATGCTCTGTCTTTTGCTCGTAGACATCAGCGATGGGCGTTCTCTTCGCAAGAACAGTGCCTTGTTTCTGATTGGAGCCGCCTTCAATATCGTTGACTGCTGCTTCGGAAGGCTCAACAACCCTTTCGACAGCGCGACGGAAAAGCATGCAGCCATCAACAGCGTAGCACTTGCGACACTTGTACTCGCTGTCGATGGTGGGGGGAAGCACTCGCGGAGTCTCTGCCGTCAACTCTTCTGGCTTATCCTTCCGGAGCCGTTTCGCATCATGGCTCAGGTAATGAGCGAGCTCATTGCGGCCAATGATGAGACTTCGCACCTCGTTGCGGCTTCGGCTGATGCGATGCAGCTCGCCAGACTTAGAGTAGTATAGCAGTCCATCACTGACGCGGACACCGTAGCGATCCGACATCATGAGGGTATATAGCATCGTCTGAGCACGATGCTCGGTCGATACCACCTCGGCTCGACCCGTCTTCAGCTCCAAAGGCACCACCGACGTTGTGATGCCAGCTGGCCCTAGCTTGCTCTCTTGCTTGTGCTCGCCGCGCGAGAATGCCTGATGAGCCGAAGAGGTCTTGGCAGGCGCAGCGTCAGAGCCGTCGAGAATGTCGCACTCGACAGAAACATCGACTTTGCCCTTGAGACCAAAGACGGGACTCCAGATCTCTTCTTCGACGTCCAGGATCCGTCTGACTCGCACCTTGGCTTGCACTGATGTAGCGGATCGGTTGGACTCGCGCAGGGATGCTTCAGGATGGAATGTTGCGTCGTCCTCTTGTAGCAGAAATGTGCGTGCAAAGTGAGCGAAGGGAGCTGCTTTCTCGCGCAGCTGAGTGGCTGCCTCGTCAGCGCTGAGCTCGATGGCGTACAAGCTTTCGATGTTGGCTCGCACTTGCTCTTGCACCTGAGACTCGACGAAGGCCGCACTGAAGTTACCGATGCCCTGCCAGCGATCGAGCCACGGAGATGTAGGTGAGCTGCCATCAACAGCTTCCGATTCTGCCTTTAGAGCGGTTCGGCCGTTGTCCAACGAGTCTTCAGATGCCGTCGAAGGGGAAGCTGTGAGACACGCTTGCAGTAGCTCGTGGAGCATGTTACCCATGACAAGGCTGACTGTGACATCGGAAGCGCCGCGCAAGCGATCTTGTACGACTGGCTTGCGAATGCAAGATGCCACGTCTGCCACTTTGGTGGCAGGCACAAGGACATCCGGATGAACAACGAGGAGGTTGTCAAGAGCGTGATCGGCCTCTTCCGAGTCTCGCGTAAGGACAGATCGCGAGGCGAAAATCATAATCCTTGCTTTAGGCGCATCATCGGAAGCGAGCAGCTCTTGCGTAGCACATTGAGATAGAGAAGGCATGGAGGCGAGATCGTCCCACAAGTCATCGTCATCGTCATCGCTTTGATCGCCCTTCGGCTGAGCTCTGCCTCCAGCTGATTGTGTCGTCCGGACATGCGTTTGTTCGAGCGCCACTGTTACTTTGGACATGGAATGGGAGTCTTTGACTGGTCTGCTCTCTATGGTCTCGAGCGCGATAGGAATTGTTCTCGTTGCGTCTTCGAAGCGACCGACAAGGTGGACAATATCGCCATCCGAGACCATGGTCTGCATCCAGTCATCACGAAGAGAGGCAAGCAAGATCTCGGTGGCATCTTGGGATGGGCCTCCAGCTCGTTGCCCGTGCTTGCTGTGTTTGTCCGTCTCTAGCACCAGAAGCTTCTCGGGCCGGGTGCGATTCGACGTGCTTGGACCACTTGTTACAATCTCGTAAGAGCTTTCCACCACTGCGCGCACACGGCATCGCATGTAACTGCACTGTTCCCGGCGCTGCTTGCTGCTGCATGCCGCTGAGCCTCGACTGGCAGACGCCGTTCTCGCAGCATTGTCTTTGTGAGACACCTTGGAAATAGCGTCGTGCTCGATCTTCTGACGCTTCTGACTCGAGGAAGAGACAGTGCGACGGCTGGAAGGGTCTGGGCTCCGCCGACATAAATCCTCGAGATCTTCCAGAATTGTTTGCGATTGAAAGCGTGTCGTCTCTCGGAGTGGAGATCTGGCGCGTGGAATGGCGGAACGAGAGAGAGTGCTGTTACACCTGTTGGGTGACTTGTGCCGTTGTGATGCACCAGGAAAACGGATCTGCTTCTTCTTCGGTGGGCTCTGAGATGGAGGAATCGAGAAGATGGAAGCATCCAGGTCGGCAAACAGCTCATCCATGAAGAGGGTCTCTGCAGTGTCGACAGTCATCCTGTATAAGATCGCCTACGCAAGTTTGATGTACTGGCGGGCTATTCGGATGACGCGCGGATGCCTTGGACGAGTGTAACTCGGCAGGGTTCGGGGTGCCTTGCTTCTGTGCGGCCGTACCTCTTACAAGAGAACAGGAGAGACTCGTAACATCGTCCCGTATAGTTGTGAGAGTTCTGCTTTGACGAAGTAAGGCTTCTGGGATGTCAGGAGGTCGAAGAGATGAGGACAGCGAGCGTCTCTGTCCAGCCACAGTCGCAGTTGTCTAAAAGTGTTGGTTTCGTTTGGCGCAGTGCATACAGTAGTCACCACCTTTGTACTGACTGAGCTTCGGCGTAACTTTGGTTGGACCCTGAGCAAGCCAAAGTAGGCTCGTGTCGTGTCGCGCGTTCAAATTCGCCGATATCGAGATGTTAGACCCCGACTATGTTCAAAAAATGGAGACATCGAAATTTCGACTTGCCGCAGCAGCTTCGTTCGGATCCGCGAATTTCATCAAAACTTACCAGAAGACAGGCAGAAGCGCTGAGGAGAAAAGAAGTGCCAACCCTCGTGAGGGCGTTGCGCTCGCGAGCTACACCGGATCGAAACCATCCAGCCACTTCTTTCTTCCTCTCCTCACCAACTCTCCACCGACAAACTTCAAGATGTCCAAGATCCAGGTGTCCAGCGTGCGTGCCACCCTCAAGGAGCTTATCCAGGCTTCGGAGGACAAGCGCCGTAACTTCAACGAGACCGTCGAGCTCCAGATCGGCCTCAAGAACTACGACCCCCAGCGTGACAAGCGTTTCTCGGGCACTGTCAAGCTCCCCCACATCCCCCGTCCTCGTATGTCGATGTGCATTCTCGCCGATGCCGCCGACGTCGACCGTGCCAAGCTCATCGACCTCGAGTTCATGACCGTTGAGGACTTGAAGAAGCTCAACAAGAACAAGAAGCTCGTCAAGAAGCTCGCCAAGAAGTACGATGCTTTCCTTGCCTCCGAGGCCTTGATCAAGCAGATCCCTCGTCTCTTGGGTCCCGGTCTCTCCAAGGCCGGCAAGTTCCCCACCCCCGTCTCGCACTCCGAGGACCTCGAGAAGAAGGTCAACGAGGTCAAGTCCACCATCAAGTTCCAGCTTAAGAAGGTCCTCTGTCTCGGTGTCGCCGTCGGCCACGTCCAGATGACCGACGACCAGCTCCTCGCTAACGTCATGTTGGCCATCAACTTCTTGATTTCGCTCCTCAAGAAGCAGTGGCAGAACATCAAGTCCCTCCACGTCAAGTCCACCATGGGCAAGGTTTACCGTCTCTTCTAAGCGGTCTATGACATTGGAGCGGCTTGGCTGTCGACCCTGCAACTTCACCGATGCAACGCCGGCTACTTTTCCCCACTTCATTTTCGACTGGGTTCGATGATTCGTTGACACCCGCAATTCATAAAGCAATCACGCACGCTTATACCCAGTCCTATTCGATATCACTTTGCTGGGATGTCGACTTGGGATGAGGGGAGCTAACTTGTGTCTCTATTCATCTTTGCCTACCTCAAAAATACAAAATTGCCGTTCGAGTTGGCACCGACGCTCACATACGAGTGTTGGCTAGTCACTCTGTTTTCGGATTACTCTTTCAGCTACCGAGGTAGCTAGTGTGTGGCAATCGTGATTGGCTCAAGCCTGTGTTCACTATCAGAATTGAGACAGATCCGGAAAGACATGGCGCCTATGTTCGAATGATCTCCCGAGTGTGACTCCACAAGCAACTCTAGTTAGTCCCAGCGCCGATGCTCAGCCTTCGCGCACAAGCCTCGCCCGACTCTAGCCAAGATTGAAGCAATGTGTTTGATTGATAAGAGTGGAGAATGCAAGAGCGCGCAACGACTACGGATAGTATACAAAAGAAGATCCCACGTCTGAGCGAGACGCAAGATAGATGCAAGGGTGTGCTGCTGCTATTGCCACGAGCCGGTCGACTACGAATGGTTAGGATCCTCATTGGCAACGTTGAGCAAGAGCGTGTCGGCATCGAGAAGCACCTTGTTGTTGGAACCGGCCTGCGAGAGGATGGTAGCGATATCACGCGCAGCCTCGAGCTTACGAAGCTTGAGGAAACCCTTGTTCTTCTTGACGGCCTCACCAATGAGTTCAGCGGACTTGGCCTCACCCTGTGCTTTGACGATGATGGAAGCCTTCTCCTGGATAGCCTGGTCAACCAAGAAAGCGGCACGGAGAGCAGCCTGCTGTGCGATCTGCTTGGCCTCGACGGCGTGGGTGAACTCGGGCGAGAACGAGACGTGGGTGATGGAGACGTCATCGAGGACCAAGTTGAATCGCTGAGCACGAGCGGTCAAGTTGTCACGCACCAGTCTCGAGACCATCTCTCGCTGAGTGATGAGCTGCGAAGCGTTGAACTGAGCCACGACCGACTTGAGCACCTCGTTGACAATCGACGGCAAGACACGCTCGTCGTAGTCAGAGCCAAGCTCACGGTAGATGGTAGGAAGAGCATCGACACGTGGACGAGAGAGGACACGGCAGGTGAGCGAAACCATCTGCAAGTCCTTGGTACCTGTGAGGGAAGCGATGCTGCGGGGCTTGGCTCGGACGTCATAGTCGATGGGCTTCTCGAACCAGGGGATCATGAAGTGGGTACCTTCGTTGAAGATGGTGTCCTTGATACCCGATAGACGGGAGTACTTGATAGCTCGGTGACCACCATCGACGTTGAAAAGCGACATGTTGACACCGAATCCAAGAGCTACGAGCGCAACGATACCTGCGGATCCACCGAGGATGTTTCCAAGGTTGGGGGGACCTCCACGGCCTCCGCCTCCACTACCGCCGCTGCTTCCACCTGGCTTGCCTGCATTGTTGAACTGCTGTGATGCTTGCTGAGCCTGCTGTCGCAAACGTTCGAGCGTTCGAAAGATGTTCTGAGGACCTGATCCGCGATTCATTGTGACGAGATGGGCTGGTGGAGGTATTAGAGTCCTGTGAGTCGCGTGTCTTGGTGAGGCGCCGTCTTCGTTCCGCTATTTGATGAGGACGGGTGAGCTGATACTTCCGGTCGCAGCTGTTGTGGGGGCCTACTTCGATTGATGCTCGCGACGAAGAGATGGACAGGACGGTGATGACGACGACGAGGAGAAGTGTCAAAGGGGAAGGCTGATGCCGCGCAAGGAAGAATTGCGAATGGGCGAGCGGTTGACCAAAGCGTGCATTTCTCCAATATCGCGGATTGGCTCAGCCAGGATTCTGACAGGCGATCACCACTTTATCGCACGAGTGAAACATAACACCTCAACGCGAAGAAAGCTCAGACGCGAGCTTGAACCCATCGAGCACAGACATTCGGAGTGTTGCTTCTCATCCTCACCCTCAACTTCACCTGCATCCGCACATTACGCATCGATACCCGCAAGCCACGTGCTGATCTACAACAATGACGGCTCGAGAAGCGAGGACAGTCATGATCGTGACCGGCTCGCATACCATCACAGCTGGTTACGGTATTCACGAGATCCTCAAGCGTCCATCCATCTCCCTCACAGCCCGTGTTGGTCTTCCTCGTTCTGCAGCATCCGGCTCTTCTGCCTCGTCTCCGCCAGACTACACTCAATACCTCGTAGGATCCGCACTGGACGAAGCCGAACGCAGAGGCGATGACATTGCTATCTTCTGGCCTATGCGCAAAGGCTACGTCCGTGACTGGCAGCAGATGATCGCCCTGTGGAACTACGTCCTCTTCCACCTCTTGCCCATCCGACGTTCGCATAACGACTCTAATGTCCTCATCAGCCTGCCGCTTCCCGTCCCTCGTGCAACACACGCCTACCTCACTCAGATCTTCTTCGAGCACTTCAACTCTGCTGCCATCACGATTGCCGAAAAGCCACTGCTCTCTTGCTACGGAGTCGGTACCATGAACGCCTGCGTTGTCGATATTGGTTACGAAGGATGCGATATCTCTCCCGTCATTGAGTGTGTGGTACAGTCCAACGCCAACGTCAAGACCGATGTCGGTGCCCGCCATTGCATCCTCTACCTTGCCCACCTCCTACGCCGCGATCAGAGCCTGGTCAAGGCCATCCAGACACTCCTCCGATATACCCGCAAAGCCCCTTCCGCATCCTCGCGTCAGAGCGACGAAGCAGCTCTCATGAATGCAACACGCTCCCTTGCGCAACAGCTGGTGGAGGAAGGCCTCGTTTTGGATGAAGATGCTGTCAAGAAGGGCGCTGGAGGCATCGTCTCAGCCGCGGGAGAAGAGGACGAGGAAGGCAACTTTGACATTGCCGCTGTGCTCGTCGAAGAGACGAGGAAGCACCACGATGACAACGAAGAGAAGCGTAGAGCCATGGAGGCCAACGAGGGCAAGGAGATTGACGAGGCTATCCTGGCTTCCATCACAGGGGAAGATGGGCAGGCAGGCGGATCGACCGACGAGAAAGCGGTGCTAGTTCACTTCCGCGGTCTCAAACTCAAGGTCGGTCCCGAGCGCTTCCGCTTCCTCGAACCTCTGTTCCGCCCCGAGCTGCTCAAGGATGTTGCTGGTGCCAGTGACTTGCATCTAGGAGACGAGCCTTTCGGAGCAGGCCCGATTTCGCAAGGCCCAGCTAGCCAGGACAGCTATCCCATGCCAACATCATCGCCAGACTGGAGTCAAACTGTTCCGCTTCCGCTCGCTATTGCCAACGCCATTTCGCGTATCGAAGACGCTGATCGTCGACCTCAGCTGTGGGAGAACCTCATCTTCACCGGCCAACCTGCCAAGACCAAGACCATTCAAATTGAGGCCATCTCTTCGCTATCCGAGTTCGTCGCAACAGAGCAGACCGAAGCTGCTCAGGTGCTTGCGGAACCCAACCCGCTCCAACCACGTAATGTACGGGCCTTGCGCGTCCCCGACTACTTCTCCGAGTTCAAGGATCGTACCGACTTGGCTTCGTTCCTCGGTGCTACCATCTATGCCAAGCTCGTGTTTGGTGATCCACAAGCAAAGGCATTCATCACCAAGCAGAATTACAATGAAGCAGGTCCCAATCAGGCCTTCTCTGTCAAACTCGCTGCTTAGACTCGACTCGCATCGTAATCCAACTTGTACTTTTACAGAATACAGTTGTGTGGTATTGGTGTGACTTGTTTGCTCACGCTTTTCATTCTTTGAAAACAGTTTGCCAACTCTGGGAAGCGTGGTGCGTCTGTGCCAGCTGGTCATCTCTCTGTGAGGTTGTACATTCCTATCACACTGTTTAGCTTGCTTCTGACTCCTGGTGCAACGGCTGGACGGCCGAGGCGGTCGCGTCCTCTCAAACGAGGGCTTCGGAGAGGAGAAGGAGAAGGACGATGTACTGGTGCCGGATGCTGCTGGCTCACGATCTCAGTCAAGCACTGCTGGCCATTCGCCCATCCAAAGGGCTACGTGTTCAGTCTCGAGTGCAGTCATAGAGCGCAGAACACATTGTTTGTGTCCACCATGCAGAGCCAGGAGACAAAGAGCAAGGCGGCGGCTCGGGAGGAGGAGGCACACTGGCTCAACTCGACTTGGAGCGCGAGAAACTCGGTTTTGGTGGCGAGAGGAGAGGCATTGCCGGCGAATTGAATTCGGAAGCCGCAGCCATTGCAGACGCCAATACCGCAACAGAGCATAGGCGAGCACTTCAGTAGCAACATCTCACCCTCAAGAGAGTACCGGCGAGTACACGTGCACACACGCGAACAAAGTGAGGAAAAGATGATTGCCTCACTCCAAAGAGTTACCAGCATCATGACCCGTACAAGTAGACACGGTCAAAGGCGCTGGTGAGAGGTGTGAAGCGTGCACGGTGTCGAGAGGGTCAACGCATGCTCGAAATGTCACTCATCAGAAGGAGAGCCTCAGAACCCACACTGTATGCCCCATTTCACGCATGCGAAGGAGATGAATACGTTGTACATTGAATATAACCCGCTATCACTTCTCCTCATCCTTCTTGTCTGTGTTATTCGCATCTCCAAACTTGATCGCTGAGCCAAAAGTAAAGGCGCCCGGTTTGGAAGCAGTGCTCGCACCAAAGTTGGCAAAATTGCTGGACGACGACGATGCGCTCGCCCCGAAACCGAACGTTGGCGAGGCGTTGGAAGACGATGAACCAAACGACGAGCCAAATGCTGGGGTTGACGTCTTGTTGCCGCTTGCCGCTCCGAATGAGAATGCTGGAGTGCTTGTCGGGGTCGATGAGTTGCTCGCGGCGGTGCCGAAACCGAATGCAGGAGCTGCTTTCGGTTTGTCGGTCGAATCAGAAGACGAGTCGGCGGGCTTGCCAAAGGTGAACGATGTGGCTGGTTTGGGTGCAGGCTTGTCGCTACTCGCGCCGAAGCTGACGGGCTTGCCACCAAACGAGAAGCCACCGGCGTTGGAGGGCAAGTCGAGCTTTGGTGCGCCGGGCATGTTGCGGGTGGCCTCGGCCTTCTTCTTGTCCTCTTCAGAAGAGCTGCTGGTGACAGGCTTGCCACCGAATGAGAAGCCACCGGTCGGAAGCGAGAAGGAGGGCGGCTTCATGGCCGATGCTGTGGATGTCTTTGAGCCAGTGACCACCACGTCGTCGTCGTCGTCATCCTCATCGTCCTGGCCTTGATCATCTTCGCCTTCTTCGTCATCGTCTTCCTCCTGATCGATCTCATCCTCCTCGTCCTCATCCTCTTCATCCTCTTCGTCCTCATCCTCGTCACCCTCCTCATCATCGTCCTGGTCGCCGCCTTCATCATCCTCATGGTCATCGTTTTCGTCTTCACCTTCGTCATCCTGCTGTGGCGCAGGCTTTTCTGCCGGCTTGCCGAAGCTGGAACCGCCGAAAGTGAAGGAAGGCGTGGCTGGTGTGGATGAGGTAGCTGTTGTCGAGGACTGGGTTGAACCCGAAGTGGTTAGGGGAGAGAAGGAGAAGCCAGTGCTGGCTGGCTTGGCGCTTGACCCAAAGGAGAAGGACGGCGTGCTCGAGTTGGATGCGCTCGATGACGTCGAAGCGGGACCAGCTGCAGGCTTGCCGAAGCTGAAGCTAGGGAGGGTAGATGCTGTGGTCGTAGCTGAAGTGGCGGCGGAAGAAGAAGAGGATGGCGCTGTGGTGGATGCTGCGCCATTGCTTGTTGGCTTGAGTGGGCTAGCGGTGCTGCTTAATGTACTGCCGCTGCTCGAAGGGACAGCAGCCGATGCTGTAGAAGGTGAAGGAGCTGACTTGTCTACACCTTCGCGGTGTTTTCGGTATTGATCACGGAAAGATTCGATGAGACGTGTGAGATCGGCGAAAGGATCAGCATCGAGCTGCTCCCTGATCTTCTCAGTAAGCGTCGTCTGAAGGGAGATGTTGAGACCGCGAAGCGAGCGTAGAGCATCCTTGCTCTGCGAAGAAGATGAGGCGCTCTGGCCGTTGACCGAGCTAGTCACCGGTGTCGATGCAACAGGAGCAGCGGAGGCGGGCGACGTTCCACTGAGGATGCCAGAGGAGGCCGACGAGGTTTTGGACGGTGCTGCGGAGCTGCTTGAGGTGAAAGACGATGCAGACGCTGCTGGTGCTCCGAAGGAGAATGAGGGCGACGAGGCAGTGGCACTCGAGATTGTGGTGGAAGAGCTGGCTGCGGGTGTGGCAGGTTTATCAGCCCCAAACCCGGTGAAGCCTCCAAATGGATTGGCTTTTGCAGGAGCTTGTGAGGTAGAGGCGGCTGAAGAAGGTGCAGACGCTCCGAAGCTGAATGTCGGGGTCGATATGGTGGGGGGAGCCGCAGAAGCTGGAGACGCACTGCTTCCAAATCCGCCGCCGCCACCGAGACTGGCGAAAGGGTTTGAGCCTCCCGTTCCGGCTCCAGTTCCGGGTCCGGCGCCGAAAGGAGATGATGCTGGAGCGCCAAAAGACATTGGGCTGGCTGCGGCTGCACCTGGTGTGCCTGGAGTGCCCTTACGCTTGGGAAGACCGCGGATGACTCTGCCGGCTGCAGGTGTGGAGAGCATGGATGATTGCGTGGATGGAGAGTCATCATCGGACGCGTCGTCTCCGTCCTCCCTGCGAATTTGCTTCTCGGCTTGTCGTTTCATGTTGAAAGGTGTCGATCGACGAGCTAGGTGGTGTTGGAAAGAACAAGGAGGACGAGATAGAGATCACGTCGGATGAAGTGCCGTCGGAAAAGACGAGGCACGGACATCAACAAGTCGCTCCACGCTGAAATTCTTCCTGCTTCGCGCTGCAGCTCACTCTGCGCTCGAAATTTCATTTTGGATCGTCACTTCGCTTTGACCCGATTCCAAGAACGCCCGATCACATCGAGCTTTTCTCCTGAGGTCTCTCAGCTTTGTTCAGAACACTCTATGCCAGTCGATGCAACAGTTGTAGGAGGAGGGTATGAAGCATGCTTGCTTATTCCAAATAATTGCAAAAGGTTAAGGGAGATCACACTTTGAGAGCGCGGACAGAATTGCCAGCTGCGAGAGCAATCCAGTCCGAGTCGTGCGGAGCGAAGCCTGATGTTGAGTTGCCCCCGCCTGTACTGCCAGCGGTGAACTCATTCCACTCTTGCACGACGCTCTTGTTGGAGCTGGACCCGCCTCCTCCGCCGCCGAATCCGCCTACACCTGGTGGCAGCCCACCTCCTCCAGCTCGAAGCCAGGAGACGTTGTTGACCATCTCCTGATTTGGTGTCGTGTAGGCGAGGAAGGGGATCTCTGCACCGATGCCGATGCTACCTGCAAGACTTGCGGTGGGCGCAGGGCTGGCTGTACCTCCGAAAGACGATGTAGAATGCGAGTAACCGATCGAACCTGGTGCGGGTGATGGTGCGTGACCATTTCTGCTCCTTCTTCCTTGAGCTGAGGCGGTGCGCAAAGTGGTAGACGCGAGATCATAGACAAGGACCTGAGCATCATCGGCAGCAGAGCACACCATACCTTTGCTTGGTCCAAGCACTCCCGCTCCGACAGAAGGAGGTCCCCAAGCAATCGCATTGACTGAGGACGAGTGACCACGCAGCTCGAGGATAGGTGATCCGGGGGCCCTGACATCCAGAATCTGTACCGAGTCGGATTCGAGGTGGAAGGTGGCCAGGTAGTTTGCATCCCAGGGGTTGAAAGCGATGCGAAGGAGTGGTGCAGCAGGAACGCTGCGAGTCGAAGTGGCTCTAGATGAGGTCGACATGCTGGTACCGGGCCTTGACTCGGTCGCGCCAGGCGCCGTTCCGGTCTCGTAAATGATGGTGGAATGCTCCAAGCTGCGCAGGTCGAAGACACGCACGCTACCATCAGCACCGACACTAGCAAAGACATCAGCCGAGCCAGGGCACCAGTCGACATCGTAAACTTCGCGGTCGTGCGCAATGAGCTGCGTCAAGGCAGTGCGTGTCGGAAGGTCCCACAATGTACATGTTGTGTCGATACTGGATGTTACGATCAGGTTCGGCGACGGCGTGTTCCATGAGAAGGATGTTAGAGGAGCTGGTGGACTCTTTGTGTTCTTGGAGTGGGCTAGCACGCTCTTCTCGCGCAATGAGAAAGGTAATTGAGATCCTTCGGCTTGCGATGCTGCCCCGCCGCTGCCGCCGACGTAGTTCGATTGGTATGGGTCCGAATACTCATTGCGATAGATCTCCCAGATGCGAAGACAGTCGGCTGTACTTGCGAGTAGCTCGCGATCTGGATAGTGGTCTTGTAAATCGTTGGCGTCACCAGACAGAGATGATCGGGCTTTGGCGCCCCAACTTCCTCGCTTGGCAAGCTTGGTGGTTGGCGAAGCATAGCCTCGTTCGCCCGAGCTTCTTTCTCTCTCCAAGGAAGCGTCTCTGCGTTCGCTGGACGATGCATCGAACAGCGTCGATGGCTGGAATCCGAGCTTCGTCGGAGGATATGGATGGGAGGCATCCGCTAGCAAAGTTAGAGAGGAAGAATCGCGTGGATGGAAGCCGAGAATCTGAATACGATTGGTGTACTGCTCGACAAAGGAACCGACAGCTATCCTTGCGCTATCTGGTGGACCAGGCGTTGAGGAGGAATGCGGGACGCCAAACTCATCTTGACGGCCTAGAGGAGAGGGAGATGGTGGAACATATCGTGCTGAGCCGGACGGATTGCGAGTCTGGTAGGAGGAGGAAGAAGAGGATGTTGATGGGTGATTGGACCAGGCGAGGCCGAATACCGGCCATGGCGCCTTGTACTCTGCCGTTGGAGGCATGCTGACGTTGAGTGGATGGTAGAGAACTTCCAGATGGCCTCACTTGCCTCAAGGGGTGCGTCGGATGACAAAGGCGAAGGATCGTCCGTTGCTTTTGTCGTGGGATTGGGTTCCGGGTTCGAATCCTCGAGCCTGTGCCGAGAATATGCCGCTTTCGATCCTGTTCGCGACCGCGTCAGAGGGGCTGAAGTACCGGAAGGTCAGCTGCGAGAGCTTCAGTGAGGGTAGGTAGGCGGAAGTGGAGAGAATGTCGTGATGTCGGCAAGCAAGGTTGTGGATGTGTGTGTGTATGTGTGTGTGTGGGTGTGTGTCGGTGTTGTTCTCATGAGGCCTGCTTCACGCACGGACGTGACTGAAATCGCAATTCCGCAGCTGCTGGCTGCAACACGAAGAAATTATTGCAGGAATCCCAAGATTTTGAGTTTGCCGACCGGTCTTGCGCTTCCGCATCACTCTTGCTTTCTTCTTGCTTTCATCATATCACTCCTCCATCATATCAATCAGCTTCTCTGCCACCGCGGTACTGCGCAATTGCGACACCACAGAAGCGCAAAAAGTGAGAGCAGAGATGAACGCTTCAGAAGGCATCACAGAAAGCGCAGGTGGCTTGGGCGAGGGAATCGATACTTCAGCAGAAGCATCATCCTCGGCGCTTCCGTCCACCTCTGCCAGCGCTACGGATGCGCCGACATCGCATCGTCCGCTTTTCACTTCTTTGCACGAGGCGAAGGAAAGCCTCGATGGTCAAGCAAGCGATTCTGCCCAGATCCACCCCCTGACCACATCACTTCAGTCGCTCTACTCTGCTCCAAATACGGACGGGCGACTGTCGCGTGATCAGTATCGACAATTGATTGCTGAGATCCGTCATTCTGTCTCGCATTTTGCGGCCAACACTCCTGCGCTCAGACCACGAGTTTCTACGACGACTTCCGCACAGCAATCAGGTGATGCGAACACAGCCAATCAGCTCCGCCGCTACATTTCTCTTCTGACGGAGACATCGACACATACTGCTGCACTTGCTCATTCGGTCTCTCCGCTCAAGTCGGCGGATATTCACAGTGACATCACATCCGAAACCCTAGCCATACCATTTCCGCGACGATTGCAAGCGGGAGTATTCCGAGCCGACTCCCCACAGCGACCTGCTAGCAGCTGGGACGACGCTGTTCAAACTTTGGCTTCGCTATGCGATGCACTAGAGAACACGGCGAAAACGTTGGGACTCGAAGCCTTCTCTGAGCCGTCATCCGAAGCGACGGATGCATCGACAAGTGGCGGTTCCGGAAACACACTCACCCACACGCTGACACTTGGCGCAAAGATTTTGGTCATCGATGTCGAATTCCTCATTGTCGGAGGGCAACCTGAAGGCTACCGTCCGAAATGCAAACTCAAGCTATCTTACGCAAGCGATTCTGCCGAAACCCAACCTTCACGCGATCCTCGACTGGGCGCGGTCCTGGAGCGCGATGTCCAGCTCATCGCTGACAAGCTCTTTGGCCCAGTTGCTTTGGGCGCTCTTCAGCAAGACAGATCCCGGGTGGCGCAAGCCCTCGCCAACTGGACCGCGAATCTCTCGGAATTGCTAGTTCTCGATGACCTCGAAGCCAAAGCGACCGAAGCCTCTACGACCTCATCGAGATCGAGCGACCTGTTTGGCGCCATGCAGGAGCTCAGTGCGTCAGTGATGCGTGTGTCGGAAGCGGAGTCCTCGGCAGCGGATGCTTCGACAATACTCGATCGCGGTCATGGGACACATCAACTGCACGATTCGAGTCCTTTCATCCGCACTCTCTTTGCTCAAGACCCTACCTCTAAGCAAGAATACACTCTGTCTCTCGGCGTTCAAGCACTTGACCTTCCTACCTCCAATCAGCTTCCAGCTGATGCGATTACACCATCCTTCCCGCTCTCTGAAGCAGCCCAAGATCTCCTCACGTCTGCCTCGGCCAAGGATCCAGCAAAGTACTTGGGCTCCATTGTTGTAGATAAGGAGAAGCACGTGCCTTTGCACTTTGTCGTCCGTTTGTCCCCTCCTGTCGTAGTCACACGCCCCACGGCAGCCAAACTTGCTTCCATCTGCAACCTGAAGCAGATCGTACCCAACACCAATGCCGCTAGCGGACCAGGTATGGCGCCGACAGGACCAATCTGGTTCGAAGACGTTTTGGCTTCTTCCTGGTCAAGGCGACCGCAGCAAGATAAAGACGCCAACGAGGCAAAGACACCTCGTTGCACGTTCACACTTGCTCAGACTGTGGAGAGCGTCCGCAGCACAGAATCGCAGGGATTTGTCATCGATTCTCTGCCCTTGCTCAACCCTTTCTCAGCATCCGCCGATGCCATGGATGAGAGCGACGCTGTCCAGACATCAGCCTCGACCTTGTCGAGGCTCTTTGCTCTCATCGAAGTCCTGCGAGACGAGGTCAAAGTCACCGAACTCATGCATGCCGCCATTGTCTCGAGCAAAGACTCTTCGGATCCCAGGCGCACCAGTCAGAGCGGTCCTGCTGAACTCTCCCTGGACGACATACTATGTGGTGATTCGAAGGAAACCTTGTCAAAGATTCCTGTCACTCTGGCATTTCGCACGCCCATCCGTGGCGCCACAGACGAGGCTCAGCGAGCGCTCAGTTTGCAGCTTGCATTCCGCGTTTCAACAGATAATGGAGCGGCTGTCATCTTTGACGCCTCCATCTCACCGTCCAAACGATCCTCCGAGTCTGGCTGGTCGCTCTTTGCCCAGGCACGCCTTACTTCGTCCGCACAAGAGGCAGTCAAGGAAGTGCAACTTGACGGCTCTTCCACCGAGGCTCAGTCCATCGTAGCCAAGCTGAACAGTCTCGAAGCGCTCGAAGAGGTCGTGCTTGATCTCACAGATTGGGCCGAGACACAGCTACAGGTATGCCTTCTCAAGCCGACTGCCGCCGAGCCGTCAAGCAAGAATAGCTTCGACCCGCTCTCGTACGAGCAGCAGAATGTCCATGCGTAAGTGCGTAGCCATCCTTTCCCGGATCACTGCCATAGTGATGCGAAGATGCAGGCTTGAAGCTGCTATTGTCAATCAAAGCTGACCCTTATGCATTGTGAACTCTCTGTACGATCAACGTCTTTCGCAGCATCTACGAGACGATCGCGCCACACTTTTCGAGTACGCGCTACAAGCCTTGGCCTTTGATCCCTGCTTTCCTCAGCACAATCCCAGAAGGGAGCTTGGGTGCCGATCTGGGATGCGGCAACGGCAAATACCTTCCTATCCGATCCACCCTGGCCCTGACACCTTCTGCAACGTCACGAGAGGGCAAAGCAGAAGAAGGCGCTGCAAAGCGTCTCAACAGTCTACTCACCGTCGGCGTTGATCGATCGTCGAACCTCATCGGCTTGGCGAGGGACAACTTCGGCATGCTGGACAACACGGACCCAAGCAAGGCCAAGACGATCGCCGAGGCGGATGACACGCAAGTGAGGAGGCGTCAGGAAGTCGCTGTTGGAGATGCGATCCAGTCGTCTCTGCGCACAGGTCTGTTCGATTACGCCATCAGCATCGCTACGATCCACCACTTTTCAACGTGGGAGCGAAGGCGAGCTTCTGTGCAGGAGCTGATCCGCATTGTCGCTCCCGTAGACGGACCTACCCCCAGCAGCAGCGAGGGTACCCAGACATCAACCGACCCTCGCCTCAATAGCGGATACGGTCGCGGCAGATTCATGATCTTCGTTTGGGCGCTCGAACAAAAGGATGAAGGCAAGCGACAGTTCCAAGCCTCAGACCCCGAGTCGCTCAAGAAGAATCCTGAGATCCAAGATCCGAACCACGTCAAGAGCAAGGATCGGCTCGTGTCGTATAGCGGTCTAAAGGCGACTGGGCAAGCTTCGGATGTCGTCACCGACGACCAAGATGTGCTTGTGCCTTGGGTTCTGACTACTGCAGCGCAAAAGGGGGTGAAGAAGCCGAAGCAGCCCAAAGTTCCCAAAGGCAAGAAGGGGCAGTCATCAACATCAGCGAATACCGCGGATATCGAGGCGGGCGTGTCGAAGTTGAATGTCGATTCTGAAACCTCAACGAAACGCGAGGAGCCCAAGGAAGACGACGCATCCCGACCGGTTTACAATCGATACTATCACATGTTCCGATCGGGCGAGTTGGAGGCGCTCGTTGCGGATGCGGCGGCCACCATGCTAAATGTGCATTGTGATCGTGCCATCAAAGTCGTAAGAGAGGCGAGTGGATGGGAACGCGGAAATTGGTGGGGCGTTTGGCGAGTTCAGTGGGAATAACACTAACGCCGATGCATGCGATCTGAGTCGCAATGCATTACATCCCCACGCTGGAGATGCACTCTCATCTGGTTCGCAATACAATTCAAATCCGACGCTCGAGGTGCAGTCTCGCCCACCATGAAGAGTCCTTGGGTGTGTATGGGCGTGTCTGTGGGGGGATCGATGAGTCAATTGTGTGGGGGGAAAGGGGGAGGTTTTTATATAGGGTTACAGTATTATCTGCTTTCTTCAATGAAACGTGGGGTGGCATGACGTTACGTTGCACAAAGCTACTCGCACTGTCGTGGGCTCAGGGACACTGATAACTCTGAAATGCTGACTTGGAACACTATGCGAGATCGTAACCTTGTAGGGAGACAAACTCAAGGTTATCGACGTTCGCGGTCCTGGACAACTGTGTTGAGCACGTGGGCAGACTAACTACTTCCTTAATTCAGGGAATTCAGATGTAATGGCGCAATGCACAAAGTTGGCAGGCATGAAGATATGATCTGAAATATGGGGTATGACATTGCTATGATGAACAACAGAAAGCGTACTGAAGACAGCTACGTTTTGGAGAAGTCGAGCCAAGCCAAGCTGACTTTGTAAGTATGGCATGAACATGAGATACAGTTCGTGAATCCGTGACTAGTAGAGGGAAATGTCGATCAGGGGCCAAATAGGCTACGATCAAGCAAAAATAATGAGAGATGGTGTGAAGAGATGAGAACGAGCAATGGATAGTTTAGTTCTTCTTCTCGTCGTGGGTGGCGATCTCGTCCTCCTTGATGGGAGCGACGGCACCCTCGAGGTCCGAGCGACGAGCGCGGATCTCGGCGTTGGCACGGGGCGAGCCAATAGCAGTGCACTGAGAGTACATCTCGTCGACCTCCTCAAGCGAAAGGAGACGGGTCTCGTAGATGAAGAAGTAGGCGAAGACGGCACAGCCAGCGCAGGTACCGGTCCAGATGAAGAAGACCTTGGGGCCAAGACCGGCGTGGCCGGGACCAGACTGAACAAGGTAAGGGGTGGCGTAACCGATACCGAAGTTCCAAAGCCAGTTGGAGGCAGTGCACATGGAGAGAGCCTTGGCACGGATGGCGAGGGGGAAGATCTCACCGCAAACGACCCAGGCGGCAGGACCCCAGGTGGAGGCGAAACCAGCAATGTAGACGCAGATGAAGGCGACGAGGGACTTGCCACCGGAGGTGTTGGTGTTGGGGACGACGGTACCGACAACAGCGACGATGAGCTCACAGATGCACATCCAGACGGCACCCCAGATGAGGAGGTTACGACGACCGAGACGCTCCATCATGTACATGCCTGGAACAGTGGCGACGACGTTGACAACGTTGGAGATGACCGAGAAGATGAAGGGGTTGGTGCCGGGAAGAGCGTTCTTGAAGAAGCTGGTACCGAAGTAGAAGATGAAGTTGATACCAGTGAGCTGCTGGAAGGCCTGGATGAAGATACCGGTGAAGGATCGGAGGAAGTACTTTCGGTCGTTGAACTTGAAGCAGTCGAGGTAGGAGCCGGTGGAGTGGGTGAGCTCGAGGTCAAGGTTGGTCTGGATGACGGAGATCTCGGAGCGGACGAGAGGGTCGTCCACGTCGGTGGAGTTGAGGCGAGCGAGCGACTTGGCAGCCTTCTCGTGGTTGCCCTTCTTGATGAGCCAACGGGGCGACTCGGGGAGGATGACGAAGAAGATGCAGAGGATGATGGCCCAAACGAACTGGATGGCAACGGGGATACGCCACGACGCGGTACCCTTGTGGTTCTGAGTACCGTTGGTAGCGAGCGAGGCGCAGAGGAGACCGATGGTGATAGCCCACTGGTAACCGGAGACAACGGCACCACGGATCCAGCGAGGAGCAGTCTCAGACTGGTACATGGGGACAATAGTGGAGAGAATACCGACACCGAGACCAGCAACAACGCGACCAGCGGTGAAGACACCAAAGTCAAGGGTAGCGGTCTGCATGATAACACCAGCGACGAAGACAAGGAGAGCAACCTGCATACCCCATCGACGACCGAGGATGTCGGAGATGGGAGCACCAGCGAGGGCACCAACGAAGGTACCGGCGGAAAGGATCGAGACGACGAGCGAAGTGTTGCCGGTGCTCAAATCGAAACCGGGCTGGGGTTTGTTGACGTCGGTGTTGGAGGGAACGTTGACGGGGTAGTACTGACCGAAAGTCTCCTTGAAGTTCTCCATGACAAGGAGACCGGAAATTGTACCGGTGTCGTAACCGAAGAGGACACCACCGAAAGCGGAGGCGGCAGCAACCATGATAGCAGGAAGCTGCTGCCTGACGTTGGCGGGGCGGGCCACAGGGCCAGTAGAGGCGTAGCCGGCATCGGCAACAGCACCTCCAGCCATCTTGAAGAAGAGTGTAAGAGTGTAGGTGTAGGAGGGGAGTAGGGTGGTAGGACGTGGACGAGCTTGCCTTGAAGGAGAGGAGGGAGCCACGAAGCTTGATGGATGATGGGGATGGAAGGAGGAAGGGGGTGTCGAGTCGAAGGGTTTATGTAGACGACGAGCTCGAGGGGGAGCGAGGTGGGGCGAATGGTTTCGGAATAGGCAGGTGGGATCCAGCGTATAGAGCGGCGCAGTCCAGCAGAGAAAATGAGCTGCTGTTGGGCAGCGAACGAAAGAAAGAAGGAAAGAAAAAAAAAAAGAGTGAAAAAAAAAAAGATCAACAACTGAGGCAGGACGCGAGGGAGAGGGCGGAATGGCTAAACATCCAATCAACACATGGGGACCCCAAACTCCAACCCACAATGGCCTCGTCTGGAGAAGTGCGGCTTACCACTGAGCAATAATGGCTATGGTAGCGAGGGGGGCCAGCGCAAGGCAACCAGCATAAACGAGAGAAAATCCAGGCGAAAGGCACAAGAAGCACAACGCAGAAGCGGTCATTCGAGCGGGGCAAAGGAGAAAAAGAAAAAGAAGAGAGAGGGGAAAGGGGAAAAAAAAATTAATCCGGTTCGTGTGGTGTTTCCACAAGACAGGGCAGGGTGACAGTGAAATCTGGAGAAAATCCACGGTCGAAAATCGAACGAGTTTCGGAGGGAATTTTGACAATACACGCTTCACACGCGAGCCAGGGTTGAGGCTGGACGCTGATGAAGTGCCTTGAGACGAGAAAATGGGAAGGTGGGGTTGAGGCATTTCCCCTGATGCTTTGGCATGCAAGAAGCGGGGACCCAGATTACCCAGAATTGACAATTTGACGCTTCAACTGAGGCCTAGAATTTTTCATTCTCCGACCGCACTCGTCCGTAATTGGTCCGTTCTCATTTTCCACCTTTTGTCTGCTTTGAGTCGATCAGCTCAGCTCACCCCGAAAGGTTGCTTTCTGCTCGCTTATTCGTGGTTGTTGCTCCCTGCGGGACGCTTGCCCCGCTCATGGTCACTCCAGGCATCCCGTCTTGACCGTTCAATTCCTCGCTTAGATGCTGGGGACCGTCAATGATTGGCCGAATCGCGCTAGACGGAAGACCATGCTGCGAGTGCCCTGATTCAAATCCCACAGTCTCGGTCAGCGCTTCTTGTTGTATTGCAGAAAAAAGAAAAGAAAAATCACGGCCTGCGCCCACCAATCAATTTGCCTTGCTTGTTGTCTCGATGCACTCAACAACCCCCACTTGGAGCGGAATGCAACGATGCGGCCCCTTCATGTTCGAGCGACGTGTGCCCCGCGGGGCCCTTCTGCATCGAGCGACAAGTTGACCGCGATGCTGACGCGAGCGATCGAGCGATCGAGTCGTGTGTCCAAATTTTCCGCTTCTCAATCTCGTGTTGCAAGCAGTGGATCCCGAACAGTAGCTCAGCAAGCCTGCTCTTGGTGAATGAGTGGGCTTCTCAGGGCAAAGACTTTTCAAAATCGTCGTTCCTGGTGTCTCTGACATGTCCGCGCTCAGTGTCGCGCTCGCCTTCATTGTGCTGTGGTCCAAGCTTCTTTGGTCGATCAGACACCAGGGGACGCTGAATTGAGCGTTGCAGGCCTCACGCGACCGTCGGGGACTGTCTCGAGGACTAACGGCAAGTCGTTTCGACGCGGGACGCCACTTTTTTCTCGAACGCGTCTTCGAATCACCTTTTGAGCGCTTGCTAGTCGGTCAATTCTAGCTGTCACCTGCCATAGCTGTGCAAATCTTTCCGAGTTGCCGTTTTCTCGGCGAGCGTCACTTGACGATTCTCGAGCACTAACGTGCGAAGGCCGGCCTTAACAATAGAATAGGAACGTCGAGACGAGAAGTCTTACGCAGCCTGGATAGCCTAGGCTCGCTTCGGAATCCCTGGAGCGGCCCGACGATCTATGGAGCAGGTGGAATTGCCAGCTCGCTTAGATGACACACGCGGTGTGATCATACCAACGAGGTTGGCTTGGATGGTTAGAGTGTATTGAAGGCCCAGATTTCTTTTTCGATTCGGCAGGTCCATTGTCGGTCGCTGAGTCTCACCTACGCTGCACCTCCCGACTGAAATCGAGCGGCCCTCGAATTTCCTGGCCTGACCCTATACCAGACATCGAAGAGGGTTGCGCTCATTATTTTTGTTTTTTTCTCTGAGCCAGACACGCAACAATGCAAATTCGAAATTCCAAGTCCAGAAAGAGCTAAGCGAGAGAAAGGGAACGCGAAGTAGGGCCGAGGCTGAACAGAGCCAGATCTTCCACCAAGCTCTCATCAATGATGCGCACACAATCTTCGTAAAGTTCAGAGCCAAGAAAGTTGATCTGTCAGGGAGAAGTCATGTCAAGGGTGCAAGACTCTTGGCTTGGGTGGCAGTTTTGGCGAAGTTGCACGCCAGAATCTGCTCCTCGCCCTCACACCTCTTGGCGATTTCGAATGCGAACAACGACAAGCAGCGCCGAAACAAACGATCAAGATGACTTGCAACCGCAGAAGCTCGACGCCGATTGCCGGTCAAGAAGCCAAGAACGGGATATCGAATCAAGTTGCGGAACATTTCGTTGGTGTGACAACGCCGAGGTCGGAGACTTTTTTAGCATTTGTTTGTCCCTAGCTGAGGCCAGTGAGATGCTGAGCAAATGGCAAGCTATAACTTGCAAGATCAAGGTCCAGATTCGAGCTTCAGTGCCGATCGCGTGGCATGCAAAGACAAATATCACGGTTAGACTGAGAGTCATGGCACCGTTCCTGAAACTGACTGGACCGTCAAAAGCGCCTGGAGCATGAGCAGGCAGAGACCTGCTGTGGTACGAGAGCCTGTTTGAGTCTTTGAAAGATTCCGGCTTTAACAGCATCGGGCTCAAGGGAGGCAATTCGGACAAAGCTGCAGGTACGGAACTCATACAAGTTGCCGGTTGAGTTTCTGCAAGTTTTGACCGCTGACGACAACAAAGTCCGCAACCCACGGGGTCCTCGAGTTGGGCCCCAGATCGAGCCTGAGTTGCACTCATGCTGTGCACTGCTGTATTTGATTTGCTTTGCGTTGAGCTATTACTTGGGCCCCACACGAGCATGCCCGCTACGAGCAGCACAAGCGGGGCACCGTTGCGGGGACGGAGGAATTGGCAAAGATGAGTCGAGCACATGCAATCTGGTGTGATGCTACGGCTTGAAGTGCGTCCTCTCGCGGAAATTGACCATAGTTCGTCCGATTAAGCCACGAAATGACGGTGTCTGCCTGCTGAAGGGCGTGTGATTGGCCTGCAATGAGCCATGGCGGCTACTCACTAAGACCCTCGACCCTTGCCAAGAGGCAGGTCGAAATGCGCACATCTGACTGGTGTAGGACCCAGTTCGGGACGCGTGAAGCCGAACGAGGATTCAGCGAGGTTCCAACGAAAATTCTCCGCTGCGATCTGACGCCTGGCAAAATTTCAAGTTTTGTCAGACAGCTGTATGTTGAGATGCAAACTCGCCGATCAGTGCTCACGCGAATCAACCTATAAAGTCGTCACATTTAACTGAATCTGGTTCTGGACGCTGTACTGTATCTCATCCCATCTGGCTTTGCCGAAGGCGCCGAATGCATTCCCACCGACTTTAATACCTGGCATGAAAGTGTGTATTGCTATCATACAACATGCTTTACTATGCGGAAGGGAAACTTTGAGCGATATTGTGAGGATGGTAGATCAGGGAAGTAAAAAGCAGGGGGTAGATCAGGGTCTGGATGTGCGGCACGCTCAACAAATTTTACTGCCCGAATGCATCAAAAAAGGAGGATTTTCGGAGAAATTTCTTTCGATTCGAAACTTTACCGACATGGAAACCATGTGCACGCCAGACAAGCCCTGAAATCGCGCCTCCCGAAAATCACCTTGAGTCTCTCTGGATCAGCTTGGGTCGATGCCTTGCAGCAAAATCATGCCAACGAGCGAATCGGAGGGGACGGCGTCAATGGACGAGCTCTCCAGATTCAAAGAAAAACAGGAAGAAGGAACGAATCAGCCTTTGCACGTCTAGCACTTCCATTTTTTAAAACTCCCTCGCTTCCCCTTCACCTGCCTCGGCTATATCCTCCAAAGCTGTCCCGTACCACACCCAACGACGCCGTCGTGCCTGGAGCTTAATCTTCTGCAATGCTGTCGTACGAAGCGTCGATCCCTCACCCGCTTCATCATTGCATCTTATAAGGTCATCAGCCCGTCCTATGGATTGCAACCGATCGGGAGTATCAGCATAGAGACGAGGTCAATCGACAATGAGCATCGCTTGATCGTGCTAAAGTCTGGATGTGCCAACAGGGTCTGAAGGGCCCACGGCTTACGAGATGCCGCCGCTGTTCCTTTTGGAAATTCGAACGAGACAGGGCCTGTGCGGGAAAGTCAGTGAACAGTGGCTCAAGTGAGAAAAAAAAAATAAGTGGGGAGACAGTCCGCCGACGTTCATGCATGCATGCCAACACAAGATTTCGGCTGAACTCTGCAACTTGCATGGCCAAAGATTTGTCAACTGAAATTATTTCCTGGGTGCGGTGTTTTCTTTTCTCTTTTTCGAAATCTCTTCACTTTGGCCGAAAATCTACGGTCTCAACTTTCCTCGAGTTCGTTGTTTTCGCCGTCAAGAGCCACGAGAACGCGTCTGACTTTCGGCCTTGTCCGTTACCAGAATCGGGCAAGATGGGACCCTGTTGACACGGCATCCCGATGTGTGGAGCCCCTTTGCAAACAGGCTTGCAACTAATGGCGACGCTTCTGTCCTTCAGAGACGATCAAGACATCCAGTCCCAACCCATCAGCGCTTCTTCTTTGATGTTGAGCCAAGTTGCTTTCTCTGTGCTTCAAGTGTTGCTCAGCTGCACCAAAGCGGTATCACGACTAAATGCGTGCCTGGACGACGCGCAAATGCAAGCCCAACCCGTGAAGCATTTATGCCCAGGGTTCGTCCGAATATCATCCGTGCCATATCCGTTTTGAGCAACCAGCCACTTTTGCTCCCCGCGTTCCTCACCCCCGCACTCGTTCATGCCATTCTTGCCCCCCTCGGAGCGCGCACACGCCGCAAGCAACTGCATTTCTTCTCAACACGGTCTTGTAGATCCGATCACGATAAGCAACCTGTGTAGCACAGTCATCTCCGCAGTGCCCAAGTTTTCGTTTGGCGCCGCATCCATATCACATGTGTCGTTCTGCTGTCAGATTTCTGAGACCCCGCTTCTGTTCAGTGGGGAAGAGGGTCGAATCTCTGAGCCCAGAAAGATTATTGAGAGCTTGATCATATCCCTGATCTTGATCTTGATCTTGATCTCGGTTGTGATCTTCTTCTCAACTTAGCGCCGGAGAAGCGTACCCCGCAAGCACCAACTTTGTCCCGCCTTGATGCTGGGCTTCTGCACATTAGACTGACATGTGTGGGGTCAGACGGAGCCCCGTCATCCGCGTATGCACTGTCTCCACAGCATGAACCTCTCTCTCCACAGCTTCAGCCTGAGCATCTGGTCCTGGCTATGCAAGTCCGAATGATCCCAACTTTGACGATGATGATCTCGCCTACTGTAATGATGGATTCAGCGCTCCGTGATCCGAGCTCGGCTCACTGATCTCCTCCAGATAAGCTTTACCGCACAACATCAAAGTTTCTTGCTCGCTAACACTCATACCGTTCGATGGGATCAATACCGTGAGATCGGAGATAGATTGGATGCGAAATGCGAATGCAATGAACAATGAACAATAGTATCTTCCCGCAGCACCCGTGTTTTCTTCCTTCACCACGAGGAGATGCGAGCATGGGCCATGCTGTCACATTGAGGATCTGCGAGCTTCCTGGATGCAACGTACCAGCGCAGATGCGTCGCCAGAAACGGTCTCGTACACGAAAGTTTGACCGCTAGCGACACGGATAGTAAATGATTTGCCTCCCCTGTACTCGAGCCCCGTCAGAAGGTTCGGAATGGCGTGGCGCGAACCTCGCACACCCGTGATTGTAAGATCCTCTTCCATATCAGAATCGCTCGCAACCTGTCGGCCCGAGATCCTTTCGGATTCGCCAACCCTGGACGAAGCTGAGGGCGTTCCTGCATTCATGGTTGCAACAGATGCAGACTGAGCGCCACTTGCCCCAGGTTCGCTCGAGCTTGAAGGGATTGCGAGAATCACTTCGCTCTTAACCTTGAGTGCTGTTGCAGCCTCTTTAACACACAGCAACCTCGGGAAATCTGTCACCACCAACTGACGACGTTTCGTAAACATCTTGCCGGCTCCCGTCTTTTTCTGCGCTACGGGCAAGCTGTATAGCATGAGCTCTTTGGGCAGCAGCAGGTTTGCCCAGCTCTGCTGCACTCCGCCTGCGAACCCTGCTACTTGAGCGTGCGTGGGAGTCAACTGCGCGTTCCGGCTAACAGAGCTAGGGCTCGAGCTTGCGTTGGTGCCTGATGTCTGACTCGACCGAGAGAAGGGCCTCGCTATTCGCAGAGCAGATGGGCTTACAAGCGCCGCACCATTCTCACCCATGGTAAATGCCGATGCTGAGTTGGATGAGTCGATAGACATGGATGAAAACTTGCGTCTCGGCGCAGCACCGCCAGCATACTGTTGCGAAACAGGGTTACCAACTGCTGCCGTTGAGTTTGGTCCAGTTGCGTTTCCCATGAACCGGCTCTGGAAGCCATCCGCTAAGCGCTGCAAGCCACTTTGACGTCTAGGCAAGCTATGCTCATGACTTGAACCGCGGAGTCGGGAGCTCGCGTCGGATGAATCCGAGTCGTCGGCATCGCTCTGCTGTGGCGCCGGTGCCGCTTCAAGGCTCATCGAGCTATCGTCGAGACCTGCGCTCGTGTGATTGTCCATGCTCTGCGTATCGCCATTGTAAGCCTGTGACTCGTCTGAGCTGCCGAACCCTTCATCCTCCAGACTGAAATCGCTCGCATCATTAAAGTCACGCTGTGGAGGAGCTGGCAGAGGCTCGACGAGTCCCGTCTTGATCTCTGGCGCTTCGAAAGCCCATAAGTGCTCGAAGTCGAAGGACGAAAAGAAGGGATGAGCTTTGATCTCGGCAGCGCAAGGCCTCTGCTTCGGATCGAGCGTGAGAACGCGGTCGATCAAATCTCGAGCATCTTCGGGAAAGCCTTCGGGGAAAGTGAATTGACGGTTCTTGACCTTCTGCAGAGTCTGATACTCATTAACGCCTTTGAAAGGAGGCCGGCCCGCCAGCATCTGGAAGAGGACGCAGCCGAAGGCCCACCAATCCGCAGGCTTGCCTGCTGGCTGCGCTTTCTCGACAAGCAATTCTGGCGACACGTATTCGGCCGTTCCGACAAAGCTGGCCGCTCGGGACACCTGAGCCGATGGGCCCACTTCGGAAGTGTCGGACTGAACTGCCGCTGAAGCGGACGAGGAATCGGCTTCGCCGGCGGCGTGCACAATCTTGGCACTTCCGAAATCGGTGATCTTGATGCGATGACAGCTATCGATAAGGATGTTTTCGGGCTTGACATCTCGATGGACGACGCCTGCACGGTGCATGGCATCGATTGTGTCTGCCAGCTGAGCGGCGTAATATCGAGCTGATACTACATCAAAGCTACCGTGCTTGCGGATGAAGTTGAGCAGCTCGCCGTTGCTGGCCAGTTCCAGTACAAAGTAGAGACTGTCGCGATCCTGGAAGGTCCAAAAGAGCGTCACTACTCCTGGATGCCGGATCATCCGACTCAATGCTTCCTTTTCGATGGAGACGTACTTCTGCTTGCCTTGCTTGAGGATATGCACCTTATCGAGCACCTTGATCGCGTACGCTTTGCGCCCAGCGAGATCGATCTTGCGTCGGCGTCGACGTGATGACTCCGAGCCAACCATGGCAGCGGCCGCAGATGTCGCGTTTGGATCCACTGTGCCTGGCTCTTTGGGTGACGGTCCGGAACACAGATCCCAAGCCTCGATGACAGTGGAATAGGAGCCTTCACCCAAGGTGTCACCAAAATGGAAGTCGTTGGGGCCTCTTGCAGAAGGCTTTCGCGGGGCGGGCTTGGCAGATTGCATGGAGCCGCCCGCCGTACGTTTCGGTATCTCTGTGCGCAATTCGGTTTCGAGTGCGAGGGGGCTTGAAACAACAGGGGTGGCATTCGTATCGATGGCGACCGGTGCTGTGCCGGCTAGGCTGTCTTGGAGGCCTGCGTCCGGCTGCTGGACGACAGCAGTCGCAATGGGCTCGGCAGGCTGCGCACCTACTAGGCCAGGAGACGGTAGCGCTGCGTGCTGCTGCGCCGACATAGCCAGAGGTCCATAGGGGTTGTTGCGACCATTCCGTGGGTTTGCGCGGAAGCCTCCGCGACCGAATCCGAGCCGGACGTTTCCAAGCGGTGCCTCGCGGAAGGGAGCAGCCTCGATACTGCTGGTGCTGTTGACCGAGCTGACCGAACTGACAGACATGGCGCGGCCTAAGTTGACGCCCCCAATGCCGGCACTGCCATCGCTGGCATCGCCGCTGCCACTACGATTGCCGGATGCAATGCTGCTGGAGGAAGACTGCGGCGCTAAGGGAGGTGCTGCAGGAACACGATGAGCGCCAGGGGGCAGCGTACCCCTCGAGGTGGAAGGCAGCGAAGACTGGGAGGATTGCCGAGAGGTGCTGGCCAGGCTGGCAGGACCACGGTTCTGCGAGGCGAAGCGGCGGGGCATGGGCCCAGAATCGCTGATGAACGGCTCATCGTCGTCATCGTCTGTTGTGAGATGTTGGTGAGAAGCTGATGCGGCTCGAGCGACTCTGTCTTCAGCCTCGCTGCCAGCTCTTGAGAGAAGACCTTTGCGGATACGGGCCATGGATGTTGAAGAGGAAGGTGGTGCGTTGGAGCGGAAACTGCTCTTGCGTGAAGCCGCTGCACTTGAAGACGTTGACATGGCAGCAGGAAGGGTCGAAGCATGCAGAGGTAATGGAGCACTCATTGGTGTGGTCGAGGCAGATGGACCGGCGGCAGGTGGACCTTTGGCAACCGCCGAAGTAGCTGCGGTAACGAGCTCGTCATCTTGAGCGAGTGGGAAACCGCCGTCCATTGGCGTGGGCGATGCGAAGATGGTCTGTTGTGGATCGCCTGTTGCCTGTACGGGATGTGAGACGTGCTGTTCGGACATCTTGCTCGTCTTTGAGAGCTCTGTAGGAGAGCCAGTAAGTCAGTAGCACCTTGAAAAGGGTTTCGCTCTGACAATGTTGACCGCTATCAGCGATCACGCTAGTGCTCTACAAACAAGAGCAGGTGCTTGTGTGCGTAACCTTCATTGTTGTTGGCGGCGTGACGGCGATAGCGGGCTCTAGGCAGAGATGATCGACTTTTTGCCAGGCGTGCGGTTCCGTTGGAGCTGGGTCCGATGGTCATACGTTGTAGGGTCCGGTGATAGCCTTGAATGTGGTATTGACCGCACGAGTTGTAGTTCTGGAGGTGAATATGGGGCCCTGACAATGCAAGTGAGAAGCCCTTCGATGTCTGTGGATCAGATCGCGCTGTGCAGTGACTTCACTTTGACGAGCAGGGTCCGTCGCTCGGTGGACTGCAAAATGGATGCATGCACGCAGAGCTGCAACGCGCAATGCTGAGCGAGCACGGTGGTTTGAGAATTGAGTGTGTGTGAGTTGCAGCGAATGATTTCTTGCTCGTCTCGCGTTCCGCGTGGAGGTCCAACCGCAGGCCGAAGGGAGAGTCCAGACAAACCAACACTCTCTTCATCGCATCGACCCGATGCGTTCGAGAGCTAATTTTGGACCTGACAAAAGAAAGCGTACCAACAGACAAAAAAAGCCGCTCAAAATGACGGTCAAGAAATTCAACAAAAAACTGCCTCTCGCGCGGTAGAGTTGACGCGCCGGAACAATCAAGGCAGCAGGAAGAAGATAGTCGTCCTCAATTCAAATTTAGGCTGCTCGCTTCGAGTCATGCCCGTCTGAAAGCCGGGTCAATATGAAAGGTGTCTGCAGTCTTGAACCAATCGAAAGCCTTTCTGATAGTAGTCATGCCCGTGCGGGGGCACGCTCAGATTCCGAAGATTGGAAACAGGAGCAATCACAATCCCACTGCATAGCGAGTGGAAGTTATTGTGCCCCTCCTTCTTCTTCTTCCTCTTCCCACCAACTCAACCTCTGTCAACAGATCACCTTGGTCAAGATGATCTCGAGAGGTGCCTCTTCGCTGTTGCGGGTGGCCTCATCGTCGGCATCGAAGCCGGCGATGCGCCTGCCTGCTCAAGTCACGGCTGTCCGCCACTTGTCCTCGTCCTTCGCAACATCGCTTCCTAACTCGACCCAAAAGCGTCAGCAACCCCAGCAGTCGGTTGAGTCCGACTCTACTTCGGCGCTTGACTACAAGCTCGCACACAAGCTTCGCAAGCTCCCACCTCTTCCATCGCTCGAACCTCCCTCGCTCGACGCTCCTCAAGCCGTTTCCAATATCTTGTACAACACACCACCCCCCTCCAAGGCTCCCTTCAAGCGACACACCCTCAACTGTCTTGTTCAGAACGAGCCAGGTGTGCTCTCCCGTGTGGCCGGAACTCTTGCCGCAAGAGGATTCAACATCGACTCGCTCGTCGTCTGCGGAACCGAGATCCGCGACCTCTCCCGCATGTGCATCGTCCTCCGCGGACAGGATGGTGTTATCGAGCAGGCTCGCCGTCAGCTTGAAGATCTCGTCCCCGTCTGGGCTGTTCTCGACTACACCAACACCAAGGTCATCGAGCGAGAGCTTATGCTCGTCAAGGTCTCCATTCTTGGCCCCGAGTACTTTGAGGAGTCGCAACAGGGTCCCGCCAACACTCCCGAGCTCATCGCTGAACGTGAGACCGACTCCAACAGGTCTCCTTCTGGCCCCTCGTCCGTCGGCGCAGCTGCTTCTCAGCACGCACAGCAACATATGACACCACTTACTCCCACTGAAGCTCTGCGTGTCAAGTCGGACAACATGCGCTCCGTCATCGCCCTTGCCGAGCAGTTCCGTGGCCGCGTCGTTGACGTCTCTTCCACAAGTGTCATCGTCGAGATGTCCGGCAAGAGCAGCCGTTGTGATGCCTTCTTGAAACTTGTTCGTCCTTTCGGTATCCTCGAGTGTGCTCGTTCAGGTACCATGGTCCTCCCACGATCGCCGATCCCTTCATCGTACTCTGGTACCGAAGACCTGACCGAGGAGGAGGTCGAAGCTATCGATGCAGGCGCCCTCCCCCCTGGTTGAGCAATCGTTCTGTCGAGGGCGATCTATACATTCTGTACTTACCCGCACTATCCATGCATTGTAAATTTGAGCGAGTTTGCTCGCTCGCAATTCCCACCGACCCGTGAATGCCTGTGTTGTGCCAGTCGCCGCAAGAGAGCCGCAGACGTCAAGGCAATGTGGTGTGTTCGACGTGTTGGTAACAGAGACTAGTCGTTCAACGATCAGGTGTGTCGAGCGATGTGCTTGCATTGGGCCATCTTAGGCACATGAGGAGTCGATTGACGTACAATCTCCGTTCTCCGACTCCAGAGCAATGGAAATGCACGTCGACATCAAGGACAGGAGTTTTGCTCCGCAGTCGAGTAACTCAACGAGAGCAGACTTCGTCGACAGAACGAGCTCAATGGCTGCCACAAGCACACACATGTGTCGACTCAGTACAGTAGCTTCAAGTCATGCACACGATTCAGAACAAGTCGCATTTGGTGTGCATGCCAGCAACCATGAGGCTCACATATACAACAAATTACCGTCGTGACTATAAGACAAAGCGACCGTCTTAGGCCAAGATGCGACTGACGACCTTCTTTGGGTTCTTGTACCAAGGTGTGTGAACAAGGTTTTCGTCCTTGTTCCTTGTTTCGGCGACTTCGATTTCGTCGATCAGGCGTCTGCCAGTATCGAGGTCAATGTCGTCGAGGCCAACACTGTTGTTAAAAATCAGAAAAGGAAGCAGAGTTAGTCAGCATTTTGTGAAATGTTATCGACCAAGGCGACATTGTGAACTCACATTTTGGTCTTGTGCCAGAACTTCCAGCCAAGGTAAAGAACGACAGCGACTGGAATGACAATGTAGGCTACGATGATGTCCGCCGCTTTCCTTGGGTTTAGGAAAGTCGTGTAACCTTGGAAGAAGGCGAGAACGATATTAAGAATGAAAGCGCCCCAAGTGCCATATGGAGCGAGCCAAGCTCTGAAGGGCAGATCTTCGAGCGACTTGCCCTGATGCAACCAAGCCTGGCGGAAGCGAATGTGGCAGAGGCAAATGACGGCAAACACCAAGAACGTCGAAACACCAGAGATGTTGATGATGTATGTGAACACCGTCGATGCACCTGAGTTGATTGAGAGGAGCGAGATCAGTGCCACGCAATTCGAAAAGATCAACGCCGGAACTGGCACCTTTCCACGCTTTGTTGTCCAGCCGAGAATCTTGGGTGCTCTACCAGTAGCACCAAGCGACTGCACCGTTCGAGAAGCGATGTAAAGCGAAGAGTTGCCTGCCGAAATGACGCTGAGAATGATGAGGGCGTTGATGACACTTGCGGCGGCTCCAATGCCGCCCCTCTTGAGAGCGATGGTCAGAGGCGAGGCAGCTGCTTTACTCTTGGCGCTGACAAGCTGTTCGTCGTTCGAAGGCACATTGAGCGAGATGAAGAAGATTGTACCAAGGTAGAGAAACAAGATCCGGTAGAAAACGGAGCGAATTGCTGTGGGTACAGCTTTACGCGGATTTTTCGCCTCGGCAGCTACGATTGCCACACTGTGATACCAAAAGAACGATGGCGAGATCGAGAAAGATAATGTCAGTCACTGTATGTTTCGAGCGTAGCATGTGATGAAGGACCCACCTCTCTGTCCCAGCGTACAGGGTTGCCGAGACGACGAGGATCTTGGCGATGCCGTTGAGTGCGTCGATGCCGGTGCCTTTGAATGGACCAGGTGTCTTGAAGTATCTGAAACCTATGTAGCCTTGATTGCCGCCAGCGCCGCCTACATTGATGACGATGCTCAAGATGAAGAAGACAACGATGCCAACCACTTTGATCGAAGCGAGAGCGAACTCGACCTCGCCGTAAGCAAGAACGCCGAGCATGGAGAAGGATAGAAAGATAACCCAGAAAATAGCGATCCACGCGCCAGTCGGAACTGTTTGAGCTCCCTCCCAGTACTGAATGACGATTGCGACAGCGTTGAGCTCATTCGCCAAGACACTGATCCAAAGTTCCCAATACAGCCAGCCTGTGACGAAGCCGAGAGCGGGGTCGACCCATCGACCGGCGTATTCGATGAAGGAGCCTCGAATGGCGAAGAGGGTGGCCATTTCGCCGAGGGCTTGAAGCACAAAGTACACAATCGCACCTGTGATAGCAAAGGCAATCAGCGCACCAACAGGACCAGCGTTTGCGAGGGCGTTTCCACTACCGACGAGCAAGCCTGGGCCAATGATGCCGCCGATCGCGATCATCACCATATGTCTTGTGTTGAGAGCTCGACGAAGATCCTCTGGTGCTTCCGACGATGGCACATCTGATCGAGACTTTTCGACGTCTTCGGCATCCGGTGAAGAGGGATGAGACGATGGCATCTCTTTGAATGCTGAACTTGGTACTGGTCGTGCGTCGTTGTTCTTGGTAGTTGAGATGCGGTCGACACCGCCACCGAGTCCTTCGACATGGCTAGACATGTTGTGAATGGAATTGATCGAGCCAGAACCAGAACGAGATCGTGGAAATGACGATTGACAAAGCAGTGAAAGTGCAAGAATGTCAAGGTCGACCAGAAAGCTGGTGTACCGAATACTGCACACTGTTTCACGAAAGCAAAGAGCGGGTTGACTTGGGTTAGATTGCCGCCGAGGAAGTCAGGAAATGTCAAAAGAAGTGTGAATGATGAGTGCGTACGGGGACCCTGTTACATTGGTCGCCAAGACCGCGGGCATTCGGAGTTGCACCACACAATGCACAGATCGACACACGATGAGGTGATAGAGCAGTCTCGAACGGCGGCAACCACGGCTTCAGCACCAGACAAGTGTCGACGAACGAAATTTCATTCATCTGAATGCCACACTCTTACGTGCTTAACGCATGCACAAACAAAGGCATCCTGCGACTCGAGACACTACCTCGACTCACATTTTCATCAGAGAACTGCCAATTTCTCACTCTTGCTTGCCACAGATCGCTATGAAGTCTGATGCAACGACACGAGCGTGCCTTGAACGAGCATGGCAAAGTTTTGGGTGTTGGCTTCACGCGCGCCTTCCAATCAAAGTTTGCCGAGGTACCTGAATCGCTCTCGCTTTCCGCATTCTACACTGGAGTTCATCACACCACGGGGTGCTGCACAAGCCTGCGATTGGTCTCAACTCATTGATCTCAGAAACTTGAGATCAGTCGGGGATTGCAATAGAACATGAGCTTGAGCCATAGCGCCGAGTGTCGAAGAAGAGGCTTCATGACAAGCTCTCCTGAGGCGAATCGATGAATGACCGTTTCTCGATCTGATTTTGGTGGGACAAATTGCTGCGAATGGCGAAAGTTCACTTGTCAGAATTCGCAGCGCAGGTTTAACCGACCTGAGGCAAATGCCGGCGCAATTTTGAGCGCGTGTTACACAAAACGACTTTACATACTCGTGCAGTTGCCTACGTCTTTCTCGGATAGAGCCGTTGTGCAACACACTCTGTCTTCATGTTGGCAACCGGGCGAAGAATCGAGGTCGTGCACGCAAAAGCAAGCGGATGATAAGGAACGGAAGAGACCCCGCATCCTCAGCCGACCTTTTTGCCAAGCGTTCCACGTGCCTGCACTGCGGAGAAACACCGATTGTTCATGTTGCCGGCTTCATCTTGACGGCCTTTTCAACACTATCACAGATACAAACCATGACTTCGACTGTCACAGTCCCGTCTGCAAACGAGGTCTTCAAAATCGTCTCTGTTTTCGAACGGCTTCCATCCCACATTCTCGATACCTTTTCAGCTGAAGGTCGGGTCAATCTTGTCTCTGCACCAAGAGGGCTGTCTTTCGCCGAATTGGACCAATGGTTACTCGAACATCTTGACGGAGCTCACGCAGCGATCGTCTGGCCCGTAGCGATCAAAAAGTTTGGACCACAGCATATCGCTGCGACGAATGCAAGCGGCAAATGGGAGGCTGGACGTTTCAAGGTCGTTGCGACGTTTAGCGTTGGCACGGAAGCCATCGACATTCCAACATGTCAGCAAGCTGGCATCAAGGTTGGATACACTCCATATATTGGTGATGATTCCATCGCAGAGTATACGATTGCTATGCTGCTGCATCACTGTCGACGTTTGACGTTTTTGGAAGAGACAGTCAAGAACAATCGATTCCCAGCAGCAATGGCGGAGACAGTGCAAGATCCGACACTCGGATGCGGATTCAGCCCAGCTGGCAAGACGGTCTGCTTCTATGGTTTTGGAAGGATAGCTCAGAAAGCTGCTGAGAAGCTGCTGTCCTTTGGCGTTTCTCGTATACTCTACACGACCTCAAGACCCAAACCTTTCACCACCGACAGCTTCCCGCGTCTGCACGCTCTACGAGAAGCCTTTTACCCCGACACATCCATTTCGAATGAGCCCGACCTTCTCGTCTCGGCCGCACAAGCCGATATCTTGATCATCCTCTGCCCGGGCAACGCTTCCACCAACGCATCCATTAATTCGACCGTCTTTGCCAACATGAAACCCACCGCTGTGCTCATGAACGTCGCTCGCGGCACCGTTGTTGTCAACGAAGACCTCGAAAAAGCGCTCAGGCAAGGCCAGCTCGCCGCAGCCCTGCTCGACGTCATCCAAGGCGAACCACACATCTACCATGACCATCCATTGCGAGCTCCAGACTTGAAAGAGCGCGTCATCATCTTGCCACATGCCGCATCCACTGTGGTGGAGACAAGGAGCATGATGGGCGAGATTACGGCTCGGAATATCTTGACTACGTTGGGCCTTGTCGACCCTCTGCTCGGCGACGAAGCGAGTTTGAGGCGGCAGCGTGCCTGGACGCACTTCGCAAACTAAGCGGTTGATTCTATCTTGCATTCACGTGTGATTCGGCAGGACAGTGATACTGTAATGTGGCTTTGCAGCACACACGGAACGACACGCTCACGCTCAAGTTGGTATTACGACTGAAATGATCGTTTGAGATTGCTAGATACTGGCGACGCAAGAGCTTACAGAAACATAGAGGACTAGGAGATATGCGCCTTGAGCAGCACGTTTTGAGCAAAGAGACTAGAATACAATGATCTGCTAAATAATCATAAGGACGACGAGACGAGAGATGCAGACACGACAAAAGATAACGAAACAAGAACGACAACAGTAGCGAACAGAACGGAAGATTGAGCGGATCACCACTCGTCCATCATCATCTCGTTGATACCGCCAGATGCCAACTGTGCTTGAGCTTGAGCTCGCGCTGCTTCATGGTCGCCTTCAACATGCTCCCAGAGCGGCTTGCCGTTGTTGTGTTGCTGAGCAAAGTATCGGTTCGCCGGAGTGCTGCTGCCATCGTCGGAAGGAGAGGGCGTGGGAGGGAACTCGACGCCCAGTGGGTATCGCATCTGAGCGGGCGGGGAGGAAGGGACCTCGTTGTTCTGGTTGGCCTCAACAACCATTTGCACATCAGCGTTGCCCTCGAGAAGGTGAAGCTCGTCCGACTTGATGAAAGTGTAACCATAAGATGTAACGACCTTGAGCCAGTGCGGGTTGTTGTTGGAGACCGAGAAGGAGGAAGCAAGACCCTCAGCACCCTTGCCTTTAGCGGAAGCGGAAGAGTGGGTGAAGATGTCACGCTGTTGGTTCTGCTGCGTGGTGGTGAGATCGTCAAGGGTCACGTCGGATGAGCTGGCGAAAGGGTCCTGCGAGTATTGCGAAGGAGTTTGCGGCTGCGATTGCTGCTGCTGGACCTGGAAAGAGCTTCCAGACCTGGAGCCGCGCAGCGGGATGGTAGGGCGAGCTCGCTTGCCGGCGAGAGGCGAAGTCTCGAGGTTCTCCTCGTTCTCGATCCTGCGCTTAGGAGTAGGCGAGGAGCCACCAGCCATGGTGTTGAGGTAAGAAGTCTTGACGGCAGGGGAGAGCAACATGGTGATGATCGTAGGATGAGTCGATTATGCGTGTGCGCGTGGCGTGTTGCAAAGAGTGGAGGTGCAGAGCGCGGATCGAGGGTGACGAGGGTGTGATGAAGGAGAGAACAAGTGGCCGGCACTTGGTGTTGTATGCTAGACTGGCAGCAGCGTGTAGGATAAGCAGATATGGTAAGCAGGTATGGTGGTTGAGGAACAGAGAATCGAAGTGTGGGCTAGGAGCGAATAGGGTTGATGGAGAGAAGGAAGAAGTGAGCAAGTGTCTCGTGCTCTTGACGTTCTACACCTGTCTAAAACCGCGTTCTCATGAATCGGAAGACGGGAATGCAAGGAGGCCACAGTATCCGAAGCCAAGTACAGTACAGTGAGAGAGAGCAGCTTCGAGACTACTGAGAGGTTCAAAGGAAAGCTGATCCGGTAAAAGTTTGAAATTTCCGAATTCATTTTTTTTTGCTCCACTCTCCGCATTTCATTTATGGCGCGGTCAGAGCTCAAAGCAGCTGTCGGCGAGAAGCTATGTGAACCTGCAGCGGCCGGACCGCGGCTGTGATTTAGCCATTTGACTCGCCGCATCTAAGAATTCAAGGGCATTTCCGCTTTTGGCGCGACGCGTTCACACGACCTCGGCTCGTACAATATCGGACGAGATCACCGATACTGACTGTTCCAACCATACATTGCCGATCTCTCATCTCTCTAGCACGGACACGGCTTCAGGCTTGAGGTATAAGCTTTGATGATGATCAAATATGCTATTCTTTGGGCCAGCTCAACCACAAGTAATGTCAGGATACACGTCGAACTTGCGTTGAGTGCCGATGGGAATGTTGCGTCGGGTTTGCTCTACCTCTTCGGGATCAAGTGTGAAGAAGAGTGTGTCTTCCGCCTCGCTGAGTTTGGCTTTGACATCACCGAGAGGGCCGACGACGGTCGAATGGCCCCAAGCCGGATATGCCTTCTCGCCCTCGCGCCAGCCGTCCTTCTCGGTGAGGACACCGTCAAGCGCTTCCTTGCTTGGTCGTGCGGGACTGCAGCCAAGCGTATAGACTTGATTGTCCGTGGCTCGCGCACGCAGCAACAGCTCCCAGCTGACGGGACCAGTAGTTGTGTTAAAAGCGCCCGGGTAGAGAAGACATCCGGCGCCGAGACGGCCAGCAATCATGGCCGGCTCAGGGAAGCGCAGGTCGTAGCAGATACCCAAGCCAAAACGTCCGAGGCTGCAGTCGAACACTGTGACACGGTCACCTCCTGAAAGCGTCTCGCTCTCCTGGAACGTCATCTTGCCCGGAATGTCAATGTCGAAGAGGTGAAGCTTGCGGTGAATGCTAATAAGCTGCCCTTGCTCGTTGAAAACGCAAGAGGAGTTGTAGATGTTGCCGGTAAGATCGTCACGTTCCGGAACACTTCCACCGACGAGAACGATCTTGGCTTCTTTCGCTGTTTCGGACAGCATCTTGAGACTCGGCGAGAGCTTCTGAATGCGCTCATCGATCTCGACAGGTTTGCCGATGCCCTTCTCTCGCGCTAGCTTGGACTCTGCACTCGGATCAGTGGAGGCATCGATGGTCCATCGGATCTCCTCCTTGCCCTTGCCCATGCGTGCGAGCGCCGAAGGAAGCGGTTTCTTGATCTTTTGATATGCGCCACCAAACGACTCGGCGTACTCGGCAAAGTACTTGACACCGTAAGGAGAGTTGAAGCACTCTGGGAGCACTACCATACCGACGGGTGCCGTTATGGGGCTGGACGAAGCGCCTGGACGAGTAGCTGCAGCGCGCAAGACCGCATCTCGGGCTCGTTTGAGGTTGATTGCTTTGTCGAAGGAAGTGGATCCCAATTGCACAAGGGCAATCGAGCTCTTTTGCAGCGAGAGGGTGGGTGCGGTTGACATCGTGGATGATGATGGATGTGGCTTGGTCTGATTGGGGTGAGACTAGGTGGGAGACAAAGAAAGACAAGTGTCCGGACATGCCAAGACCTCCGGCATGACTTGCTTGCCAAGCACGTTCGTGCACACCAATGTCGTACTCACACTGCAAGATGCTCTGCTTCGCTCTTCGGCGAATTGCACGGTCATCCAGGCGGATGGATTTAACAAGAACCTCGTCGGAAAATTCATCTTTCGCACCGCGGAGAGCACACTTCGACAGGGTCCAGAGCCAACCTGAGTCACAATCTTCTGACAGCTGAGCATGTTAAGCGGGTCTCCTCGGTCATTTAAGACGTTTGAGCCGGGCGCAGTCCGAGGTGGACGACCCACTTCACCTTGTCATTCAAGAGTCAATCTTTCGACGGGCTTTCCTCCTTCCTAAGCGCCATATATATCCTCTCCCTTCGAAGCTTTGAACGACGCGAGACACTGAGGCGCGCGAGCTGGAAGACTCCCCAACATGAGCATGCAACGATCTAGCAGCTTGTCCGAGCTGCGACGAGGCACCTCCTCATCGAGAAAATTATCCAACGTCCTCACACCACCTCAGTTATCGACCCTCACTCGCATCATCCTCACTCTCATCTCAGTATGTGGAGTCACCATCCTTACAAGTTTCCTCAGCGGAGCATTGACGGTCGCGCTTCCTTCGATCGCCAAATCAGTCAACCTGTCACAAGAGCTTCTCTCCTGGCCCTTGTCGCTACTCAGTCTAATGACAGGTGCGCTGCTGCTCATGTCCGGCGCGATGGCAGACGCTTTTGGCAGAAGGCCGGTATTCCTTCTCGGCATCGTCGTCTTTGCTGCTGTTTGCATCGTAACTTCGTTCATGAGCACGGGATTCGGATTGATCGGCTGCTGTGCGGGTCTAGGTCTGGCAGCTGCCATGCTCATCCCCGCTGGCGTCGGTATTCTCGGTAGCTCGATCCCCGAAGGTCAACTCAAGAACCAAGCATTCTCGGCGATTGGTGCTTCTCAGCCGATCGGATTCATCCTGGGTCTCGTGTTGGGTGGTCTGCTCGCAAACAACTGGCGCATCATCTTCTACATTCTCGGTGGCTTTGCCATCGCACTAGGCGTCTGTGCTTTCGTTTCCCTACCCAACGAGGGAGAGGAGCTCATCAGAACACTTAACAGCTCCAGAGCAACCTCTGTCGTCAATCTTGTAAACAGCACACCTGTGGAAGGTCGTACTTCTACCTCTTCTGTCCCACAGAACGTCGACAAAGGCGATTCCTCCAGTCGCGCAGCCGGTGCGGGAACGGGGGCTGCGAGTCTCCATGGCAGCATCAACGTTAATGCTCAAAGCGTGGGTCTCGGAACTCAAATCGACTCGAGTCGTTCCCTTCGCCTCAAGACTTTCGACTGGTTCGGCGCTCTCATGTCTACCAGCGGACTCATCATGCTCACCTTCGCACTCTCGGACGCCGAGTCAGCTCCTCATGGTTGGAGGACATCCTACGTCATCGCCTTGATCCCGACCTCGATCGCTCTGCTCACTGCCTTCTTGTACTGGGAGAGGTACCTCGAACGCAAGCAACAGACCTACGAGCTTGGTGCCACCTCTGCCACCAGTCAACAGCGTCGCAATGCCACCTTCTTCAAGGCACCACCTACCACGCCCCTCCTGCCTCCTGCTATCTGGCGAGCTCCTCGATTCGGCGCCGTGCTCCTCGTCATCTTCCTGGCATGGAGCTCGTTCAACGTCATGTCGTACTTGAGCACGCTTGTGTTCCAAGAGGTGCAGCACATTTCGCCCACAAAGACGTCGCTCTTCTTCCTGCCCATGATTGCGATGGGTTTGGCGCTCAACGTGCTGGCTGCGGCTATTGTTGCCAAAGTACCGGCGGTGTGGTTGATCGTGTGCGGTGCGGCGGCTGGAGCAGCTGCTTGTGTCATTCTTTCGGTCGGTGTTTCGCCGGACACGCCGTATTACAAAGGGATGCTGTGGACCATGATCCTGCAGGTTGGACCGGATGTCTTCTTCCCCGCCGGCTCGCTGTACGCGTCGAAATCGGTCGGAAGACAGCATCAAGCGTTGGCAGGCTCAATGTTCAACACCACTATCCGCGTTGCTACTTCGTTGGGCCTTGCGATCTCTTCTACCATCTCCACCTCTGTCACTAAGAGTGCCGTCGCCAAAGCTGCTGGGGGCGCATCGCGACTCATCACACGGGACCTCTCCCTGCACCCCTCGATGCTCCTCGCCAGCTCGCACCTCGTCCCGCGCGCTGCCGCCGCTCCAGCTGGAGCTAGCAGCGACAAAGCCTCCATCCCTGTCTCGGCTTTGCTCAAAGGCTACCAAGCCGCCTCCTGGTTCTGCTTCGCCTGCTCCGTTCTCTCGATCATCGTCGCCCTCGCCCGCCTCCGTTCCATCGGAATCGTAGGCGGAATGGAAGGCAAAGTCGAAGAAGAACCCTCCCACTCCTCCACCCGTCCCAACTCCCCCCACCTCCAACCTGTCGCAGACGAAATCGAATTGCACACAATCAACACATCCGGAATCGAACGCAAATCCCGCCCCTCCCACACCTAACTACCCTCTCCCTTCTTCTGTATACTAGACTTCACATTCCAGCGCCAATACAAAAAGACACGGTTGACGTGGTATATTACTGCTAAAGTCTGACGTTCAAGCCGTCAAGTGGATGCGTGTGAGAGAGTGCAGATGTAGTACAAATGTCGGGAGAAGAGGGGGTAAAAGGTCTATGCAAGAGAGACAAAAGGGACATGAATAACACTACAGAAACCGAGAGAGACGAGCGAAAAAAAAGAGGGTGGTAACACAATAAGCGAAAAAGAATCTGATGATGCGGGGTAACGATGTTGAATCGACCATATTTTTGTGGTTGTTTGTTAGCAAACAGCGACAAGCTTAGAACTTGAGCTGCTTGGGCTGCTCCCAAGAGAACTCGGAGCGACCAAAGTGTCCACCGGCAGCGGTAGCAAGGTACTGAGGCTTCTGAAGGCCAAGGTCCTTGACGATAACACCGGGACGGAGGTTGAAGTTGGAGCGGATGATCTTGACGAGCTCCTCGTCCGACTTCTTACCGGTACCGTAAGAGTCGACGAAAACCGAAAGAGGATCGGCGACACCGATGGCGTAGGAGAACTGGACGAGAACACGGCGAGCGAGACCAGCAGCAACGAGCGACTTGGCGACCCAACGGGCAGTGTAAGCGGCGGATCGGTCGACCTTGGAGAAGTCCTTTCCGGAGAAAGCTCCACCACCGTGAGCACCCCATCCACCGTAGGTGTCGACGATGATCTTACGGCCAGTGAGACCGGCGTCACCCTGGGGACCACCGATAACGAAACGGCCCGAGGGCTGGATGTGGTAGATGGTGTCGTTGTCGAGGAGGTTGGCGGGGATGACCTTCTTGACGATCTTCTCCATGATCTCGGAACGGAGGTCCTCGGTGGAGATCTCCTCGGCGTGCTGGGTGGAAATGACGACAGTGTCGACACGGAGGGGGACGGTAGCACCGCCGTCCTTCTTGTACTCGACGGTGACCTGGGTCTTGGAGTCGGGACGAAGCCATCCGAGGGTACCGTCACGACGAGCGGCGGCCATGGCAAGGTTGAGCTTGTGGGAGAGCATGAGGGTCATGGGCATCATCTCGGGGGTCTCATCGGTAGCGTAACCGAACATGATACCCTGGTCACCGGCTCCGTGGTCCTCGAGGGAACCGTGGTCGAGACCCTGAGCGATATCGGGAGACTGCTGCTCGATGGCGACGAGGACGTTGCAGGTCTTGTAGTCGAAGCCCTTCTCGGAGGAGTCGTAGCCGATCTTCTTGATGGTGTCACGGATGACCTTCTGGTAGTCGATCTGAGCCTTGGTGGAGATTTCACCGAAGACCATGATCATACCGGTCTTGGAGGCGGTCTCACAGGCGACCTTGGAGTAAGGGTCCTGCTCGAGACAGGCATCCTGTTGTGAGGTAAGAAATGCGGAGCTTTTCGTAAGTAAATGCTTTCTTGATCTACAGGCTTTGTCAAGGCTTCGCACACTGTCGGCTTTTCGTCCGAGCAGCATTTCTCAGCCAAAAGTACAAGCAAAATGCGAGCACTCTCCGGCCGCGAAAAGCTGCTGTGGTGCGCCAAAGCTGCCTCACAATCAAGCAAATTGACGCAAAGAGAGCGGATCACCCGACGTTGCTGCAAATTCGAATCAGTCCAAAGAGAAAACTTACGAGGATGGCATCGGAGACCTGGTCACAGATCTTGTCGGGGTGTCCCTCACCGACCGACTCGCTGTGATCGAAAAGAGCGATATTGAGCAGATCATGACAAAAGAAAAGTACGGTCAGCTTCTCGATTGCTGATGAAAGAGCAAGCGAATGCTAGAATCGTTGTTTGCGATCATCACTCATCGCCGCTGTGAGGGTGCAAAAGAGCAATCCGTGAATGACACTTACGAGGTGAAGAGGAAGTGACCCTCGGGAAGAGTGCGAATGCCAGCCATTTTGTCCTATTTGTCAATGGAGAAGGGGTGGATGAAGGGAGTGCAAGGATGTGATGGAGGAAGGAGAAGAGAAGAGAGAAGCGACATCTGAAAGTGATGTCAAGCGGGGGCTCTAGCGATACTTGCTGAACAAAACGTCAGAATCGCAAGTGAGCACGAGGCAGGAGTTCATCGGCGGTGCCGACAGGGCAGGAAGAAAAAAATGAGCACGGACGTGTGACAACCTCAGGCACTGCGACAGTGTTCAGGGTCTTTCTTCTTGAAAACAAAATCTGAAATTCAGGAAGAAGTCGGATTCGGATGAAAATCATCCAATTAATGTGCCACTTTCCCGCTGTCTCTGCTCCAACTCAACAAACAGTCACAGCGGTATGTTACTGTACAGTACAGTGCAGGATAGGACAGTGCAGCACAGGACAATACGGTAGACAGATAACTTGAACACGCGTGGGTTCGTGTCCTTTTCACGGCTGCAACAGACCCTGTCCATCTCTGTCTCTCATACTCACAAGAACGTGCTCATCCTTTCTGCTGTACTGACGTGGACACCCTCATGTCGCCTCACGACTGCGACTTTGATGTTCTGTCGAGTTTCGTCCGCTACTAGATCACTTTGCTAGCTTGACGGTCTATCTACTGTATCTGGAAACCGAGTTTTCTGCCGTCTTGTAGCCTTCTGCTCTGAAGCGGTGTTGCCTGCGCTCTCTCTCTCTCTCTCTCACTGTACCATCGACTAATCAGAAAGCATTGAGGCATCGCTCAAAGCATCAAGAATGTGCGCTTGTCGCAGCTGTGCTGAACTGTACAACCCAAATGACTGGCGGAGGAAGATCGCTGCAGATCCGTGCATCGACGGACAGCGATGGCGTGCTCGAATGCGCAAGCCACACGCTCCCTCCGTCACATCCGCACAATCGGGCAGAAACTAAATCGCGTCTCAAAAGACAGATCCACCCGATTTACCACCGCACCACGTGACTGATCCTGATTTCTTCCAGTCTTCCGAAAAAGTTGGTCTGCTGAGAGCACTCTTCCGACAGCTTTAGCCAATCCTCATCACCAGATACGCTCACATCATTCTTGACCACGCCCTTTCGCCCCACCCACAATCTCAGCAGCTGATCGCCCGACCATCAGCGCCAAACGACGGTCATTCCGATACCTTACAGGCGTCGACCTCAAGCGCATCACTTTGCTTTGACCGATTTCGATAAGCCCAAGAGCAGCATACTTACCTTTCTCCACGCTTCCCGCATCTTCATCCCCCAACATACCTTGCCAACATGCGCAAGGCCAAGGTCTTCAGCCATGAGACCATCATGCCACGCATGTCGTGGTCCGCACGCAATCTCTACAACATGATCGCCCGCTCCACCGTCCCGTTCCATGCATCGCAGACCTCCTTCACCAAGACTTCGCTCACCATGTACCAGCAAAGATGGCGATCCAAACGCTTCCTCCGCGCATATCACGGCGACTGGATCCCAGAAAAGCGTTTCAAGCGATGGTTCCTGCCTACCGAGCTTCCCAGCTTCGTCCCTCCTCAGGTTCCCGCCGCTTCTGCTTCCGGTGTCTCGTCCGGCTCCTCCACTTCCGGCCCCAGACGAGGCGGTCTCTTTGACAAAGCATTGCAAGCTCGCAGGGCGCCGACCAGTCCCGCCGCACACTCCGCATCTGCTTCTGGATCCACCACATCATACTCGAGCGTAACGCAACAGAAAGCGCTCGAAGAGATGGACCAGATGCCCACGGCTTCCCTCTTCATGCGTGATGTGGAGCGCAGGCTCGATGTCGTCGTGTTCCGCTCCTGCTTCGCTCGCTCCGCATACGAGTCCAGGTCCATGGTCGTGCAAGGCAAAGTCAAGATCAATGGCGTCAAGTGCTCCAACCCCAACCAACTTCTTCAGCCTGGCGACTTGATCAGCGTAGAACCATCAGCAGTACCCATGCTCAGCGAAGAGCTCGCCAAGAAGGCCAAGGCGCAAAAGGTCAACGATGCCGTTTCTGGAGAAGCTGAGGCTACCGAGGCGGCTGTCGCTGCCGAGACCGAAGCTCGCGCCGCTGAAGCCAAGGAGGGCGAGGCTGCTGCCGACTCGAGCGCTTCTGCATCCGAAACACCAGCAGAGTCCTCCGCGTCCGAGTCCACTACCGAGGAGAAGCCCTCGACCAAGGGCAAAGAGAAGGAGAAAGTCCTTCCACCCGGTGTCCACCCTTTCACCCTCCCCGACTACGCAGCACCCTTCCTCTTCATCCCTCCCTACCTCGAAGTCTCGTTCGCTACATGCTCGGCCATCTATGTCCGTCACCCAAGCATCGTCCCCTACAAAACTTTTTCGCCCACTGACAACAAGGTTCGCTGGACCTTCCGTACCGATCTCCCCTCCCCATACCCGGCAGGAGGCGAGTTGTACTCGATGGCTTGGGAGCACTATACCCGCAGCGCTCCCAGGACTCGTGCTGACGCGAGGAGGATCAAGCTTGAGGCTAAGGTGGGTAGGAATGGATTTGAGAGTGAGAGAGCCAAGGATTTGAACAGCAAGAGAAGCGCGTTGAGGAGAGGGTGGGGTAGGACAAAGCCGGTCGAGGGATGGAGGAAGCATTTGGCAGCAGCAAAGACTAGGGCCGAGAAACAGAAGGCTGCCGCCCGCGTCGTTGCTTGAGATTTGCCCTCCCAATCAGAAGGGCGTACTCTGCCTCTTTGTAGCACTTGTACTTTATGCCTCATCACATCGCCAAGTAGATTGATCAAACACAAGCGAGGAGATGTCCGATTTGGTGGTTGTCGTTCGCGCACGTGCGCTGACGGCGATAAAGATTTCCGTATGAGTGATGAGGGGAATGGCCTACAGTACGGATGACGAAGTCCATCAGCGAATCAGTTGACATCTACTCCGTGCGAGGCGACTTGTGCATCTCATCCGCAATCCCAACAGTATTGACCTGCCTATCCGCATCAAACATCATCGTAACATCCTCCTCTCCACCATCCGTCTCCCTCTCTGGCTCCGCAATCCCCACCGGTCGATCGCCCACATCAATACCCGTAGCTGTCGACGAGGGGGTTGCGGCATCGGACCTGATCAGCGACAACAACTCTGATTCATACGTCAAATTGTCATCCGCAATCGCTGCCTTGATCGTTTCCGACACCAACGACTCTGTGGCCGCCTGCTCCTCTTCCACGCTCAACCCCGCATCTTCCGCTCTAGCATACACCACCCAAAACACGCTCAACGACGGATCCTGTGGCCTGCCCATCACCACATCCTCTTTCTCAATCTCGATAGTTCGACCATTAGCGACCTTCCACCACCTTCCGTCGGGCTGTTTGACCAGCGACACCACCCGCCCCACCTCGTGACAAAGCACCGCGACCAAATCGTAAGCGAGTTGTGTCCATTCCGGATTCGCTGCCTCCCGCTTCGCCCTTTCCGCAACGAGTGCCCGCTTTGCATCGATCTGCGCTCGGATCTTGGCGATGAGCTTGTCCGTTGCCACCAAATCAGCCTGCACTGCAGCTTGGATCTTGCTAATCTGCGGCGCGGCCTCCGCCAATGTCGAGGAACGGATCGCATCACTCCCATCGCCAGGCGTGGCCACTTCCTCGAAGTACCGTCTCGCACCCTGCAACACCTCCGTCGATGATCGACCTCCATCACCCATCAACTTGGCCTTCCGCGTTTCAAGCTCTTGACGCATCGCATCGAGACGCACCATCTCCAAATCGCGCAGTTCGGCGTCGAGACGAACACCTTGTCTGCGATCCCACATGAGCGAGTCGAGATGGATGCGCTCGTTGATGGTAAAAGGAGGGGGTCCGCCTTCCGACATAGGCAGAGCATGATCAATGCCCATACTGACGGTCCTGGCCGTGCGTGTGAGCAGAGCGCCTTCGCCGTCGGAAGCAAGTGCCGCTCGGAGACAAGAGTATGTATCCGAGTTGATCGAGTCGTGCCGCAGTTGGATGAACCCGCGTTGCTGCTCGATCTTTGGCGGCGGCGGCAAGATTGAATCCGAGTCATCCTGCGCGCCGTTCAAACGAGGCGACGCGGGACTTGTCAAGGCTGCTGCTCCGCTTGAGAGGAAGAGAGTGTCGTCCATCCACAAAGCATCCGTTTCTACTCGAGTAGCGCCGGGTGTGTTGATTATCACATCATTGACTGCCGCGACATGCTTTGTCAAGCTATCAACCAAGAACTCGTAATAGAGACTGGCAACCTTTGCATGTGGGGTGTGGTCGGCTCCTCTGGCAAACACCTCGCTCGGAGTCAATGCGGTCACGTCCTTGACGACACAAAGCGGTCTCTGCGAGAGCTGGGCGAATGCGAAGAGCGTCTGTATCCGTTGCGCAAGCTCGAAGTGTGCTTCTACGACTGCTTTGGCTGCCGGATCAGACATGCCGTCTGTCGGCGGAGAACCCTTCCAGTAGTTGGAGAGGTCCGAGCCGCGTGAATCTACGGGTCGACTCGCAAGGTATGCTCGTCGAACAGGAGGTGCAGCAAAGAGAGCTTGCAATAGAGCTGCTGCGACGTCCAAAGTTCCATACGGTGCTACCATGGCGATGGGCGCTCCGGGTAGTCGGCGTGTCTGCAGGTCCGTTTCGAGATGCTGGGGTAACGCAGGCGTTCGCGCTCCAGAGCCATTCGACTGTAAGAGGTCGTGGTGACTTTGGACACTGGCCTCCAAAGCTTGCCGTAGCTGTTCGTCCTCTGACATGGCGAGGTCCTAAACCAGATTGGTACGGGCAAAAGAGAAGGAAGCAAGGGGATGTCAGTCAAGTGTCCGATTGTAGTGCTGTCCTTTTCGTCTGCATGAAGCGCGCACCATAGACCAACCGTGCCTACGTCGACGTCGTGGGGCGGTACTTCCCGCTGTTCTCGTCCAACCCGCTCTGCCAGGCCCCCTGATATCCTCATTTGCTCCGCAATCCAGTCTGCCGCGTCGACCATACGTTCTCTGCTGTTTATGAGGCCGAGTCGATTCCGCCAGTACCTGAGCGATGCGTGACGGCTTTATGAGGGTGCTTCGATCTCGAAGCTGATATCGGGGTGGATCTGGCACCTCTTTCCGAGTACGACCATGGCTCTGAATTGATCCGACAAGCACGAATTCTTCCTCGGGTTGATCGGTTGGTGTTCCATCACCGTCTGTGTCCATAGGATGCGTATGCGAGGTGTCGATCCTAACATCCTCCTGGGCTGCGGTGCGCCAATTCAAAGTGGCGATAGTGGCACTTACTCCAACTGTGCTTGAGGGAGCTGGTGGTCTGTATGTTTGCTGAGTTTGATGTTCTTGTAATGAAGCGGCCATGGCTCTTCTGAGGTCTTCATCTGCATCGGCGTCATTTGTCAAGTCTATGACATCTGCAGAGAGGGCATGTCAGCGTTGATCGGGGACCTCATCGAAGCATAAGGAGACTGGAGGAGGATCTCACCTTTGTTGTCCTGGGTCCACGCTTGGTTGGACGTTGGAGGGGGGCCTGGAGGTGGTCCATAAGTTGGAGGATGGGGAGCCTCCCATCCTGCTATTGCTGTATTGGACTGTGCCTCGCTCGAGTTTTGGAAAGGTACGACTGCAGTTGAAGAGGGTTGTGTATTGGAAGCAGCGGGAGCTTTCTGCAGCGTGTGACGGTCGTTGACATGATGGGTCGCTACAGTCAGTCAGGTGAGCTCGCTGTCGTCAACGTAGGTATTTGCACTTACATCTGGTGGAGCATTGTCGAAGAAAGAGTTGACAGCCCTTTCCACATCCCAATTAGAACGTTCCAGCACGACGCCAGCTTGAAACTCGTTGCAGCCTGTGAAAGCAATGAGCTGCTGTATCAAGCCCGGACGGTCAGCCATGTTGGAGAGCTGGAACAGCGCGGAATTTTGGCTGGATTCGACGCGAACGGGGAAGAGAGATGTGCGGTGGCTGTGTAAAGGAGCGCACACCGACGATCAGACCACGATATCTGCTCCTGCTGTGAAGGGTGTTGGTGTGCACGAATCACGATGCTGATGCTTGAAGGACGATGGTGATGTTAGTGAGTGGAAGGTATGATAGGGTCAATGCGTAGTCCAACACCTGCGAATGTATGTGGAGTTCTCACCGGTCAAAAACTGTATCGGCCGATTCGAATTTGGCGCGTTCTTCCAATTTTTGAGAAGCTTCGGCTCTTTGATGAATTCAAGGTTATCGGCTTCCACATCGTCTCCTGCTTCTGTACCCTTGCTCGCACCTCGACTTTGCTACCTTTGATTCTCTACGCACGCATCGTCACAGACGTCCACAGCCCCATCAGCTCCACGACATAGCTCGCATCTCCATCCGCCATCATGAGGACTACTGCAGTCAAGCTTCTCAAAGTCAAGCCGCTCCCTGCTTCGGCATTCCCATCATTGCGACTCCCACCCTCGGCATCTCCGATCAAGTCGAGTTCCGCAGTAGCATCATCACCAGCGACCCGCACAAGAGCAGCGAAATCGGATGTGACCGAAGAGCTGCAGAAGAAGATTGTTGAACGCCAAGAACTTGGTGATAATGTGCGCTTCTCGAAACACATTAATAACAGGGATCTTTACTGGAAGGTGAGTGTCGTCCGCCAACCACTACATGTGGCGTCGTGGGATGTCCGCATCGTGACCACAGTTCGCCGGATTTGTGATTTCGCTACACCTATGCTAACATCTTGTTCTTCGCTTGTTTGACTACGTGTGACAACGCAGGTCTCGAAGCCACAGCGAGACGTTCTCAAGAAGCTTCTTCGCGAAGCTTGATCTTCTCTCTGAGCCATAGACACCATCTTGTATTTGTACCGACAATCTCAACCTTGCTCTTCTCAACATGGCCCAGCGGTCCGACCCAACTTGCATCGACAGTCAAAAGTGGGCCGAGAAGGACGTCCCAGCTTGGGCGAAAATGGCATGCGAGCAGAGAGCAGAGCTCGCCGAAAATCTAACAGAGATATTCCGAGTGTCCGTGCCTTCTTCAGGTACGCTATCATCCGCTGCCGGACTCACGTCGACTGTGCGCAAAAGGATACAGGATCAGACTTGACTGGCTGATGAGTTGATGCAGCTTCCTGCGCGGATTCTACACTAAGATATGCTAGGATCGTCTTTCGACGGCAAGCGAGTTGCTCGAAAAGGCAAGTCAAGCCCGATTTTGCAGACGCGAGATCTGCTGCAGGTCGCCAAAACCTTTTGAACTGCACCGAACTTCCAATTCTCAGAGTCTTAACTGTACTGCAGAGTGTGCTTCTTCGCAATGCCGGAACCAAAGTCGGATCTTCTGAGCAAAGAAAAGGCTGGCATTTCATCGTGTCCATGCTGTCACTCGTATCGGGTGAGCTGATGTCGACGACGTACTGTATTTATTTGCTTAATCTTTTGAAGCTTAAATTGATCTTGGTTGCGGCTGCAGCTCAAAAGCATGCTGGCATCCAGCTGCGTGGGTTCGGTTTCGGAGCAGAGTTGCAAGTTGCAAGCCGACTCACCGGTGTCGGTGTTGCTTGGGAAACGCGCCTTCTCTCCGAACTTTTTTTTTTTTTTCTTAAAACACACACACACACAAATTGGTTGCAGATCATGTTTGAAGAGCACATGCATGTGTGCAGGTTTCAAAACCCCACTCCATGTTGTAGTCACACGCGATTGATGTGATTATGATCAACTCTTCGGACTTTCCGCTGAGCGCTTTGTGTCGAATCGGTTCGGTTTGCACGATGCTGCTCTGACTCTGCTTTCTCCATATTGAGCTTGTCGACCACCACCACCGCCACCACCACCACCATCATCTCTCCGCGACTAACCGAGCCCAAGCGTCATCTCGACTGACTGACTGTCTGCTCGCTCGCATCTATACCCATCTCTCGAGCTTTTGCGCCGAGGGGACCTTCGACCCCACCATTGCATGCAAGCGGACAGTTGTTGCGCGCCATTCGGCTCAACATCATTCATCAACCCACCACACGTTCTTCGCAACACGTCTCACACCCACGCAACCATCCTTGCTTCGTCTCGATCTCGTTCAAATCGCTCGGCGTCTCAGCGACTGGCTTTGCACACTTCGCTGCCAGTATCAAGTCTTGCTCTTTACACATGATCACCATCCCGACAAGAAGCATGGCTCCAGTATCTATCCATAACACCGCTTAAAACAGCAGTCGGCGCAACTTTCAGCATTCTTGCCCGGCACGGAGGTTGAACAACGCTGAGATGCCGTGGCCGCGAGATCAAGAAGATGCTGCCTCTCCCCTTGCAAGGGGTCTCAATCGCTTTCGCAGACCTTCCAATGCAGCATCTTCATCCCTCTATCCCTCACCCTCGCCTCAGATCCAGTACCTACATTCACCATCAACAGCCAAGCACACCCACCTCTCACCCGAGGAAAGACGCCACGCTGATGTCGCCTGGTCCGATGCTTCTTACTCACCACAATCCAGCAATGCCGTATCGCCTGCCATCAACTACGATCGAGACCTCCCCGAGCTTCCGCCCGATGCTCTTGCCGATGTCGACATCAACCAACTAGCATTCAGAGGCTTCCCTCGCTCCGATGATGAAGTGCGCGCGCGCAAGCTATCTCAGTACGACGCGTATCCAAGCCCGATCACGTCCGGTCCTCCTTCAGCGAACTCCGCAACTTCCAGCAAGACCGAAAGCGCAAAAGCCGCCGCCCAACGCTTCGCCAGTGCTTCCACTTCTGCCGCCGTATCCGCCGGTCTTGGCCTCAAGAAGCTCGGCAAGAAGGCTTCAGCAGCTAGGTTGCGGCGTGCCAATCCTGCCCACCAGACTCAGGAGCGTGATGTCAGTTATGCAGAACTCCGCGCTGGCATGTCTCGAAGAGGTACGGACGAAATTTCGGCAGCCATACATGGCGCGAACGATGTGCACGGCGTCAACGGCGACCTCTACCAACAATCAAGTCCATACGCTCAAGACACGTTCGTCGACAGTGCCGATCCTGCCATCGGCCTCCCGTACGATGTTTCGCACAATGTGCATGTCGACGTTGGTCCCCACGGATATACAGGCTTACCATCTTCGTGGGCGCAAATCTTGCTGTCCGAGGGCATGAACCAACAGGACATCCACGAGGATCCTGAAGCAGCCGCGAGGTTGGTCGAGGAAAAGACCGAGTACTATGTGCAGCGTGCGGTCGAGAACGGAGCGGACGAGAATGACACGCGCCGCATTCTTTCGCAGAAACTTGCAGCGGATCCAGATCTTAGCACTGCCATAGCTTCTGCTCACCAATCTCGACCGAATCGACCACGACGAGATAGCTCCTACTCCAGCGCCAGCAGCTCGTACAGCAGCGTTCTCGAGAAAGGCTGGGATCTCAGCTCCCCGCCCCGAGCGCAAGCCACCCACACTCACAAAGTCTCGGCCCTTCCTGCCAAAAGTCCGCTTCTGCCCGACTTTGCTGCCGAAGATTACGACGATTGGGCGACTTCGCTCCTCAGCTCTATACCCGATACGACCGCCGAGAAAGGCGTTGCTTCAAAAGCGGCAGACCAAGCGGCGCGTCGTCGCTCCAGGTCGCTCAGCCAGCTTACCGGTCCCAACCCCCTCAACGGTCTCGGTATCGGCCTTGCACCCGATGCCACTCCAAGACGCACCATACAGCGAGAGCGCGACCTCCTCCATGCTTCGAACGCCACTCCGAAAGCTTCCCACCTCATGCAAGCCTCGATGGGTCTCCATTCGCACTCTACTCAGGGATCCACAAGTCGGCCAGCTCACAGCGTCGAAGATGAGATGCAAGAAAGACTCCGAGAGAGCTTCGACGTTGGCGCCAAAAGGGGGGCTTACGACGATGAAGACGAAGATGAGGTGGAGCACGTCCAGATCGCCCAGGCCGCCATCGCCACCAAAGGCGTCATGCGCCCCGTCCGCGCCTCTCAGATCAGCGGACGCAAAGTCTCGCCTTCCGCGATGAGCACCGACTTTGGTAGCCCGCAGCCAAGTCCCAACGGTAGCGTCTCGGACTTGCACGCGCGGCCAGCTCGCTCACCGCAATTCAGCGATGGTTCCCGGCCGTCTTCATGTCAATCAGACGCAAGGATGCCTCGAAGCGATTCGGTCGGTTCGTACGCCACCGCCAGCTCGCGTACAGGTCTTGCCACGCGTGGCAGTCTTTCGAATGCACCGCCAAGAATCCACACTGAGAACGTTTCCACTTTTGCAGACCGTGAGACCACCAGCTCTCCACTCGAGACAAGCTCGTCCGGTCACTCTTCCACGCGTATCCAAAGCCCAGCTTTGACTGTCGGCACGTCCTCCATGGGACATGGCACCCAGGGCGGGTTCGTCGGCCGCGCTTCTCCATCGCCCAGCTTGTCGGTTCGAGAGGCGGTGTCTCCCGACGTGCCATCCAAGGACATCGACTGGAGAGCCCGCTCGCCCGCGCTTTCAATCTCTGCTTCCGAGTCGGGAGATGGCGCTTCTTCACCACATCAGGCTTCGCACGCGCGTCGATACGGAACCAAAGGGCCAGGATCCTTGGACAGCGGTCACGGCTCCGGTCATCAAACGCAGGACAGTTGGACCAGCACGGCGCACTCGATCACATCTTCGGACGGCAGTCACAGCGCCGGGCGAGGACTTGGGCTTCGGGATCGTCGACAGGCTCCACCGCGCATCTACCCGCCTTCGACCTCGTCGCGCTGGGCTCACATCAACCAGACTGATGACGGCTCAGGCAGGCGTTCTTCCCATTCCAACGCCTCCAATGCATCTGCTTTGCCAAGACAGAGAAAGACGTCCGCTGACAGCCTCGGCAGGCCGGAACGGAGCCCGATGATCGACAAGACGTACACCCCAGTACCCTTTGACAGCCGGGCTCAACTTTCATCCTCGAGGAACTCTCAGCAGCAGCAGCAAGTTGGCGATCGCGCGTCGGTTCGCAGCGCCCAATCAGACGGCGACGCTGTCTATCTCGTCCATCGTGACAGCAGACTGCAACACCTTCCCCCGAGGACATCACCCGTGCCGTCGGATTGTCTTTCACCCTCGAGCGGATTCCACTCGCCGGCAAGCGTGCAGAGCTCCCAGCTGGAACGCGAGATCGCTGCTTCGGCTGCTTCGCCTCGCGATTCGCTGCCGCCACCGCCTCCGCCGAAGCCCACAGTTGTGATCCGAAAGCAGCCCGAGTACATCCTTCCTGGTGCAGATGGTTTCTATACATTGCCTGCCGGCGGTGGAGCTGCCAGCCGCGCGCCAGCAGGAGTCTTGACGACCGCTGCGCATCAGGACCGCCTACGCCCTCCTCCTCTATCTCCGGCTCTGTCCCCGTCGTCGTCCACAGAAGCGTCCGATTATCATAACACGATCGAAGAGTGGATGCGTGACGACTACTCGGACAGATCACCTGCCACAACTACGTTCTCGGTGGCCTCTCCAAGTCTGTCGAGCAGCAGCCGTGATTCTCCTTTGCCACCTGTTCCGACGGAGGAAGAGGAAGCTGAGGCTCGGCGTGCGTCGCCCCACCAGCGACTATCTGAAGCGGCCAGACCGTCGTCCCCCCAGACTTCGAGTCCAGTCGCAGAGTCTGCTTCAAGATCGCAAGTACCTGCACAGATTAGCAAGCCTGCAATCTCAGACAGAGCCCCTCGACTCAAGTCGATCGTCTCTCCCCGTCTCGACCTCAGCTCCAGCAATCTGGCCGACCTGGCCTTCAGCCATCCACCGCCTTCGCCTGGCGAATTTGTCGAGATGCTCGATGAAAATGCTTACAGTTCGCATGCAACATCTGCCAACTCGCAAAGCCGCGAAGCCAACGAGAACGTCAGCCGCTTCCATGACAGTAGACTCACAAGCAGTAGCAAAAATGACCGCAACCGCACGCAGGATCGCAGCGATACAAGGTCGATCATCTCGATCGGACCGCGAGCGCAAGAGGATGCTCGCCGGTTCCCAGTCTCGATGCACTACGCCAGCGGGTTCGATACAGCGTCGATGCTTGGCGACGATTCGGAAGCGATTCGCAGCTTTCGTGAACTGATGCTGGCACGCCAGTCGATGGATCTAGAGGATGTCATGCCTATGCGCATGGGTCAGGAGGATGCACCCCCTGTGCCGGCACTGCCTAGCATGCAGGACCTCCAGGCCAAGTTAGCAGCCGCGGATCAGGCCCGTGCAGCGGATGCACAAGTGCGCAAGAACACAGCTCAAGTTTCGAACGAATCTACCGTGATGGCACGCAGAGACAGCCCTACTAGCCCTGCAGCTGCCCAAAGTCCCACAGGATACGAGACGATTCCAGTGGCTCCACTGCCGCCGAAGCTAGCTCGTCTGGGCGAAGAGATCAACCTCCAACCGCTGCGCAAAGATGTGCTGCAGGGCATGGAGATGATTGGCGACGGCGAGAGCGGACCCGTGTTTGCAGCGGACGATGTGCTCAAGAAGCGACGCGTTGCAGTCAAGATGGTGCGTTTCTCACCCGATGCTGACGAGGAACCTTCAGCTCGCCTTATCGGACTGGTCAAAGAAGTCCGCGTATGGCGGCGCTGTCGTCATGTCAACGTGCTCGATCTGTACTCTCTAGTGCTGGCGGACAACGCGATCTGGATCGTCCAAGAGCTAGCGGAACGTAGCTTGGCCGACATCATTGCGTGGAAGGAGAACGGGGTGAATCTGAACGAGTCTCGAATGAGCCGAATCATGGGCGACTTGGTGGAGGCTCTGCAGTTCCTTCACGGCAAAGGGGTACTGCATCGTGATGTGCGATCGGACAACATCATGGTCTCGAGCACGGGTGTCTGCAAGCTCAGCGATTTCACACATGCAGGCGAGCTCAGCGCCACGGTCACTTCGAGGCATTCGGTGATTGGCACGCCATACTGGATGGCGCCTGAAGTGATCAAAGCGGACAGCTACGATATGCGCTGCGATGTCTGGTCGCTCGGTGTGGTGCTGTGGGAGATGATCGAAGGAGATCCGCCGCGGGTCGACTTTCCACCTTTGCGAGCCATCACCTTGACGGCAACACTGGGCTTGCCGGCGCTACGGGATCCCGGATCGCTCTCTCATGATCTCAAGGCATTCTTGCATTGGGCTACCGAGATGGATGCAGAGAAGCGACCGAGCGCCGAGACGCTGGCGATGAGCGATTTCCTGTCGGATCCCTGCAGCCGTGCGAGCATCGTTGCGCTCCTTGAGGAGGCGAGGAATGCCGAGACAGAGGCGGCAGGGCTGGAAGCAGCAGAGGCCGCAGAGGATGAGGGGAAGGAGGTTATGCGAGAAGGTGGTGTACGTCAGAGGGACAGTTGGAGCAGCGATTCGACTACGAAAGGTTGAGCGAGGTGGAGCTGCCACTCGATACCCAGTTGTACATGAGCTTAGCATCACAATCAGTTGCTTTTCCAGCTGCAGATGCGACGTTTGCGAAAGCTTTTCACATTGACAGGCTTCCTGAGGAATGGCAGGTTTGTGCGAGTAAACAAGCAGCTTACATGGCCCCTCGCGAGCTTTCAACATTTTCCTGTCGAGAGACTGGCTGACCATCGACGCCGCTCGCGCCCATCTTAGCAACGGCACTTCCATCCTACCTTGCTGATACCTTGCTCGCAGTTTCGAGGCGGTGGTCTTCGATGCGATGTCGCCTCCTCGTGCTTGGAAGATGGCGGTGGGTCGCCATTTTCGGTACCGCCCGGTGCTGTGTACGAAGTGGAGAGCGCCGTGAAGTGAACTACATCCAAGTCCATGCGCTCGTTCGCCACAGGCCCAGCTGGGCTTGACTCGTACAGGCTGAGTAGAGATTGAGTGCCGCGACACCTCTGATCAGCCATGTATGGCGGAAGACCTTCGGAGCAAGACAAGCAAGCTTCACACGGTAGAACAGGAATGAAAATTGGAGCAGCTGTGCAACGGCAAGGCGTCGAATACCAACGCTCTGAAGTACGCTTGCAAAAGCCGGAATGTAACTCTGTCTCACACGCTGCTGTAGAACAAAGGCGAGCAGTACAGTACAAAGGGCATGTTGTGCAAGCACAAGGCTGGACGGGACTCAATCACAAAGTGGCGCGAGACGTTTAGGCTTGTGCGTGTCACGTTGAGTGAAGCCGTATCGACAACTCGGAAGGCGCGGCAAAAAGGGGCTTTAATTTCCCGAAACCCTTTTTCTTTTTCTTCCTTGAGGCAAAAATTTATTTTTCTGCAGTTTAGGCTCGAGTCTAACAGAATCGTAAAAATGTGCGTGAGCGTGTGGGTGTTGGACCCTCTCGAACGAAAGGCATCTGGAAAGGGTTCAACAGGGTGAAAGCGTGTCAACTGCGCTGCGGCCAACGCCAATGCGAATGCGAATGCGAAACGCAACTCGACCGGCAAAAGGGAAAGGAAAAGGAAAAGAAGCCAAGTAAAGCTGAATTGCCGCTTGGCTTTGTCTTGTCTTGTCTTGGTCGCGGAGTGTGCGTGTGAATGTGTGTGTGAGTGTGACATTTTGTCGCGCTCTCTCTCTCTGTGTTAAGAAAGTCAATCGGCCGTCAGAAGGAACGAGTTGTTAATAATGTACGGCAAAGAACTGTTGCATTGAGGCGATTCATCATCATACTGAGTGAGTGTGGCTCAGTTACTCAGTAACTCCCATTCGATCCTGCAACACCACTTAATCAGGCCGACTAGCCAGCCGTTGCTATCTGCTACCTTGCATATCCCTTCCACACAGCCGCTACGCTTCCCGCATTCCTTGTCACGATCGGTTCGTTCTTCCGCTTCTCGACCGCTTCTTTTCAAGCTTACGGTGGCACTTGTCAAGCACGCTTCCTCCAGGTCGAATCCTTGCTGCGTAGCTTGCCGCCACCCCTGCCTCCCTTTACGATCATTGGGCTGGAAGATTGTCGGCAAGCAATATCCTTCCGCATCAACTCTCTGCGCTGCGACCTAGCTTCACACTCTCGATCTCGCCTTGCAACAGATCAAGCGTATTCTCTCGCTTTCGAAAGCTTGCTGCTGTGGTCGACTCGACTCGAGTTCGATCGACCAAGTCTAAGTGCGATCTCCCGTCTCTACCTCCGAAGCTCGGTCATCGCCAACCAGTTGCATTCATAGTCGCCGGTCGGCTATTCACCCTTCACTCTCGACGACATACAATCGATTCATAGCATTCCTCATCGAGCATCTATAGCATATCACCATCTGCCACTTCAACAGACTGCATACTCCACCCGCATCGACCGAACATTCAGCCAATCACATCGCCGCTTCATCCAACTCTTTAATTCTATCGACCATAGCTCTCGCATCGCTGTCAGTAGCGCATATCTCAGCATCATCTCATAGGCTCTCGCTCGATTCAACACAGTACGAGTTTGTCCAGCATCTCTAGCTCCATCGACGATTTTCTTCTCATCTAGCCGTTTCCGCAAGTGCAGCTAGCACTCCCTATCATCGCCACACACCGTCTCGGTACATGTGCAGCCAACTCTAGCGTCAAGCCAAGACAGTGCACCTATTTGCACTTCCTTCCCTGCATCTCCCGCGCGTCGTCAGAGCACCCAGCAAGTATGCCAGCATCTTCAGCAACCGCAGCTGTTCCACCTCGTCAGCGTAGCCAATCGAAAGACGCTGCCATGCCGCAAATCGCTTCCCCCAAAACTAAAGACGAGGCCGATCTCAAAGACAGCCGCTCCACACGTGCGTCGCCATCCCGCCAAACTTCCTTGTTGGCATCGACAGCTGGTGTGGATCAGTCAACCTCAAACTCCCGCTCAATCTCTGGCAGTTCCTCAACTTCAAATGCTTCAGATCGTCTCGCAGCAGCCTCAGCCTCGCCCACCGCTCGCAGACACAGCGCCGCAAGATATGAAGCTTCCGCCAAGATGAAGGCCACTCTTTCCGCATCCTCGTCCGACAAAGCGGCCTCTCAGCGAATGGCCACAGCGCCATCACCAAATCCTGACCGCAGCTCCAGCAATGCCTCGACATTACCTTCTTTGAGCGCAACCACCCCGGCCCGCAAGCCGTCAGGCGCAGACGCTACCAAGTCTCGATCGTCTTCATCGAACGAAGCATCATTATCAAGCCATCCCATCAACAGCTTCAGGACCGAGAACCCCAGTCTGCCAGCTACACCCGTCCAAGCGCACGCCAGTCATCTTCCGCCTCAGCCGCAGTTCCCCATCTCGGACGCAAGCAACACTCATCTCGACCCGACTCATTTGCAACAACATATGAGTGCCATCACGGCTCCGCTCATGACTTCGCCCAGTCGATCCGCGCCTTTGCCGGCTGCAAATGGCTCCGCAGCCAGTGCCTCAGCTTCTGCGTCGCCCAACGGTCGCATCCGATCCCAAACAGCCGCTCTCGCCAATGGTGCTGCGTCGCATGGCACGAACTACAACAACACATCATCCAACATATCGTTTCACGGCTCCAGAAGCATGCGCACCAGTCCTCAGATGCGTGCTCTCCCTCAACAGCCACATATGCACATCCCAAGTCTCCAAACCCTGGGTGCAAGCATGATGGCTTCGGCCCCCAGTTCCGTCTACGGTGGCGGAAACAGCATCAGCGGCAACACAGCAACTGCGGCTACCAGTCCGAGTCCCAGCCAAGCATACGCTGGCCCCGCTTGGGAGCGTCACACCGCCGAGCTCACCAACTGCATCGTCGCTTTTCTCTCCCCCATCTTGCCCACCGAAGAAGAGTATCGCATCAAGGAGGCCACACGTCGACAACTCGAGCGACTTGCTAACAGAGTTAGCCCGGGTGCCAAGCTGCTTGCCTTCGGCAGCATGGCCAACGGCTTTGCTCTGCGCAACTCGGACATGGATCTGTGTTGTTTGATCGGCAAGGACGGAGAAGGAAAGCCCGTCACACAGCACACTGCTTCAGAGCTCGTCGAGATCCTCGGCCAGCTCATCCGAGAAGAGACCGACTTTACTGTCATGCCGCTTCCCAAAGCCAGGATCCCTATCATCAAAATCAACCGCTCACCCACCGCCGATTTGCCGTACGAGATCGCCTGCGACATTGGCTTCGAGAATCGTCTCGCTCTCGAGAATACTCGACTGCTGCTCAGCTACGCCATGGTCGACCCACCGCGTCTCCGCACCCTCGTCCTCTTCCTCAAGGTCTGGGCCAAGCGCAGAAAGCTCAACTCGCCCTACACCGGTACACTCAGCTCTTACGGGTACACGCTTCTGGTGCTCTTCTTTCTTGCGCACGTTAAGAAGCCTGCTGTGCTTCCCAACTTGCAACGCATCCCGCCAACACGCAAGATGAAGCCCGAAGAGATGGAGCTCAACGGCAACAACATCTACTTTTACGATGATGTTGCCGCTCTCCGCAAAGAGTGGAGCTCCGAAAACACCGACAATGTCGGCGAGCTTTTGATTGATTTCTTCCGCTACTTTTCCAAAGAATTTAGCTATGCACGCGATGTTATCTCGCTCAAGTCCGAGACAGGTCTGCTATCGAAGGAAAGCAAGAATTGGAACGCCGAGCTCTGCATCGAGGACCCTTTCCAGATGGGATACAACGTCTCGCGCACTGTCACCAAAGACGGTCTCTACACGATCAGAGGCGAGTTCATGCGCGCCAGCCGGATTCTGACCAACACTAGAGGGCACAAAATCTCGGTGCTGATTGCGGACCTCTGCGAGGAACGCGAGGACAGTCTCAGCCGCGCACCGGACGGACCTGGCGGAATGCAGCGCTATCCTTACGCTAATCATCTCGGCATGGCCGCCGGTGGCACGAGCTTCTATGGTGGAAGTGGCAGCAACGGTGTTCGACACTATGGCAACAATCGACGCTACGACGGCTCCAACATCAGCGGATACGGCGGCAGCTTTGCTTTCGAGCAGATGGCCCGCGGACTCAGTCAAGGCGTCGCCTACCCACCCACCGCTGCTATGCTTGCGCCTCTTTCTCGAACACATGGTCTCAGTGCCAAGCCGCAGCCACCGCGCTTTGCCGCAGCGAATGCGCACAACGCGGAGGCGGGTCAGTCGTTCAGTTCAGCGCAGAGCGATTCCGGTGGATATGCGCCGCTCGATTTCACTCGGTCGAGTATTGGTCATGCTTCCGCACGCACTTCGCCTTCCTTCAAGCATGCTGTACCTGCCGGATTTTCGGCAGCGAGTGGCATGGGTGCTCAGGAGGCTTTCGCTTATGGGGCAGAGATCAGCTTTGGCGCTCCTGCAGTCGCCTCGACGCGTGACGATTTGGGCAGCACGCCGCGCAGCAAGACTTCGCGCTCGTTCTCGGAAACGCTCAATCGGTCCAAGTCGTTGCCACGTGCCGGTGCCATGGCCAATGGCCATCGCGGGAATGGAATTGCTGCTGTTCCCGCTTCCGCGCATCCAGCTGCGTCAGCGTCGTTTGTACCCAATCTGCCCGTCTCCGCGGCCTTACCCGCACCAGCAACATTCTTTGCTCCAGGCTCGCCTCAAGCTCTCGCTCCAGGCGATCTGGAATCGCGCATCTCGATGCTGTCCGTTCAACAGCCGACCCGTCGACTATCTGCATCGTCGCATGCTTCCTCGTCTGTCCACTTTGACTCGAACTCGGCCAGCACGCTGCATTGCTCCTCGGCTTCCTCTCCGTTCTCGCTCGGCCATCCTGCGGTTCAGCAACAGCCAGACACACATGCGTTGGTGCAGGAGTACTTGCGTCGATCCGCTCAGCTTCCTGTGGATGCGGATGCGGAAGAGACGGGATCGGTCATCAGTGAGGCTACCCTTGATGAGCTTGCGAGGTTGTCCGAGATGGAGGATGACGAGTGGAGAGCGGAGGAGGTGGGGAACCAACTCACCCCCATCGCACAAGCGGAGGGCGAAGAGAAGGGGGCGTCACGGTTGCCAGAAGGGATCGTGCAGCAGGCCAAAGCGAGGAAGAGAGCACAACAGCATGCGTCAGCGGTGGAAGGAGCTAAAGCAGCAGCAAGCAGTGCGATCGCAAGGAAGGATCGAGAGAATCATGCTGCATCGGCGAACAAGCCAAAGTGAAGTGGTGCAAAGAAGTTTTCTCACTTGCATACAAATCATCATGTCCAGGAATTTTTCATCTGTAGCATTCTAGTCATTCATCAGCATTTTCAGTCTCGACCTTGTCTTGGTGCTGGAAAGATAGTGTGTGTTTGAGATGGGTATCGGATGCTACGACTCGCCGAATCTCTCCTTGGCCATGGCTTTGAACATGTCCATGGTTTTCGCATCTTTTTCTTTGAGTGCTGACACTTTATCCTGCATCTCTGCCTTTCGCTCTTCCATTCTTTCTTGTCTCGCTTGTTCGCGCTTACTCAACCTTCCGTTGTCCCCTCGAGGTGCAGATAGGATTGGAGCTTCGGCGTCGTAGAGGTCACGATCGTCCATCTCGATGCCATCATCTGCATTGCGTCGATTGGCAAATTCTCGATTAGCTTGGTTGCGTTCTCGTTTCTTCTCCAACATTCGATCGCGACCGGTGCTACGACCGTGTATCGCTTCGTCTTGATCGCGTTGATCTGCTCTTGCCCGGTGGCGTGATTCGGAGTGCGAGATGCGGTAGAGATCTTGTCCGTGTTCTTTGTCCAGTTGGCTCTCTGCATAGCTTCGACCGCCTTCACGAGGCCTGGAGCTCCAGCCTGCATCTCGCTGAGGCGGATTCTCTTCGCGCTCCCGGTCTCCGTCTCTCGCTTTGCCGTGACGCGAGCGCCTCTCCGCCTCTCTAGCTTCTTTTGCTCCACGACTCTCGCTGTTGGTCATGGTCTCCACTGTGTCTTTCACCATCTCGAGCTGCTCTCTCTCTTCCTTCGAATAGCTTGCTTTGCTCGTGAATGCCCACTTATGCCTCGATCCTCCCGCAGCACTACTCGAACTTCGAATAGACCCATTGTAGTATTCGTCTGGAAGTCTGCCTTCGTTCCATCGCCGCACAAAGCGGTCAAAGTACCGTCGAGCTTCCGAGGACGAGACTTCATCGAGGTATTTCCTTTTGCTATCCGCTAGCCACGCCTTGAATTCGGTTGCGCGGATAAAGTAGTCGTCCGAAGTCAAAGGCTCACAATGAAACCGGAGGAGAGTGGGATGATGTGCGGCGTCTGTACCGATCGAGGGGGAGCGTGACCGACGCCGAGAAGAGTCATGATGGGTTCCGTGGTCGCGGCTGGAGCGCTGGCGACCATCATCACGCTCAGATCGATGGGCGCGGCGAGAAGAGCTGGTGCCGTCTCCTGCCATGATGCTCAACTCGTTGACACTGAACAATATAGTTGCTTGTCGAGTGAAAGGAAGATCAACGGCCATCACGCACCGGAAATGTCGATTCCTAACGCAACCTCCACCTCCGAGTTCCGACCTTCGAAAGAAATTCTCACATCTGAAAAACACATACACTTGTTATGAGTAGGGGGATGAAGTGAAGGAAGTATCAATGTTCCTTTCTTTGGTAACAAGGTCCTGCAGCCTGGGGACCAGCTCCAAGCACAGGTGAATGTCTTCTACCATGCTAGTCTGCTGCACAAGACAGAGTATCAAAAAATTGTAGTGCATTGACAGAGATTGGAAGGAAACCCCAGTATCTGATTGTTCACTTCTTGTACTGCAGCATTAGACAATCAAGGCCCCAAAATCTGGTTGGAGCCTGGCCAAAGTGGTAGGAGCACAAGAGGGAGTCCAGTCTAGACTGTCTCCCCTCATTGTCACTTCATACTCATACATGTGGTGGGAATCCAAGACTGTTTTTATTAGAACACCTGCATTACTCAACACCAACAAATGCCTGTTGCAGCTGAGCAGGACCAAGCAATTTAATTGTCTCCAGCCTCACTGGCCAATCCACCCACCAAGATTTGCAGACCATGGAGATGTAACAGTATGGTGCTGCTTTGTCCTCTTCCTTTTTGGCACAGATGTTTCTGCCTCCACCTCCTTCTGTTTTCACAATTCCTCCTGTTTTGTGCAGACTTCCTTTACCTTGTTCAAAAGCCTTGCTGCATAAGATTCTTGCTCTTCCCTTGTATTTGCCATGCTCAGACCCTTCAACTGCAGATTCTTCTTCAAGGCAAGGCCATTGGTAGCCTTGAGGCAACTTGTAGCAAGGCTGTTTGCTGCAGCTTCTTGATCAATTTCAGGAATGTCCTTCAAACCCTCAAGCAAAGCTAAGAAAGCCTCCCAGAGAATTGGCTGGTGTGCAAAAAGTCTCAATGGGCTGTCCAAAAAGCGGTGTTTCTGACCATCCTTGTCCCGGCCACACAAATGGACTGGGAGATTGATTGCATCCATGACCTCCTCGCAAACGCTGCAGACCCGGACAGGCTGGCAGCTGATGAGGATGTGGCAGACTGAGACATGCTCAGCAAGCCTAGAGCAGTCCCTGAAATGCCAAAACCTTGACGAAGGTGCAAGGGTATCATCTTTGAGACAAAATCCGCATACCAGACCATCAACACCACCTGACATAAGCGCCTCTTCCACATGACCTGCAAAATGCAATTCAATCTTGCAGAGTCCAACAAGGAAGACCTCCTCTTCCTGGCAGTAGGCAACCCTGACCCTTGCCCAACCGTGGGCAGCTTCCAGGTGAGCATAAAAAGCGAACTTCTCCGCCTCTGATGCTACCTCTGCAAGCTTTCCCTGAGCAACCTGAAAGCCATACAAAGTCCCGTTGATCTGAGTATGGGGACAGGTGAGATGGTTATGGGGAGAGTGACAAGTCAGGCCCTCCAGGTGATACTTCATGTGAAGATCAACATCTGCAACCTGGTCTACACCCTGGTCCTTCGATTGTGAGCCTTGCAAAGCATACTTGCAGGCTGGCTTTGGACAGCCATGTGTCTTATAAACCATGTGGAGCTTGTTGTTCAGAATAGACTTGAGCTTTTCCTGAACACAAGTTTCCACATGTTTTTGTCTTTCTCCTGCCATTTTGCCTGGTGCATTGGTGTTGCATCCAGTGCATTTGACTTTGATACCATCTTCATGTGTGTACCGGGTGTCATACAAGAGCTTGACTGCTTCTTGCATGCTGGTGCGCCCCGGTCCTCTAACAAAGAGAGCATCAAAGTGGGAGCTCTCTGGCATGTTGTTTTGTGCCTGCCCAATGTTGAAGCTCTCATCAAAAGCTTGGGCAATGGCAGCTGCAATGGCATCATTTGACTGGACTGACAGTGGCCTCCAGAAGTCCAGAGTGACCTGGTTTGATTGTTTCTTTTTTCTATGTGTTTTGCCCTTTTGAGCTCATTTTTGTGCTGCCTATCTCCTCCAATTGGAAATCTTGTCATCATCAGGACCAAAGACGTACAACCCATCTTGCAGAGGCTCTTGGCAGTACCAGGGGCACCACAGAGACAGAATGGGCAATTTGAACTCCCACCACCACAATCACACACACTCTCTCCCCCTAGCAACAGCCTACAGTCTTGGCTTTGCACATCCAACCCCACCCACAGCCCTCTTCACTCCTACCATACAAGTCACACACACACCCACAAACCCGCTCAATCCCCTTCAGAATCTCAGCTGCCTTCATCAACATGGAGCAGCAACAACACAACTCCAAAGACAGCCCTACTACAATGGAAGCATCTGAGCAGCCTTGGGAAGGACAAGCAACGTTGGAGGCTGTGGAAAGAGAGCCTGGGGAGGAGAGGAAGGGTCGCACACCAGAGCAAAATGCTCAGAGGAATGCAAGGAGGAGAGAGCTTTGGGCAGCTTGTACTCCAGAGCAGGTTGCAGAGGATTCGGCCAAGATCAAGGCGAGGCCATCCTACAACAAGTTGACGGATGCGCAGAAGCAGCAAAAGAACAAGCTCAAGAGGGAAAGAAGGGCTACAAGAACGGCAGAGCAGATTGAGAGGGAGAGGCAGACGCAAAAGGAATATAATGCTCGTCGGCCAAACAGGGCAAGCAAAACGAGGAAAGTGCTGAGTGATGAGCAGAAACAACGCAAGAATGAACTTGCCAGGGAAAGGTGGGCTTGCAGGACACCAGAGCAGATTGAAGCGGACAATCAGAAGCAGAGGGATTCTTACGCCCGTCGTAAAGACGCTGCTATGGATGCTTGTATTGCAGCTCTGGAAGCTTCACTTGATGACAGTGAGGCAGGACGAATTGAAAGCGGCAATTAATCAATATTCAATTGATTGTACAAATCTTTGTCTGGCAAATGTGAACTTTTGTGCAAGGGTTGAGATGACTATTAACGAAATTGATGTGCTTGAGGAGGTTTCTGAGCGCACTTGGAGAAGCTACAACAGCCACAGAGACGGAATGGGCAACTTGTTCCAGAGTTTGACTGGGCCAATTTTCTCTTCTACATGTGTTCCTGTCTTGATTCTTCTGTGCTGAGGTTGCTTGCTTGCTTGAAGGGCTGCTGAAAAGTCTGGCTCTGAGTGCTGAAAGATGGAACATAAGAGTGGATCTCAGAGTGCAATTTGCCCAGATCCCTCTTCTCTGTGTATATTTGTGCTGTCAGCATGTAAGGGTACTTTTTGTGCATCTTCTCCCAGGCTCTCCTTCCACAGTCACTGGTGTTGCTTGTCTGCCTGAAGGGCCTATTTGGGTCTCAGGCTGCTCTGGTGCTCTTGCTGAGAAATCAGGTTCTTATACCTCCAGCATTGTGCCCATGTTGAGGCCTTTGAGTGCCAAATGCTCCTTGAGAGCAAGGCCGTTGGAAGACTTCATTTGGCTGACAGCAAGGCTTTTTGCTGCAGCATCAATTTGTAATCAGGCACACCAACAATATGTCCAAGAAAGTAAAGAAAGGCATGGCTTAATTGGCATCTAATTGATGTGGTTTGTTGAGAAAGCCATCACAGAATGTGGCAAGCTGGAATGTGGTTGCCAAGTTCCTTGAGGTTCTCCTGATGCTTGTAGCAAGAAGGTGGGAGCATGATGTCAACAAGGCAGAAGCCACAGACAAGTGTCCTGGCAGCTGACCTCCTCAATCTGAAGCACATGGCTTGCAGATTGCAGGACCAAGGCTGCTGGTCCAACAAGGAAGATTTGGGTGCTAGCTTCACTTGTGCAAGGAGAGTTCAGGATGTTGCAACTGAGGAATGAGTTGCAGCATCTGACCATACTCACTCTGATGTCTCACTCTTGTCACAACCATCATCTTCTCAGTCCACTCCGCTGGTTGTGTCCTGCACAACTTCAGCTTTGACCTTCTAGTCACTGCCCAGCCACATGGTCACATCGTTCTTGTTTGCTGTTTGTTTGGTCTCGTGCACACTCCGCCTCGCTATCGTGCGATGCTTGACCACCCGTGTTCCTTGCAGCCATAGCTGGAGCTCGTCGACAACTCACTCAACCTTTTCAATATCATGACTGTGCTGTTGGTTCCTCCTGCTCTCGCTGATGTTTGCGATGGCTGTGCTTTCCGCAGAGGGTGATCAGACGCTGTAGAGGCCACAGTCGTGGCATCGTGGATCTCAGCATTTGTGTTTCTAAGCGTTCAGTCGATGCGACATCTAGAATAGTCTTTTAGCCTTGCACACAGTCGTTGATCTGATGTACGTAAAGCATGCCAAACTATCTCGATCCGTCGTTTGACTCTACATGGCCATGAGTCGTGCATACTTCTAGCCTGGCTGTAGTGACCCGAATGAATGCAAAGTGGAATTGAGCTGCAGACACCTTGCCTTCGCCGCACAAGTGGCAGCTCAACATCGGCAACGGTACGGAACGTTGACACTTTGAGCAGACAGCCTCGGTAAGGTTACTGATCGACTTGAGGAACTTTGAACGCAGAGCTAGCATGACACGCTCGATAAAGTTGACATTTGGATGCAGCAGATCCGCTATGATCTGCGTCAAACATACGGAGCACCAGATCCGTTGCAGGGACCTCCTCAAGCATAGCAACATCGTGTTGAGGGACTGTAGTCTGACTTTTCGGCCGGCACTGATGGGATGGATGAGCTACGTGTTGGTAGCATCGTACAGTCTGAGATGTCTCTCGTTATGGAACCATGTCTCAAAGGTCAAATCCCACCAGGCACACACAGCCCACACATTGACCAGACACGGGGTCGAGAAAGAGTAGTCATTGCATCTATGGACTAGCCCAAGTATGCTCCGGCGATTGCTTTTGTTGCTTGAAGGCAGGGTCCGCTTATACGGCCTTCATCTGATCTTTCAATGCCGACTTTGCGTTCTCCTTAGCAGCCACAACGTCACCGACTTTCAACCCAGTCTGCTGCTCTACCGTCTCCAAGCCACTCCTGACACCCTGCTCGGTCTTGTCCTTGGCATCCCGAATGGTCTTTGTCGTGGAGTCCAACATTTTCTTGCCCTCCTTCTGCCATGCCCTCCTCTGTTCCGTCAAGGTTGGTACGTACTTCTGCTCGACCTGTGTGTAGTATGCTCCCAAGTTGGCGGCGAGGTGCGGGTTGAATACGTTCAAGCTGACGATGGCCGCGAGCGGGGGGGTGAGGAGACGGATAGGGAATGCTCGGTAGCGGGTGAAGATGGAACCGGCGAGGGTTGCAACGCCGACATAGAGAAGGCCGGGAGTGAGGGGTTCCGAGGCGGGGATGAGGGATTTGACTTCGCCCTCGATGGAACGCTCGACGTTGATCCAGGAGTCGACGAGCGAGCGGACGGTGTGGCGCGTGTCGGAGGTGAGGGAGGAGACGCTGCGGCGTGCGGATCCAATTTGGCGCTCGAGCTCGGTCTGGACAGGGATGAGCTCAACTTTTGGGTCGGGAAGGGGGTAGATGGGAAGCTGTGGATGGGGCGATAGAATGCATTCGACGAAGTGGCAAGGGTGAGTTCAAGCTCGACAAAGGCATATGCTGCGATGTCCGCAGAGTTGGTGACAGCTTACCTTGGACCCATCGCTGGAAGAAGCCTCGTCGTTGTAGACGGGCTTGGAGAGAAGTACGGAAGATGTGCCGGCGACCATGGCGATCGATGCGCCAGCTGCGACCTTTACGGCTGCCGAGCGTGCCTGTGTGATCGCAGTTGTGAGATGTCGGAAGGCGTAGTCGATGCGAGAATGTCGATGTCAGTAAGACCTGCACTTGCGTCGCTATCACAGCTTCGAAAGCTCGAAATGTACTTACGGAACCAGCAATCATGATGACCTGTATGTGTAGTGGCTCTGTGGCGTTGTTGAGCTTGCGAGTGACGCTTTCGATTAGCCGGTGCCTCGTTGCGATGTGGTCGAAGAGGTGGAGAATGTCGAGTTGGAGCAAGAAGAAGTGTCGATTGCGATCGTGCCTGCATGCCTGTCTTTCCCGCAAGTGGAGTGTGCGAGCGGAAATCGGAATTTCAAGGATCAGGCTTCGGATTGCGATGACGAACGGCACGTGACGGTGCTCAATTTCCGAATTTTGTGGACTGGGTGATGTTAACTTCGTCGCACTTTTGGACAGCTCCGCTTGCACTTGACGCGATTGACCTGGTCGCACAAAGATGGGCCTCGTCCTACCAGGCCATTCCTCTCAGCGTTCCATCACAATTGCACTCTCAAACTCGCAGAAAGAGAGCCAATCTCAATTGCACTCTCAAGCTCGCAGAAAGAGGGCACAAAGAATGCAGAAAGAGGAATGAGACTGCTTGCCTTGAAGCGGTCACGTCAAAGTAGATGTCGGTCTTGAGTGAAAAAGTGAGAGTATTGCTCGAAGAGAGCATGAGCCAAGATACAACGCAACGAAGAGCTTGGAACCCTTCAGACGGCTTCCAGGATGTTAAGGAGAAGACTGGCTATCGTTATTGAGAGGAACAAGCAGTCAACAAAGGTCACAGCCGTGTCAAACAAGAGGAAAGCTATGGGGGTTGATGATGTGGATTATAGGAGGCGATGAGGAGGGAAGTAACACAAAACTGGGAGAAAAGAGATTGTTCGTGACGAGAAGATACTACTCGAAACTAAGCTAAGAAGCCGAAAGTGCATGATTCGACCAGAGCCATCAGGACTATGCGAAGTGCGATGCTTAGTTGATCGAGATGGGAGTGCACGAAGTCTGGATGAGACCGTTGTTGGCACTTCCATTGCAGCACACAGGAGTGGCCTTGCATTGGTTCTGGATGGGAACGCCGATCAAGAAGGGAACCTGAATGCAGTCGAGACCGATCGCACCGGTCAAGGCTTCGTTGAAGGCAACTCCCAATCCAGCGAGCGCATCGTCAGCCTGCTGGCCTTGCTTCTGCTCGTGTAGAAGAAAGCAAGATGAAAGGAGAGAATTTGGGTCAGAGACGATTCAAAGAGCGACAGGAGACGAAGAGGCGATACTTACGACCTGGGAACAGCACTGGAAGGTACCGGTGCCGCACTGGCCGTTGCCGTTGTTCTCTCCGGCGTGGGGAAGGGCCGAAGCGACGGCGGCGAAGGTGGCGACAGCGGCGAAGATGGTCTTGAACTGCATGTTGATTAGAGTGAGTTGGGGGAAGCTGAAAGCTAAAGAGAGTGGGGAAGAGTGTGTATAGAAGAGTGGAGTGGAGTGGAGTGGATGAGTGGATTGATGATGAGAAAGGGATGGAGAAGACGTTATTCGTCCCGGTCTATATACCTTTCGAGTGAGTCGATCTCGTCGTATGGGAGGTGCCGAATAGTGTGCTTTCAACAACGAGAGGGGTGGCTGCGAAACTCTCGAGACACAGTCTCGTCTCCAACGTGTTGCAAATGCTACAGCGGGACCATCAAAGAAGAGTGAGACCGGGTGACTGAGTGTAGTGAGACGGTATGGCAAAACAACACAACAGCCATTGAATCGGCGGCACTACGCGAGTCAGAGCAACGAAAAGCGTGAGCGCCAAGCTGTCTGCCGTGCCGCTACGTTCCAATCGAAGCAGTCAAACGAGCTTCCACTGGCAAGATGTGACGATGCAGAAGCAGGCCGCTTCGTCAAAACAATGATCCACGTCCGGCGAAGGCCACCGCAAGCGGCCAGCAAGCCAAGCGATTCCCGTGCATAGTTTGGCTTTCGTCGAAACGTCAAACTTTCGCTGAAACGTCAACAACAAGAACGACACACAGGCACGCTTGTATTGATTTGTCCGCAAAGACAGCCTGACTTGAGCAGCAGCGAGGGCGAAGCAGGCTTGACCAAGCAAGGAATGAAACGCATCGGGTTGATGCAGAATCCTCGTGTCTAGGCATAAGCGAGTTCAAATCCATGCATGCAGACGACCTAGTTGGCCGTTTTCGAAGAGAGGAAGCTGGACATTATTGATGCAGCTCACGGGTACGGAAGTAGCTGTCGAGGATCGGATTGGAGCGTGGTGCGCAGACAGCGGCAGAAATGTCAAGGTGTGCACAAACCTTAAGCGATGTGCGAGGTTGAGCTTGATGCAAGAAATGTGATTTTCATCGAAAAGTGGTGGCTGGAGGCAAAATGACAGGAGGCGAGACGAGGCCCACTGTCTGTAGGGGTCAGGATCCCGTCTGTCTCGACTGGGGCTGCCAGAGCAAATTGCCGACGGGATAGGGCTGAGGCGACATAAGAGTGGTTTGCAGCAAAGAAGCGAGGCGGGTATTCGGCGCGCAGGTGGAGTTGGACGGACAAAGGCAATGCAAAGAGCGAGCGAGAGCACCTCCGTAGGAACGTAGAGCGGCAGTCTGCTGGCATCAAGTCGTCTGCGAGCCAGAGCATGCACAAGCACGTAGATGCACAGTTGGAAATCGCCGCACTCCCTGACTGCTGCCTCCGTGCCGTCGCGATCCAGCCACTTCAGCCAAATAAATACAGTAGTAATAAAACTCTTCTTTGATTTTTTTGTGTTTTTTTTTTTTTTGGTGAGCTTGCTGCTTGTCTCACCGAACAGTATCAGCCCAAAATACCCTTCTCTTGGCCTTGACAGCTGATTTAGCTCTGCGTGCCAACGCCCAAACCTCGACGACTTGCATGGAATGACATGAATAGCAGATTATACCTGGCCTCACTCCTCATCTCAATGCACAGACGCGCGCACAATGGGTTCCTGTTCATTGGCCTCTAGCCTCGCATCGCACACTGATGTAAGTACAACACGCTGGTTGGAGCTCCATTTTGCCAAAGCTTTGCAGAAAGACGTAGCTCGATCTTGACTTCGACGCATTTCCGCAGCTAGTGGAGGCTAGTGACCGGTCCGAAAGGACCAAACAGTGAGCAACACGAAATCCAACCGGCAAAGACGACCGGTTCGAAAAGGTCCGGGTTCAGCCTCCTCGGCTGCTTTGTGCAAGCCATGCCAGCGCAAGCGGTGTTTCAAGCCTACCGATCCCATGAGAATAGAGATGACTGCGACAAAAGAAGAGATGGCAACGGGTTCAGCCAGATGACTCGGAAGATCTGTGCCAGGGCGTGACGCAGACAAGGCATGTCTTGCAGATTGTGGACACTCAGATCGTCATGTTTCGAGCAAAAGAGAGCTCATCGATCGACGGAATTGTCTCTACGGACGGACAGCTTCGGGCATTTCTTTCAGGACAGGAACGATGGCATTGATTCCCAATGAAAGCTCGCTGCTGCTCGGGAAAGCTAAGCCAAAGCATTGATTCGACGAAAATGGACCGAAATATGGCGACCCGAGCAGATCAAGATAACGAAAGAATCTTCCGCATCGAACGTTTTCTCACCGAATTCGATCTTCTTAGCCCATCTTGAGCTGTGTGTGAGCCTCATGAGCAGCCGATTGAAGCTGGCTGTACATTCCTTCCCGGTGTAATCGGACATCTTCGTCTGCTTGATCACGGTCGAGGGGTTATGATGCTATACGTCGCTCAGCTTTCTGACATCTTACAGCATACTCGACGACGAGCTTGCTTGCAACCAGTTGCGCACTCACTCTGCAGATCTCGATGAGATGGATTCGCCTTTCATGCTGCTAGCTCATCTCGCATCAGAAGGCTGTCAGGATCATGCAGATGTCAAGCGCTTTATACCTGCAGCCAAGACCTGTGCTATGCTTGCATGCTTGCAAGGAACGCCGTATCTTCCTTGCAGACGGTTCATTGTATTCGATTTTGGGACGCTTACGAATCTCACAAGCTCAGATCTGTTGAACTTCGCCAGCTCAAGCTCGAAAGCGAGGCGAGAGCTGGACGACCAAGCTGAAGTTAGTGAATTTGCGCAAAGAGCAATTAAAAGAAGGTGTGGAATGTGATCTAGTTCAAAAGAATGGATTCGGAACGGATGAGGTGCATGTTGCGAGCGTGTGGGCCACATGTCAAGATCTGCACGTCTGGTGCTTGGACAGCAAAGCCCAAAATTCAATTACCGCTCACCGCCCAGCAAGCAGCGCGGTGTTCTTGCATAGGATTGGATTTTTTGAAATTCGCTTTCTCTGAGGTGGCTTGGAATGTGAGCTACAGCGACGAATCCCCACATCAACCATAAACTGTGCTATCAGATCCTGGCGGCGGTTGGCCCGGTTCATCGGTGCTTTGTGAGGCGTGTTCCTGCACCTGACAATGCACGTTCCCCAGACTGCCCGCTGACCTCCATTGTGCATCTCAATATACCCCTTTATACATCGCAGTGCAGGCTGCTCTGCACATCGCTGCCCAAGAAACTCTCCGCGCAGTTTGGACAAATCATCACCCTGTCGCTGCAGTCTTGCGCGCGCGATGGAAAGGGATCGGTGACAGGCGTACACACACCGCGGCGTGCGTCGCACATCCAGCTGTAGCGAGAGGCGAGCCGTCAGCCTCACTCACACTGCACAAGCCTGACTCCCACCGGCATGCCAGGATATGTTTCAGACATGTGATCTTGTATGAGTTACGGTACCCTTACCACAACGTCTCGTCTAGCCGCTCTTTGACGACATTACATCTACACTTCGCCTCTCAAAGTGGCACAGGCATCGTTCATCGCTCGTTCCCGCCACGATCTCGAGCGAGCGCGCTTCTGAGGAAGGGGGAACCTCTGAGGTCGCGATGCTTGCACGTGCAGCTTTGCATCCGCTCACAAGCATTCGATGTTGATCATCCCAAACACTTCCGAAATCCGATGTTCGAAGTTCGCAAACAAGCATCTGAACCTCGTCGCCTGTGCTATCTCCCGCAACAATGCTCTCCTCTCGAACGGCAATGAACGCAATCAACCGTCCACACCCCTCAAACAGGCTCACGCGAGTATCATGACAATCGAGATGAAAGTCTGCTGCAAGTCACTGTCGCATTACTAGAAAGTCCAATTTGGTACATAGGTAGATCATTTTGAAGTCGGCTCGAGGAGAAGAAACTGATTCAGGCAACGGGCTCCTCGACCTTGACGGCCTTGCCGGCGCCAGTGCTACGGACCTTGCAGGCAGTGGGCTGCTTGTGGCTACGCTGCGAGCGGAGCACAGCGGAGGCGCGGACAACGGCAGCTACAGTCGTAAAAGACGAAACAGGAAGACGGGGAGGAAGAATATGTTCGTATCGAATGCATCCATGAGGATGACAATGGGGGTGTTTCCACCGCGGCTAGCTTGGATTTGTTCCTTCTCATGCCATCTTTGCTTCTGTGCCGGAGTCTTCAATTCAAATACATGTCGAAAAGTACATGGCGGGCTTGATGATGTACGTTGAGCAGTCGCCTCACCTTGTCAGGAGAGACGACATTGGGAAGCCATCCGAGTCCGATAGGACCACAGAGCCCCACGAGAAGTGCACAAGTGCACTCCGCTCCTACGCCGGTGTTTGATATTGCATCGCTTTTACGCCCAACCCTTCATGAAGAAATCGTAATGATTGATATCCGGGGGGTTCTAGCGCAATGCATCGGTGTTTGGATGAGCAAATACATACAACAGGTCAAGTCAGCACAGTATCGAGAGCGAAAGAAACGAAAGACACAGAGAAAAAGTTCGTCACTGCTGACGGCACAGATATCGATAGGAAAGATGATCGTATTTGTGAAGGTAGTTCTGGCAGCGATGTGTCGAGTCTTCTTCTGGAATGAGATCGCGCGCTGGCCTCCGAAGGAATTGGAGGAATCACGTGATCCTGAATTCAGGGGTGAGGTCGGAACCGGCAGCAGCGGAATTCTCGAAAACTGTCAAAAAGACACACACGAAATCGATACCGCTCGACACCACATAGATGCAAATCATAACTTCACACGTTCAGCAACGGATTGAACAGATCAAAGGAACTTCGAATTCAAAAAAGCAAACTACCTCGGTGCGAAAGAAGTTATGTGAAGCCGGCCCACATCCCACGCTTGCCAGGGTGGAGCGTGACTCTCTCCATCAGATGTCCTCCTTCTGCGGTGGCTGTTTCGACGTCCAAGACATTGAGTTGGACGAGGGTCTGCACGGCCAACCAGACATCGTTGAAGCTCGTCCCTGTCACCTCTTTGCCTCCATCGAGGATAATTGCGAACCGTTGGGATAGAGAAGCGAGGTTCAAGCCAGGACGCTGGAGGGTGAGTGCCACAACCGTGTCCAGTAGGTTGCGCCAGGGGCTAGAGGAGGGGAGGCCGAGGGTGGTCCAGATGTGCGGCAGCGTCATCGTGCCCGGAAGAGGGAGGTTGAAAGGTTGGACGAATGCAGAAGCGATCAGGACTGGAGTGGATGTCAGAGGAGAGAAGAACGCCAGTGGCTTCGGGCCGGTTGTCAGACGCAAGACATCGGTGAACGCCAAACGAAGGTCTGCGAGCGGCAACCCGAAGGATCCAGCTTGGACAAGTCGAACGCCCAGAGCTTCCATTCGAGCAATGGCAGCTGCGTCGTCGGTGGCTCGAAGATCATCAAGCATAGTTTGGAAATGCTTCGTCCAAGCCACCTCGAGCTTGTCTCCAGTCGCATTGTCAAGCCAGTTCAACACCTCATCCTTCGGCACCTCAGGGAGTGGCAAAGTCGCACCTTCGAACGCGTTCATCATCCCCTCCCTACCCTTGACAATCAAGAGCGACTCCAAATCGTCGTCGTTCAACACTCTCGCATTGAAAGCTGGATTCTCCCTCAACCCTTCAAACGCCCTCCCTTCCACTTCTCCCTCGATCAGACCTAATTCCATCAGCAGAAGCAAAGACGCCGCCTCGCCATCCGTCTCCACGGGCTCTACTACAGCTCCGGCCGGCTCATCGTAAAGCCGCTGGAACGTCGACAGGCGGTTCGTGATTGTGGCCTGCAGATCATCGCAAGCAAGTCGACTGCGAGAAGAAGCATCCGGGATCAGCTTGGCAAGCTCTTCGGTGAGGACAAAGTTGGTGCCTGGCTTGCGACGGATGGTGGGATCGAACGTCAAAGAGCGGATGAGCTTGGCGTCGAGCATACGCTGCATTGCGTGTTCGATGCGAGCATCCCCGATGGTGCGGCAGAATTCGGCTTTCAGTGTCTCGTCCGCCGCTGCTGTGTTGGCTCTTGTCACCTCCGTATTACCCTCTGGCTCATTGTCGATGGAAGAGGTGGCAATGACGACGCGAACTGCCCATTCCGCCATCAGTCCTTCAACGTCAATGCGGGCCGAGGGTTCATGTTCCACAGTGTCGTCGCCGAATGCCGTACCGAGAAGCATCTCGAATCGCTTCGTAGCGACGCCCGTCTCCGTCGCAAAGAATGTCTCAAATCGCTTTTCGGCCGGTTCTTCGTTGAACTCTTCCTTCCAGCTCGACGTGAAGTCAGTGTTGGTCTTCGATTCCAGAGGCAAATGATGGCGCGCGATCGGCTTTGTGAGCGATCGCTGCACCTCGTTCTTGTCAATTCGTTCACGCAGAAGCTCGATTTGGGCGACCAAGTCGAATCTAGAAGGATCCGGAAAGTCGGGATCATCCAGAATGCCCTCTTCACGTGCCTCTAGATAAATCGGAATCCACCTGCTCTCCAACGCAGCAAGGTAGGCTTCTTCGCCGTGCAGCGAACGCATTCGGTAATACTGGTTACGCCAATGAGCCATGACGACGTTCTTTGTCTGGGTTCGTTCCTCCTGGTCGATGATCTGAAACAGCGCGGTCCAATCAGATCGGCCCCGCACCTGGTCACGAACACGAAGGATGACTGCGGCATCTCGCAGCAGCTCTTTACGGGCAGGCGTCCAAAAGTGGCCTCGGTCCACGTTGCGTCGGCTTCGACGGTCTCGCTTGCCAGTGCTCTTGCCGCCTTGAGCCATGGCACCTTCATCCTGATCACCATTTTCCTCGTCTTGATACTGCTGCTGATCGGAGGCCTGCTCCTGCTCGACCGTCTCTTGCCTTCTCGGACGCTTGCGACGACCAGCTGCAGGTGCACGAACGGCAGGCATCAGTTTGACACCGGAAGAGGATCTGATTGTGCGCATGATCGCCTTTTGCGCTGCATCTGCGTCGAACCGGACGTCACCAGCGACAAACTTTTTGCGGATGATCGTGAGCGCTCTCTCAATCTTCCCACGCAGATCCTGGGCCGCTGGTGCCTCGCCAAAGGCGTGATCCAGCATCGACTGGAACTGTTCCTCGCGCCGTTGACGAAGCTGCCGAGCTTTCGTCATGGTCGTCAGGCGACCCTGCTTTTCGCGTTCTGCTTGCGTTTTCTTTGCCTTGACCGGTGCTTTCGGCTCGACCGGTCTGTAGACGCTGGTCGGCAGAGTCAGTGTCGAGAGCTTGAGCGGCCAAGTGTAGCGTGGCTTCTTCGACTTGATCGTGCCGTCAGAATCGACAGGCTCATTGTGATGCTTCCAGCGAGTCTGAAGCACGACTTGCACCACATGTGGCGGCGTGAGAGTCACGTATGCCAGTCTTTCGATCACATCTGGAGTGACGGCAGGAACCTCGTCGATGCTGATGCGGTGAAGGAACTTGGACTGAGACGGTCGAAGTTGGTGGTACGGTCTCCAAGCTCTGTGAACGTTGAGACTGTTGGCGAGCTCCTCGGGCAATACCTTGAATGGATCAAAGTCGCCAAGATTGACGCCTGTCGCGTTAAGAGATGGGTCGGCCTGATTCAAGTCCTGCAGTTCGTCATCTAGACCGCCGCCGCCTTTGCGTACGTTCAAGCAGATAGATTGCATCTTGGCCCAGAAAAGGTTGATCCTGTCCGCATCGACACCGACATCGACACTTGCGATCAGCGGCTTTTGCGGTTCGTTAGATGCCAGGTCGTAGATGGGAATGCGATGGATGGGCTCGATGGATGTACTCAGCAAGACATGCGCGCTACTCTCGGTGTCAGAGTGAAGATGGAGGATACCAAACTCCTTGAGCTGATTCGCGAGGCTGTAGAGTGCGATCTGTCCATCGTTTGGCGCACTGTCGAGCATCCCGAAAGCTGCCTTGAGTTCTGCGGGAATATCCTTCATCGGCAGCGACCGTATTTGAGGGTCGAGCGCCATATCTTCCATCGGCTCGGACACGTGCAGGACCGGGACCAATCCCAGAAACAGATCAAGGGTTGCGTCTGTCCAAAAGAAGCTGAGCGGCAGAGCAGTGGGCCCGCTGGATGCGGACGATTCTCGTACGTATTTTGCAACGGCATGATGAAAAGCCTTGAGTCGCAGCATCTCTCCAGCGAGGTAGCCGAGGTGCTGACGATATACACTGTGGACATCCTTGAACGGCTGACGCAGCACCTGCAGCTGTCCTTTGTCCACGGGCAGATCTGCGAGATGAAAGACGTCCAGCGTGTGCCAAGGTCTGGAAATCCGACCAGCATCGATCGAGCCGACCGCGACGCTGTCGGTGACATTCATCAAGACCGTCGCCGCGTTCTTGGATTCGGTCCAACCTTGCGTGCCCAGCCTCACACCTTCGCAGAAGCGCTGGAGCTGGTCCGCTGGCAGATCAGTTGTGTAGACGATCTGTCGCCGGCTAAAGGGAGCGCTGGGCCTGTCTATCTTCACAAAAGTGCGGCGAAGCATGCCATTGTCCACGGCTGCCGAGAGAGCTTTGTCTCTGACCTTCTTGTCTCGCAGATTGGTGAGCTGTGTGTCCGAAGCAAATCCGTGCCTTTCGACAAAGCTCGTCAATAGATCAGGGATGGAGAGCGTGTCCATGGCGCCTCCGGCTTCGCGAATGCACTGGACCAGCGACTGCGTGCTTCGTAGCTGGGTCAAGTTGGTTCGCTTCTTGCGTTCGGATGCTGTCGTGCCTGGAGTTGTCGCAGCGAGCTTCTTGGCGGCCGGAGTGGCGGGTGTTGCGGTCTGCGCATCTCGTTCGATCTGTGCTGGAGTTGACAGAAGATCCTCGACTCGCGAAAGGTCGGCTTGATCTGCAACTGTTCTGAAAGCAGCAATCTTGCTCGACGCTGCGTCCACACGTTGCTGGGTGGCGACAGGCTCTTCAGCTGCTTGTACTGGCGGCAATGGCGGCGGCGGAGAAGGAGGAGGAATATCAGTGCTAGGCTGACGTCTGGGCTCGGAAGCAGACGTTCCCGCCAGCTGCAATGGTTCGGGATCGTGTTCGGCGGTGGCGGCAGTGATGGGAGAAGATGCGAGGCGCGAGGTGGGTTTGGGTGGAGATGCATCTGTCACCAAGCGCCTGCCGCGACGCTTTGCTACGGCTGCAGTCGGCGAATCCGGCGCTGCGTTTGCCACGGTCTCATTGAGCGTGGCGGTCTTCCTTCTGCTTGATCGAGTTGCTTTCGTCGATGGGCTGCCAACTTCCTGGCCATCCTGTGGCGCGGGCGGTTCTGGACGAGACCAAGATGCAACCGCCTCGGCTGGGCTTGCTTCCGCAGGCTCGACCGACTGTTTCCGCGGACGACCTCGTTTTCGTGGCGGCATGCTCACTGCAGCATCACTAGCCGGAGTATCTTCGGCAGCTCCATCTTGCTGCTTGCGCAGACGACCTCGCTTGGCTGGCGTTTTGATCGCACCCACTTCGCCAATTGAAGTGCCTTCAGCAGTCTCGATTGGTTGTTGGCGAGGCCTATCTTTCTTTGCCGATGTCTTTTCTGTGGTCTCTTCACCAGGATCGATAGGGTTTTTGCGTGGCCTGCCTGTCTTCTTCGGCGTATCGGTCTCCTCGATGGGATGCTTGCGCGGCCTACCTCTCTTCGGAGCTGGCGTGTCCGGATCATCGTCGCGTGAACGCTTTTTCGGGCGGCCACTTCTGCTTGGCGTCGACGTTGCCGAATCCTTGCTCATAAGTTTGAGCCGCTCGAACGCTTTCTCGGGTGCTGTCCAGGCCGTCGACTTGAGATGGAAGCTGGGTGTTCCGCCCGCCGAGCCAAGAAGCTCGCGATCTTCAGGATTCAGATAGCCTGCGTTGGCGCACTGCAGCACCCAAGCATGGTGGCTGTACGCTTTGGTGCTGCGGATGCGGAGCTGGTGCTCGTGGAAGCTGCGTATACTCAAATCGCTCATGGAGGGCTCGCCGTCCGCATCTTCGGCACGCGTGAGCAACTGGTCAACGACTCGAGCGAAATGACCAGAGCCATGCAGCAAAGTCGTCAACTGAGTCGTAGTCCGTCCGGAAGGACCAGCAGCGGCCACATTCTCATAAATGTGACGCTCCAACGTCATCTCACGGGGCAGCACCGGATCCACTCTGGAAAGATCCTGTTGCAGACGCGTGTTGAGCCGACTCGCCTTCTCCTGCTCCTGAATCGTGGATGCATCGCTAAAGTCGCCGCGAAGCAATGCTTGCATCTCCTCAAACCCCTTTTGTGTCATTCGGAGACCTTTGTAGATGCGCCCGGAACTTGCAACTTGAATGTTGATGACTTCCAAAAACCCATCGACGACGGCATGTTCGAGCATAGTGATGAAGGATCTCTTCTCGGATCGACCAGGGGCGAGACTGATGCGCCTAGAAAGGCCGAGACGAGCGGTGACTCGGGAGGAAGTTTGATTGCAGACCAGATAGATTCGCAAACGCACCAACTCGGGTCGGCTTTTGAGCCACAGATTCGTCTTGTCAAGGTCGACATACTCGAAAGCAGGGGCGGATGAGTACGAAGGCAACGTGGAGCCAGCATTTACATCGAAAGCGCTGCCCTGCGCCGTGAGGAACGGGTTGTCCTGCTGCTCTTCGTCCTTGACGGTGACTGTGGGCGCAGAAGCGTCGATTGCGCCGGCATCATCTTCAGCTTCTCCATCTGCATCATCGTCTCCTTCGGCGCCAGAGCATGCTTGATCGGCCGCCATCTTTCGCCTCGACACAGTCTTTGATGTGGAAGCCTGAATGGATTGCTGAAGGTCGGCAGCAATATCCGCACTCCGCTGCTGAATGAGGATCTCGCAGCGATCTTGGAATTGGGTGGCAATAAAGTAGCTGGCTACGGTACCAGTCTCGCGAGCTTTGATCTTTGTGACGAGACCGAGGTCGATGAGACGCTTGCAAATATAGAACACTGTCTTTTGGTCCATATGCAGAGCCGATCCAATGCTCATACTGACCACCGGGTTCTCCCTGGAACGGCATATGATCTGAAGGACTCTGAAGCTGGATGGCGGAATGAACACATCGCTGGGTCCCACTAATAGACGCTTGATTACGGATGTGGTGAGAACGAGTCTAATGCGATCTCCATGCGTCTCTTGAAGCTGAAACAGGCCTTGCTGCTCTGCGAGAGCTTGGTCGGGAAGAAGGTCGACCCAGTCGTATTCTGGATCAGGCTCTGATCTTGCTTCTGATTTGGTAGCGGCAGGACTGTTGAGTGCTGACGCTTTTCTCATAATTCCAGTTTTGGCGCCGGTTTTGACGGGGACGCCGGATACGAAGAGGCCAACGCGTACATCTGGATGACCGAGAAGCTGACGAAAAACGAATGCCTGGTAGGAAGCGTCGACGAGCTGAGCTGGTGATTGAGAGCGCGAGGCATGGTCTGCATGAAAGTCGCGAATGAAACCAGCGAGACGAGTGATCTCGGTGCCTGCTTCACCGTCGAGACCGATCTCGTTGATGCAGTAGTGGATGAGTTCGTCGATCATGATGGATGCGGATGGTCAGCTTTACGCGGCTGAGACGCGTTGTCAAGTGTCATTACAACATGAGTAGTGTTGGGATGATGGTCGTGATGTCGAGACTGTGTCTGAAGAATCCTAGCTAGGTGAATCTGTCAGCATAGCCAGAAGAGTGTCCGATGTCAATGATGGTGATGAGCGGGATGAAGGAAGAGGGCAATCAAAGATGGCTGAGCAATGATTTTCGTGATTCAGGGTCCAAACGCTCTTTCGAGCTGCATGAGCCATCGGTTCATCCGCGCTGCCAAGTGGAGTATGACAGAACATTAGTCAGCACGCTTCTTCGCTACAAATCTTCGAAATAGCGGAATATCAAAATGGCATGCTCTTGCGACCTTGAACAACCACCACCTTCTTTGCCCCTCATCGTCATCCTCAACTATCTTGTCTGCATAAACACACACGAATTGAACCACAGGAATCGCTCGAAAGCTCCTGTTTCACCAAACTCGAAAGCTCAGCCACGCAAAGACTTGGGCGCATTACAGGCCCACACTTTTACACCCAACTTGGCGGCAATATCGAAATGGTCGTCCAAACCATCGAGGGCATCGTCACAAAAGCCGGCGTCATGGCCAAAACTGTCACAGTCACCGTCGAGCGTCGTTTGATACATCCCAAACTCCTCAAGCCCTACATCCGTCACAAAAAGTATCTCGTGCATGACGAAAAGAACTCGCTTTCAGTAGGAGACAAGATCGTTGCTTCCGCTTGCAGACCCCTCTCTGCACGAAAGAGGTTTACGCTGTTGGATACGGTGGGAACAAAGGCGGAGGCTGAGGCGAGGAGGAACAAGGCAGAGAGTTATATGCCAGCAGAGGAGAAGGAGAAGATCAGGATCGAACAGTTGGTCAAGGACGAGATTGCCAAGGGTGGTAACAAGTCGGCATGATCGGGGGAGGATCAAATCATCTGTCAGCATGCTTCGTGCTCAGAAGACGTAGCAAGGCAAGATTAGCTCAATGTTGTCTCTGCACTGTCCTGATCTCGGTCGCATAGCCTCTCGCCGTCTCCCCATAAAAGGCATCACTCACCATTCGTCAATTCCTCAATTTGTGACTCCCACACACTGCGGTCCATTCCGTTCTTGTACTATACATTCGCATCCACGAACCATATCCAGCTTCCTTTGCGTCTGTGTCTATGCTCTCGCGACCAAATCACTGTTCAAGCGAGGTCACAAAGAAGTTGTGCGGTCTTTCAATGACCATTTTTTCCGTAATATGTTTCGCGTTCGAAACTAACATCTCTTTAAGATTTTCACGTTCAGGGCGCCTCGCGCGGCAATCCAGGGTCCGCCACAAGTATGCGTGTGTATGTCGCTGTGTTGCTCGGTAACCAACCGGTGCAAATGCCCGGCTTCCTCATCACGTCCCCTCTTCCCCTTCTGTCCCCTTGATCACCATCATCCATCACCATTACGCGGGTCAGCAAGAATGGCCAAGCAAACCGATCAGCTCCACCGCGGGGTTGGGGAGAGCTTGCAAGTACCACCTTCTTACTCATCGCTCTCTGTACGGAGTGAAGGTGACGATGACAACACCGGTTACATCACCGCCTCCTCTAGTCGAGTCTCGAATCTCACCGCCTCCAGCAGTCGCGCATCTCACCTTGAAGCGGAACCAGTCACAGGGCTACCGAGATACAATCCGGATCTGATTGGATCCTCCACCCCCACAAAACGCACCTCTTCCTTGCCTAAAAGCCCTTCTATCGAATCCATCGACACCGAAGGTGAGGATGCGCTTCCTTCGCTCAGTTCGGTGACCACGTTTGTCCCCTCCACAATCGATCCATTGGCTTCGTCGGATGAGGAAGAGACGGAGGAAATCGAGACGCCGTTCTCCGACCGTGAAGCTGGCACCACTCACGACGATCAGCAGGACGAATACGACAGGTTCGATTTCGATCTTCGTGACCCTCACGAGCGCACTATCAATCGGGCTGAATACGAAGATGAAGGCGGAGAGAATTGGGATCATGATCAGACGCTTACCACTCGGGACGCGATGGAAGGAGATGTGATTACAGTTTCCCACTCTCACTCGACGAGTATCGCTTATACTAACTCAACTCCGCATTCCCGCGCCCCCTCTCACCACGGAGGCTCGACTCCGCACGAGGAAAAGCACTCTTTCCTACCATCCAGCCTCTCCTCCTCCTGGCCATCGATGAATCTCAACCTTCCACCATCTGCCGTGAAACTCCATCGGAGGAGACGCAACATCTTTTTGCGATTGCTCAAGACGTGGGAAGGGCGGGAGCAGGTGCTCCACCTGACGCACTCTTTAGTCCTCCTGCTGTATTCGACATTGGATCATCCCTTCCCATCCACCTACTCCGGTGCGCTTCTTCGTCCAGCGGGGACGGCGCTGGCGCTTTCCTTCCCCAAGCCGGTAAGGGTAGCGTTGATGCAGAGGATCTACACGACTGCCGAGGGGATCGACAATTTTCGCCGAGTCATTCTGATCGCTCGATGGGTGACGGCGGCGACGGAGAGAGCGCTGGAGCATTGGCAGCAGCGTCAATCTCGCCGCAAAGAGCTCGCCATGAGCAAGATGGATACAGAGAGATTGGAGGAGAGGTTGACGGGCGAAGAGCCGAGAGATGAGCCATCGGATCATGTGGAAGGGGTGGGGAGGTGGTTGCAGCCGCCCAATTTGGCGTCGTTTGATGCGGAGAAGGCGGAAGCGTCCGGTCCGAACGTGGGAAAGATCACGGGGAGGGGGGATGCGGAGGGTGCGGTGGGGGCGGATGTTGCGGAAGCGGTGGACGGGGAGAAACGCTCGCCTAGGCAAGGTGGAAAAGCTCAATCGACACTAGTTCACCTAGCCTCGAGGTTCTGGACAGCCCTGCTTCGACACTCGCATCTCTGCGTTGCTGCTGATTCGCTAGCGACTATCGGAGAAGCATGTGAGACCGCCGCCGTCCTGAGCGGAGGAGGCATGTTCTGGCGTGCTGTGGGGATTCAACGTCTCGGTCTACCCTTCCTCTCGCGCCGGAGACGACAGGGAATTGAGAGGCTGGGGATCGTGCTTTCGCTCTGCTCCGTCCTCCTCTCCCTCCTGGCTCTTCGGATCGAACGAAAGACGCTTCGGTCCGAACTCAGATCGGCACACCGACGCATCATCCGTGCCAACGACAAGTTGGGTTGGGCAAGCGAGTTGGCGGGTCGCGAGATTGACCGAGAGGAAGCCTTGAGTTACCGCAAACGCGATCCGTCCAAAACGCGACGTAATAGTCACAACAGTTCCAAGGAGACCCCCGTCTCTTTGCTTGGAGAAGACCTTCAATCCGCCGCGCGCGATCTCGACGATCAAACTTCCGACTCGTCCTCATCGCTTTCCGATACTTGGACCGTCGTCCCCCACTCCTCTCACTCAACATCACACAGAGAGAAACCAGTGGATGTGAACGCGCTCATCAAATCCACCGAACGCTCCCTCCTCCGCGCCGAATCCGACCTTCGAAACACCCGTCGTCAACTCAAACTCAACTTTTGGCAAAAAATCGCAAACTACTCGGAATCCATCTTCCTCTCCTACGAAGCCGCCGCCCCGCACATTGACAAGGAAGGCGTCGAAGGTTGGACCACTTTTTTCGCAAGTGGCATCAGATTAAGCATGCTATGGAGGGAGTTGAGCTGGAGTTAATGATATCGTGACTGCCTTACATTGTTCCGGGGGATGTGTACAGTGTGTGTGTGTGTGTGTGTGCGTGTAAATGCGAGAGTTAGTTTCCTTTAGGCAGCGCCAACCATGCAACAAGGGCAACGAGGAGGCCGCTTAGCTTTTCCTGCGGCGTGTGGAAGTAAATGGCTGTATTGAGGAGCATCCAACTCCAAAGCCCTACCAGTGCCAAACTTGCGCCGACTGCGGCGTACTCCTTCCCACCCCACCTCACCTGAGCCCTCCCCGGATTGGTGCTCCCAAAGACCAATCCCGAGAGCGCAGAATTGCCAAGGAGGGCGCTGAAGTACGGCGCAATATCCTCGAGCAGAAGGAGGGAGGAGAGGACCATGATGAACGTGTGACCGGAAATGTCGTGTCCACCCTTCCACATCGCCCTGATGCTCTTTGCGCTCAGCGAAGAAGCTGACGAGAAGAGCGCGGGATGAGTAGAAGACGAGAGGGGAGTGCGTGAGCGGCAGTAGAGATCTTCGATGGGGGATTGGGAAGGATTGGTGCTGGGGACGCAGACTGCTCCGGTAGCGGTAAGAATGCGTTCTGACAAGGGTGGGCCAAAGAACCAATTGGCGAACAATAACCAAACTGCAGTGGCGAGGATGTACCTCAACACCGAAATCGATACTGGACTAGTAATAGTTGCGGGAGCGGCGGCAGTGGAAGGAGATGCATCGTCGTCCTTTTTGTCGTTCATCCTCGTACCAACAGCTGCAGACGTACGAGGCTTGGCAGCAGCAACGGTAGCAGGGGAAGAAGTGGGAGCAAGACGGAGGAAGAACAACTGCAAAGCCCAAGCTAGCGTTGTCCAAAGCCAAGCCTTCTTGACGAAGATCTGGTTGACGATGTTCTTCCTATTCGCCCAGTAATTCAACGCATGGTGAGGGGGGAGCATGATGCTCGGTGGGATGGGACCGAGTTGCGTACTTCCATCCGCGCCCGTCTGGACTGAGGGAGCCACCGCCGCACCGGGGACGGTATTTGGGAACTGCGAATCAACAGCGCCGGAAGAGATGCGTACATTCTGCAAATGCGTGCCGTATAGAACGCTGTAGACGGTGCCGAGGATGACGATGGAAGCGAGGTAGGCGACGAAGCGGAGATGGTAGGGTTGGAGGCCAAGGGGAAGCTTGGATTGCCGCCGTTGTGACGATGGGGAGTATGCGGTGCTCATGGCTGCGAGATGCGATAATACGCCTATGTCACCTGCCACGATTCAACGAGACTACGGTACGTGTGTGTTCTTGAAGACAGAGATCGATGATATGATGGTGGTGGTGACTAGAAAGGTGATGGTGAAGCTTGAAGCTTGGAATGTGTGAAACGTGGAAAAAGGATCGTTACCGTGCGGCTCAGCACGGTCGCACAAAATGTGGAGGTTGACGGCTCCAAAAAAAGCACACGCATAAATACATTCAATCATTCTTTCGTTACCGTGGAGAGCTGCTGTATTAGATGTCCCAATCTTCAGCAATCTTCTTGTCTTCGGAGACCATAATGATGCTGATCGAGGAAGCGAGAGAACATGTGCTCTCTTGCTAAATTCAACACTAAGCTGACCCTGGCCCTCACCGCAACGAACCCTATCCCTAAGCAGTTCTAAGAGAAAGATGGCTTTTGCTTGTGCGATGCTTTTGTGCAAATTGATGCGACATTCTTAGGCAGGAGAACGCGCTATCACGAAAATGAGTGAAAAAGGCGGTCCACGTAGAGTACTGCCGTGCCGCCTTTGCTGACACGTGACACACACTTGCCACCTTTTCATGCAAGTCATTCACGATCGTCACGCACAAGTGAAATGAACAGATCAGATTACAGGAACATCGATGGTACTAGACATGCTGCACGATAGGATACAAGTAGGGAAATGCTGAAAATAAGCGTGCAAAGAGGCCAACGGAACAAGTGAATTGGTGGCTTACTTCTTGAGCGAAGGATCGGTAATTGCCAACACCCTCACCTCGACTGACCATCTTGGCTCTGCATCTTTGGGCGTCGTTGGATCTTCAAAAGCCGTATGAGGCGTCCTTGTCTCATCCTTCGAATCGTAGCACTTGAGTAAGATTGCCTTTCCCGTGTCCAGTCCCGAGTAGTAATACCACCTATGCTCGGGGTTGCTGTAGATCGAGCGTGTCTGTCCTGACCATGTCGGATATCTGAGCTCGGTTTCGACCCAATCCTTGGGCTTTCCGTTCTCGCCCTTCGAAACCGTCCTCGAGTCCGCCACGGCTAGCGGCATATCCCATGCCTGCCCTCTCAGCGGCCGCCAGAGGTTGATCAATTGCGCGTGCAACTCGCCCTTCTTGACCTTCTCGAGCGTTTCTTGGCCGAGGTGCTTCAGAATGCGATTCTCCCCCGCCCATCTGCTCTGGTCAGAGTGGGCCATGGGCACAGGTTTGCGTGAGTTCGGAGTCTCGGGCAGATCCTCCTCCTCCTTCGGCCTGCGCTTACGGATCGTGTGGTCAAAGATGAACGTCGAAGTCACGCCCAATTTATCCTTGAAGATCTGGTCGATATCTTTGTAATAGACATCCGTGAGCCACTGTGAGTCATCCCACTTTTGGTCCGCCCAACCCTTTTCTGTAGCAGGCAAGCCGAAGCCCTCGATGATCTCGAATCCAGCTTCTCGCGTTGTGAAGCCCGCCTGTTCACGATCGGCAGGAGTAGTGCCTCGGAGGTCGGTGATCTCGACAGTGGGAGTGTCGTAGACGTGGTTATCGAGCTTGCCGTCAACAGGGGTGTAAAGCGCAGTGAAGGGCTTTTCGACGGTGCGAGACATGTAGTTGATTTTGGCGGGGACTTTGCGTGCACCGGGGATTTGGAGCGTGATGGGATCGTGCACGTTGGTGATGGTGCTGGCCGAAGCGGCCGTGGTGGTCGTGGTGGAGGACATGGTGTAGACTCTGCTAAGGTGGGGTGCTGCTCTGAAGAAGCGAGCGACACTTGTCGAGGCAAGCAAAGATGTTCGGTGTAGTAAAGACAATGTGGATGGATCGATTGTGATGTGGTAGCGATGACTTGACGAGGACTGATGTAAAGCGTCGCTAGCGATGGAAGGATGATGGCTTGCTGATGGTGGAAGCTGAGAAAGTGGAAGCGAGAACAGTGGTCTATATATGTGGTTGGCCCGTGTCGGTGCGTCTTTCGCGCGCCAACCTCCACCTTGTCGTACACAGCGAGATGTAACGAGAAGGAACAGACGTCAAAGGTCGGCTATGCAGGGCTGCACATGGGACCAGAACGCTACTGCTCTTGCAAGGGTGGAGCAGGATGTCCAGACCAATCTATGCACCACTACTGTCTTAGCGACTTGTCTGTTGTCAATCACGGCATCGGGAATCGAAGTCACGAGAGACAAGCTTATCCGCGAAAACTTGACGGCTGTCGGCTATCAATTTTAAAGTCTTGCGAGTGGAGGCTGAACCTTCCAATACAGCCGCTCAGACTGCCTCATCGCTCTCTTTTGATGCGTTGTTTCTCACAGCCTGCATAAGCTAGACTGCACGCTGACACAGTTGACAATGTGAGTATCGCCAGGCTCTATCATATCCAAAAGCTCGTCCTGGAAATATTCACTTATTGCCGTTTGTCCGATGGCATACGGTATTTTGCGTAATTGCGCCATCCACAATATGGTGAATTCCTTCATCACCGATGACCTATCCACATCTGATCAGCTTTGCCACGATCGGAGATTGGCAACGGCACTTAACACCGAATTCTTTGAGAAGCCGAGATATGCCTTCTCCAATGCGTCATTTGGTTGTTGATCAACAATGGCGACGCACCAGCTGCATAGATTGCACGACGAGTGAAAGGAGCGGGTACGAATGTCGCTTTCCGACTTTTGGACAACGGTCCGATCCGAGACTTGGCAGGACACATGTCGGGTCGGTGTTGGACATTGACAATCACAATACACTTACGACTTGGCCGTTGCCCGTTGGAGTTGCCTTGCTGCAAGGCGTAATTGATGTCGACATACTGTCATGAAAGCGGCTGATGCGGATCATGCGCGGGTACAGGTATCGGCGAGGCGAGTTGGCAAACGAGAAAGGTGGTGGGACAAGGTTGTATTCCGAATCTTGGATCAGATCGCATCGGATCACGATCAAGCAAATCGGCAACACAAGACCCTGAGTTCGGCAATTTAGCCTCCACCTCGCCCTTCCACACACGGAGACCATATTGTGTACACTTTCTTCCTTCCAGATCTTTCATCCAGCTTCAAACACACACCGACGGAACACACACGGGCGCATCATGCAGAGAAACACCTCTCTTCGAGACCCTTTCGCCACGGAAGACGAGCCTACTGGCTCAGGTGCTGGCAGACCACCGCCTCGAGTCCCACGTTTGGGTCAAAGAGCACCACTTCGAAACATAGGCGAACCATCAAGCTCGTCTCTACTTGCCTCACGTCCACCGCAGCATTCAGCATCGGAGCCACATAGCTATTCTAGCAGTCTAGGTGCGCCACGAACAGCGACCCGGGAAGCCGGACTGTCTGAGAGTAGCAATGCTGGTTCAAGCAGAGCCTCTGGATCGTTAGGGCTCTCCCTTGGGCTCCCGCGGAGCAAGATGGGAGCGAAGCGCGGGAATGACCTCAATTCTTCTGATCAAGAGCTAGCAGCACCAGGAGCTGCCAAGAGAGCAGACGATGCAGTACGCAACACCGATTCCGACGCACTTCTCTCCAGACTCTCCGCACTCAAGTTGGGCTATCTTCCCCAAGAGCCATTCACGCAAGAGTTGTCATCCAGCGCCTCAACAAGCAGCGAATCGTCAGCCAACAGACCAGGCTTTCCACGTTCGAATCAACCTGATGCTTCAACAAGACGATCTCCTCTGATCAATATTGGGACATATCTCCGATGTTCTGCGATTGATCACGAGGTGGAGACGTTCTTGAAAGAAGGAAGTGAGCCGAAACAGATCATCTCGATTGGCGCTGGAAGCGATAGTCGATACTGGCGTATTATGGTAAGATCCCCACCTCCCCTCCATCCAATAGCCGTTTGCTCTTGCTGACACCACTTCTCTTTGACTCGCATGCGATCTCGATGTATAGTCGAATCCAGAACTGGCGCGAAAGCTGCACACCTACGTCGAGATCGATTTCGCTGAAAACACCAACCACAAACTCTCACGTATCTTACGAAGCAGCACTCTTCGCTCGCATCTCGACTCTGATTGCACTGTACACGGTCTAGCTATCAACGAGCTCTCACCCGATATCGCTCCTCTGTTGCAGCTGGACGAGCACGAACCGAAGCGAATGGACGTCCTCCGCTCGACAAAATATACTCTTCTAGCTGCAGATGTGAGGAACCTTCACCCGGACACTCCCGTCGCTTCTCGCATCGACCCCGACCATCTATTCAGTCCACAAGCTTCTGGGTTAATGTCTGATCTTCCGACACTGGTGCTCTTCGAGTGCGTCCTGGCCTACGTTTCGCCCGACAAGGCAGATTGGCTGATCCGTCTCCTAGGCGAGAGATTCAGCAACATAAGGGCGTTGAGTTACGACATTGTCCTGGCTGGTGATGCTGAGACGGAGCCAAGTAGAGCAGTGTCAGCTTCGCGATTCGGCAAAGTCATGCTTCAAAACCTCGAAATGCGCAACCTCTCCCTCCCCGGTGCGAAAGCGTATCCCACGATCCAGAGTCAGATTCAGCGCTTTGCGAATGCATGGAAGCAAGAGAAAGTCGAGACGAGCGGGAGGAGCCTTTTCTCCATCTGGTCTGCTCTGGACGCTGCACAGAGACAAAGGCAAGTACCCTGATATGAGACACGTTATTAAGAGCAGAGTGAGAGAGTGCTGACAAGATCATCGATCCCATGTGGTGAAATGCCAACAGGCTGTCGAGGTTGGAAGGTCTCGATGAGGTGGAAGAGATTGATATGCTGCTCAAGCATTACTGTATTGTTCAAGCGCGACGCGCGGTTTGATGCTCGATTGAGCATGGCGTAATGGAGTGGTTGGCATACTGTATCATCGTTGCTCTTTGATCACGATATGATACGAGACTGTGCGGGTATAACGCCTAGTGAATCGGCCGACGTGTTCTTGAGTTTGATCAACTCCCAGTCTAACACATTCCGATCCGGCCACTCAATCCATCATCCTCTGCTGTTATACAGTCAACTCGCGACTTGAATATGGCGGTAGGTGAATGTTTCACCAAGTGAATAGAAATTTGGCTGCCAAATGATGCTAAGATTGAACAGTCTTGCCACTCGAAGGCTTTTTGGCTTCCCAAATGTGAACGCGTTCGTCTTTGTATTCTTCTCACCCATCTGTATTCACATCCCTCGAGAGGTCTTGTTATACTGTACACTCTAACATGCAGACGAGCCCGATCGATATTTTTGGGCAATAAAATGACCTCAATTATGCGAAAATTATTTCCTTTTAACAAATGGTTTACTCGATGAATAGATTGTAGGAACGTCCGGCAGTATTCAAGTAGCGCAAAGTTGACTGTATTTTCCCCGTTCAATACCCCGGCCTTTCAATTCGATTTGTACGTCATCCACGCTCAAACGCCTGTCTGGAGTTCTGTCTGTGCCCTGTCACATAGGACCATTTCTTTCCACCTCCTTCTTTGGGAAAGGTGAGCAGAATGCAATACGTGACGCGAGGCCGAAGGATTCTATTGCTTGCTCCAAGTTGACCGGTCGGTTCGCCAAGCCGCATCGCATGCATGAAAGTTCCGCCTTCGGCAAGCATCCTGAGGGAAAAAAAAAAAAAAAAATATTTAAAATATTACCAGATTTGCTGACGAGGTTCGTCTGGGGTCGGAAAAGAGACGATGAGGTGCAGCATCGGCATGAAGGCACTGTGAGACGAAAATGGGTTTCGTCGCAAGGAGATGCACAGCTGTACGAGGCTTCCGCCCGAACGTTGACCCAGTGAAAGATTGGATACGGTAGAGTCGCGGTTCGAAGGGAGGAACATCAGCTGGTATGGAAACGTGATACTGTAGGTCTAGACTTCTGGATGTGTCGGTGTAGAGTATGCCGATATCGCATGCTAAGCTAGTGTTGCATATGAACTCTTTCCTCCCGCCCCTGTGCTCCCCCCCTTTTTTGGCGCGATCATGGATCCAAACACTCCCACTGGTTCGGATTGTTTGCCAAAGCAATAGCCCAACACCACTAACCCCCTTTTTCTCAACTGCATACCAAACATGACGCTCATCGCTGCATTGCATAGACCCATCCGCAAAATTATGCCTTCTCCTCCCACCTTGTTTCCCCCCCTTTTTCTTGTCGGGTGTAGCCGCGATCCCGAGAGGAAGCCGTAAGCGTAGCTTTTTGATCCTCGCGCTCACGACAGCTTGGACTTTTTGCCAAACTTGAATGATGCACAATATCGACGCCGATGCCGACCGAGATTTGAGTCTCGGATCGCCTGCCAAGAAATTGTTGATATTTTCTCGTGCCGTGGGGCTTCTGGACGACGCCCGTTGAATCAAAAGGAGAGGGAGAGGAAAGAGTAAACTCGGACAGGTTGCCGTAGACGTAAGTGTACACAATGCAGTGCAGTACCACGGGTTGTTGAAGCATAGCCGCAGTTCATGCGAACCCACTAGCGTGCTCGCTACTCGTGTCCGCATTGTACAGTGGTTTGAACAGCTGGGCTTGTTGGCATTGTGTTCGTTGCGATCTAGTGTACTCTCTACCGCTGTGCGATGGTGATTTGCCCCGCACAGCTGAGTTGCACGCTGGGACCACCAGTAGTGTAGTTCCTGCAGCTATTGAGTGGTCAACTAACGCGCTCCATCGGCGGGCGTAAAGACGTATCGAAAAATCAAAGCGACGTCCGAAGACGTCCGATGTGTACACACAGTACAGTACTGCCCCCATCGTTCTTGCCCTCCTCTTATTGTTTCGCTTGTTGATCGAGATCCCGAAAGCACGAGCCCATCGACACAATAGGGATCGGCACAGAGTGGCGCTTGCTCTACCATACCCACCCACCACAAAAACGAAAATGCCAAAGGAATTCACAAAGGTGCGCTTACTTGCCGTCGGAATGAAGGGAATGAGGTGTTGTTTAAAAATGGTCAAACAAGTGGCTCGGAGTCGGCGCTGGACATTTGGCCCAAGTCCACTACGAGTCTTGATCGAGTGGGATCGCTTTTGCCAAGCAAAAGCTACTGCAGTGGGCTGTGCCGCAGACCGGACCGCATGTGAACAACTATGGTGCTGTATATCCTACTGTGTCGAAAAAAAGGGCCGGCTGAAAACAACAAGCAAAGAGGAATCACTACCCTTTCCTTTGTTATCTGGTCTTCTAGCATAAGAAACGGCGATCAATACCGACTGTACCCTTCTTGCACATTGTGAGGGGCGAGCAAGAAGCAAGGGGAAAAAGAAAGGCAATGTATCAAAGAAAGAGAGACACCCGAGGTGGGCTAAGATATGCGTACTGCGTCGGCTCCCCGCACGTCGCATTTGCTTGTTGAAAACAGCGACGGGGGGGGCGTTGCATGAATTTCGTCGCGGTGCAGCGATTCCGTACCGACCGGACATTCCCGCCCCTGGCGCTGCAAGCTCGAATTGTGTTGGAACTCGTGTTGTGCAAAGCGATCAACACACAGAGCCGCGGCATGAGTTGCACTAGCTTGGGTTGCCAATTCTCTAGTGCAACACCCTTACCGATATCATAGTGCCTGTCGCGTGGGTGAGGGCTAGACTCTGTTTCGCTTAGTATCGCTGTCAGAGGCGTTAGTACAAGGAGCCAACCTCGGCAAACAAAGAATAAAAAGATTCCCGAACAAAATTAAGACTTGTACCAGCAATCAATCGATTTGATTGAAGCACTTCAGTTTTCATCATCACACACACTACGCATCGTAAGCAATAACACGATATATGAGACCAAGACCCTAACTCGCATGGCCGCATTGGTGGCGCACCTATGCACTAGCTCGCCCCCATCCGATATGAATTGGGTTCGCTTCCGATGTACTGTATCGTCTGCTTGAGCTTGAGGAAGCACAATTCGGCGATAATCCTCGGCATCGCTCAGTGTAGCTGAGTCCGAAAAAGATATGTCCCGCTGCATCGTCGCTATCCGTTCCTTGCCTTTCCAGTCGACGTTGTCTCATACAGAGGGTTAATCCGGTCTGACTGGAAAGCAATTCAACAAGTAAAGTATAAAGTCGGATCAGTTGCATCCGGTCCAGCTCAGATTTACGCCAATCAATTTTTGTTCAAATAATTATTAATTTTTATTTTCTGGAATCGAGTCTAAAGGTCGTCGCTGCACCGAGGCTCTGGGTCGCCGTCTGCACTCTTCTCTCTCTTCTTTTCTCGCTCCTGTGCTGGATCCGAAAGCGCAACAGGATATTGTACGCGAATCGTGTTTTTGCTCAATTTCGTATCCACGTTGTTCCGGATCGGACAAGAGTGAGAGAGACAACTAGAAGTCTGCTTGATGCGCATGACGAATGGATTCGCCTTTGCTTCGAACCGCCGGCGAGAGTCGCTCCCATGCAAGTGCGGGTCGGCAGCCGAAGAACCTTATACTCAAATCTTTCACTTTGTGCCGCTTTCCCATGACGCCTTGCACGTCCAAGACGCAAAAAGAGGGCAAGGACGGAGTCAACATATGGGGAAGGCAGAAGCGGAATTCCATTCGGGAGTGCGAAAATTCGATAATTGGAAATCACGGTCCAGCCCGAGATGTTCATGACGATTTGCGTGCATTTTCAACGGGGTAGAATGCCGTCGTCGTTGATTTCTCTCGGCACCGAAATTTCGCCACTATGCAAAGAAGTGCATGCAAGTCCTGCACAAGGCATCGGCTGGAATTGCTTCTATTCCAAAGGTATAGATCAAGGGAATCTTTGCTTCGACTATGCATATGCTATCTCTGAACAATGATCAACATCTTACGCTGTGTGCTCTGGCTGGCAAACGAGCACTGCGGGAGCAGATGTCTGAGACCCGCCTCTTTTTTTCTGGTCACGTCAAAGAAATTCGGCTAGGCTTCCGCTGTGTGTGTGTCTGTCTGTCATGATGCCTTGCTTGGTCCGTCTCGGCAGCTCGAGATTTTATGCGGATGCAATTTCCATTTTTTCAAAACTCCGACTGTTCGCATGCCCGTCTGAAATTCCCAAGAAGAACACTAAAACATAGAAAAAAAAAGAGAGAAAAAAAAAAAGAAAGAAGGAGAAGAGCTGGAGTTGCTCTCTCGCTCAGTCGTTCGCTTGGAAATTGGCATGGCATCGCATAATGCTTGGAAGATCCCTTCTTCTGGTTCTTCTCTTGAACATGGACTCAACTACTGCAACTAAGTAAATCGAAATCATGCCCTGCAGCCCAAAAACATAGCCAGCCGCACTTTCCAGTTTTTCAACACTTGGACACACACTTCCCGGTCAATCCTCTTTTTCTTTCCCTCTTTCTCCCTCTCTGCCCGTCCCATTGTTTGTGCTGCATAGCGCATGTCGCTTAGACTCGTTTTCTCCGTGTCATCGGCCTTCTCGTCCTTTTTGCTCGGCATCAGACACCGACGCCGACGTCTTCTTTGCTTCACACATCCACTCTCTCTCACACACACACACACATACTCTCTCTTGTTCTCGATCTACTATTGAAGCTGAGACAAGGTGCCCGCATGCATCTACTGCCGCGGCAAGTATTCGACTTACAGGAAACAACTGGACTGACCGACTTGACTCCTGTACGGACCGTAGCCGCGCGCCCAGGTCCTGAATCTGGATTCTCTCTCTCTCTCTCTCTCTCTCTCTCTCTCTCTCTCTCTCTCTCTCTCTCTCTCTCTCTCTCTCTCTCTCTCTTT